>CM046872.1:10861103-11213603 GCA_025617745.1 Heliocidaris erythrogramma | reverse complement strand
TTTAATATTAAACTTCATTAGGCGAAATCTTCATAGAATCTTAGGTTTGCTAGTAGTATCTTGCTACTTGAAGAAAAGCTTTTGACAGCTTGCCAAAACTGTCCATTACCTTTAAGTTAGGCCTGAGTCATATCGGTTATTTTGTAAACCGGGGATCGACGGCTTTGCTCCGGTCGAACACCGGTGCACCAATAAATTGATGGACCAAGAATATTTTACATAATGTTTAGCATATCCATTTGACTTGCTATTTTTAAGTGCGGTATGTTGATTACGTGTGTGTGTGTGTGTAATTGGGTTTTTACAGACGTGTATCAATCAGATATGATTATTTACGTCTGGGACCGACCTTTAACGTCACCATCCGAAAGACGTGACTCAGTCTCGAAACTGGGTCCGCTGAATCAGTTTATAACTTTCACTGGTAGCTGGATTACAGGCGCACGCCACAACGCCCAGTTAAGTCGTGCGGTACTGCGTACTTCTGGACATGGTCTTAAGGTACTGAAGTCTTCTGGACATGGTCGTGCGGTGCTGGTCTTCTGGACATGGTCGTTACAGGCGCACGCCACAACGCCCAGTTAAGTCGTGCGGTACTGCGTACTTCTGGACATGGTCTTAAGGTACTGAAGTCTTCTGGACATGGTCGTGCGGTGCTGCTGATTACGTGGTGTGTAATTGGGTTTTTACAGACGTGTATCAATCAGATATGATTATTTACGTCTGGGACCGACCTTTAACGTCACCATCCGAAAGACGTGACTCAGTCTCGAACCTGGGTCCGCTGAATCAGTTTATAACTTCCACTGGTAGCTGGATTACAAGCGCACGCCACAACACCACAACACAAAATCTTGCATTTAGTTTGAACATAAACTTGGCCATGTAAAAGTTGGTTTATAGACACTTCAAAAAATTAGCTTGAATTTCACTTTAATTGTAGCTCAAAGCTGAAAACTCATGCCATAATTCAATCTCCAGTAAAGACATTTGTATTCTTTTATTTCATTTGATTTTTTGTTGGATTCCTGTTTAAAAAGTTGGTTTTGGTGTCAAAATATTGAATTTCTCTGAATATCCTTCCTTCTCAAACACGTATTGTCACGTGACTCACATGACTCGCAATTGCGATCATAGCTTTTATGATTGCGATTGCGACCATGAGTCATGTGACTATACATGTTTGAGAAGGAAGAATAATCAGAGAAATTCAATAATTTGACACCAAAACTGAATTATTGCAACAGGAATCAAATAAAAAAAAATCATATTAAATGAAAGAATATAAATTTCTTTTACTGGAGAAAGCTTTGAGCTAGAATAAAAGCGAAATTCAAGCCAAATTTTGAAATGTCTAACCAACTTTTACGTAGTATAATTAACGTACATATTAAGTGCTAGCTCCTTTGATGAATGGAATAAGGTGATTATTGCGATCTGAGATCCTGTTTTCCCAGGCTTCACTTTTTCGCGAAATTCACGAAAATTAAATCCTCGCTAATTTTTTTCTTTATATTTATATATCATTTACATAAATTTTATCGATGAACCAGGGATCGACAGCCTTGATCGAGGACCAGTTTACAAACCGATGTGTTTCAGCTTTACTTTAAGTAAAGTGCATCCATTCATTACATAGAACATACATGTACATGTAAGACATACACAGGTACATCACTGTCAGTCGCCCGACCATGGGGGCAGTGTACTGAACAGTTTTGGGCGGAGACCGGAAGGCAGGCAATGGGCTGTCCACATTGACAGGTCTGGCACCCATGAGGGTCAGTACAGACCATAAGGACAGGTAGCCAGTAGTGGACAATGCTCAAAATTAAGGGCTGGACATCCATCTGGAGATACATTTAGAAGTACTCTATACATTAAAGACATATTTGTATAAAGTACTTCTAAATGTATCTCCAGATAGATGTACAGCCTTACAAATTTATTTCAAAAGAAGGGAACAACATAAAAACATGCTTGCAGTAGCATGCAGTTATGACACAATGTAAAACTCTAAAGGTCCATTGCGCGCAATGCGAATGTATCCCCCGGCACTGGCAGCGATTCGAAGGAGGGACAAAGAACCTCCCCCTCCCCTCCCTCAAACAAAAGGATGGCGTAGAGATTGCCGCCAGTGGCTTGGACTATTGTCAACACTAGGTGCAGCATCACCAAAACAATGTGTGTAGATTAGAGTATATTAAATGCATCTCTATAGAAAATTTGAAAGAAATCTGTCAAGAAATGTGACCTGCAGAGCGCACTCAAGCCATCCTCCAAAGTATGACCTTTGACCCTATAAAAGACGGGACACTGGTGGCAGCATCACCAAACACTATAGGTGAGTAGACTTTACCAAGATATACTTCCATACAAAATTTGAAAGACATCTGTCAAGAAATGCAGAAGAGTGCAAGAAATGGACAAATAACCTTTGACCCTATAATGGACGGAACAATGAGGGCAGCATCACCAAAAAGTAAAGATGTGTAGATTATACCAAGATACATCTCCATACAAAATTTGAAAGAAATCCATCCAGAAATGTGGCCTGCAGAGTGCACTCACGCCATCCCCCGAAGTGTGACCTTTGACCCTATAAAAGACGGGACACTGGTGGCAGCATCACCAAAAACTATAGGTTTTTTAGATTACACCAAGAAACATATTCATGCAAAATTTGAACGAAATCCATTGAGAAATGTGACCGCCAGAGTGCACACAAGAGTGCACACAAGACATCTATCAAAATATGACCTTTGACCCTATAAAAGACAGCACACTCGAGGGAGCATCACCAAAATCTATAGGTTTCTAGATTATACCAAGAGACACCTTCATGCAAAATTTGAACAAAATCTGTTGAGAAATGTGACCACTAGAGCGCACACAAACTATCCACACAAATATGGCCTTTTACCCTATGAAAGATCGAACATTGGGGCAGCATCAGCAGAAATTATCAAAGAGATTCGATCATACCAGTATGCCCTCCGAAGGAGGGCTAGAGGGCCAACTAAAATCTGACCTTTGACATTCCATAGGCTTTGCATTGGATGCATTGTGGGAGCTTTGGCCAATTTGAACAGTGAGCTAGGAGGGTCAATTTCAATAAATGCTTATTCATGAGGAATGACGTCATAAATTCGTCAAATACTGTTCGATGATTGGTTAGTGGCTCATATTAACATAATGTTTTATGTATAAGATCATACATAATTCATTTTTGTCATTCCCACAATTCCCTACGATTTGGACACGAAATAGGGAAAATGGCGGCCGTGCGGGTAGTGCTACTTTTGTGCCATTTCAACACAAATCTCAAAAAAAATTTGTTTTTGAGAATTTTCTGTTTTAGAAGGAGTTTGTCTTGTAAGTCTCACCAAAGCAGAAAATTCTCCGGTGGACATTCTCATCAAAGTAATGCCGTATGATGCCATGAAATGTAAGTAAAAATGTATTTAGTTTAACATTCCTCTTAATAATTGGGATGTGTTCGTCGTGGCTGCTAGTGAGTTCACTGTACAAAACGTATTATCCCACATCCCACCCAGTCCCCCTTCTCATGCATGAAAAAACAAAATTATTATCTTTGATTGAACTCTAAAACGGTCATTTTGAATAGTCTACTTGTAATATTTTTCGAGAAGATCAGATATTTTCCGAAGATCTGTATATTATAATAGTGCTCAAGCCTAAAAAGTAAAGCACATGGCTTCATTACCGACAATCTGCAGTAGATTTAGACCTGTTCAAGATTGATCATGACACTGAATGCGCAAGATCCTCACTCTGGGGAGCCGGGTAAGATCTTGCCCAGCGGTCTGTTAGTTTTGGGTGCGGCGATCCTGGCCGGCTAACTGCGCTGTGCCTACGGCTACGATAGCCTGTATCTATTCTAGGCCTACCTTAGACTTAGAGTTAGGCCCTCGGCCTCGCCTTGAACTTTGTTTAACCCTAATAGGCCCGGGGGGGGCGGATTCCGCCCCCCCCTCGACGTTTCGCGTAATATGTTCGCATCGCGAAAAGCAGTCACCACACCGCTTCACTACTTTTTTCTTTCAAGTCTTGCGCAACTTTTGAGACCAAATTTGTGATGTCCGCGCGTGCGGTTCCGGATTTACGCAACATTTCGTAAGTGCATGTCAGACCCAAAATTGCTCAAAAACGTGATTTCGTGTACAAATCCAATGCAAATTGTGTTTCCAGCTAAAATTCATAAATATTTCATTATTTTTACTTTTACTGTTTAAAAACAATTAATTTTATGTTGTTTATGATTAAAATAGTGTCGCCGACGAATTCCATCGAAAAAACGATAAAAAACAAAAAGTCGAAAAACAAAGAAATACATAAGAAATTAAAAAAACAATAAAATACATAAGAAAAAAAGGATTTTACCGAATTTTTTTTTTGGTTTATTTGATCAGAATCTGACAAAGGGTCTCTATACAAAAAATTAGCAGTTTTGGGGCTTTATTTAATTAATTAGAGCAAACCATTAATTTTATGCATAAATTAGCATAATTAATTAGTTGTGACATTTTTCGGAGAAATTGACTATACAGTTTTGTAGATTACGTGGTCGGCGACGTGTGTGCCAATTTTCGTTGCGAATGCGCGGTGGACGGCCGAGATCTTAGGGGGGGGCGGAATCAGCCCCCCCCCCCCCCCGGCTGTGAGATGGGTCTAAATAACCCGGCTCTATTAGGGTTAAGGAGGGTTTAGAAAGATCAACTTAGAATTTGAATGATAATGTCTTGAATCATGCTGGACCAGATTAAAATGTTCTTTATTATATACAGTTATAACCTTATGCTGCTACTGAGAGCTGTCCCAATTTCTTTTGTGTACTGTACTCTGTAGTGACAACCATGACGAGTCACCACTGTCACTGAGACGAGAGAAGAACATAGGGCCTTCATGTGCGAGTAATATTATTAATTTAAACAGTAGATCTGTGGCATGCTTTTAATTACTACTATGATTCTAACCTCTTGTTCTCTTTTGATTGCAGAGCTATTGCCTTGGACCGAAGTAGAGGAACACAGGGGACCAGGACCAGATCATTCAATATCGTATCAATACTAACAAGATGAATGCGACTGCGTCTCCTATATGCCTCTGCCTAAATTCAGTTGATGGCTCAAACTCTTCTAGAAATATTTGATAACGAGGCTAAAAACCAGTAATTTCATGTAATTTTATGTAAATTGACCTCTGTGACCTCTGAACTTTGACCTACTTACCCCAAAATCTAATCAGTTCCTCTTTCTATGGGGATACATACTGGTACCAAGTTTGAAGTTCTCACCTCAGATAGTTCGAGATATCGCGGTAACGGTGCTAAAACCCACTAATTCCATGTAATTTCATGTAAATTGACCTCTGTGACCTCTGAACTTTGACCTACATACCCCAAAATCTAATCAGTTCCTCTTTCTATGGGGATACATACTGGTACCAAGTTTGAAGTTCTCACCTCAGATAGTTCTTGAGATATCGCGGTAACGGTGCTAAAAACCAGTAATTCCACTTAATTTCATGTAAATTGACCTCTGTGACCTCTGAACTTTGACCTACCTACCCCAAAATCTAATCAGTTCCTCTTTCTATGGGGATACATACTGGTACCAAGTGTACCGGCACTAGTGTCTTTTGGCAAGATATTAATCCACATTTGCCACTCTCCACCCAGGTGTAGTAAATGGGTACCTGGCAGGATTTATTCCTTGAAATGCACTAGCGCTGATTACGGCTGCCTGAGCTAAAGCCAGGGTAATAATATCCAAACCCTTTGGAAGCGCATAGAGACGTATGTATCATAACGTGTTATGCGCTATACAAGAACGGATTATTATTATTATTATTATTACCAAGTTTGAAGTTCTCACCTCAAACAGTTCTTGAGATATCGCGGTAACGGTGCTAAAAACCAAGAATTTCATGTAATTTCATGTAAATTGACCTCTGTGACCCCTGACCTTTGACCTCCTTACCCCAAAATCTAATCAGTTCATCTTCATATAGGGAAACATACTAGTACCACAGACGGACAGACGGGCGGACAACCCGAAAACATAATGCCTCCGGCACCCACCTTCGGTGGGCGGAGGCATAAAAACTGATAAACCCTACCTGGGGCTGGGCTGTAGATTATTGTCATCCACTCACTGCAGGAAACCCAAGTTGAACTGGAAAGGTAAATTGTTTTTTGAAAATGTAGACCTCTAAGCCCACATAATTGGTGTAAATTTCAATATTCCATTGCTTAGTCTTAGAAGTAGCTCTGTAAGATTAGATCTTATTATTAATAGACTTAGATTTCTACTGACATAGTCTGTACAGTCAAAATCAAAATGCTAAAGTCCAGTAAATTATTTTGATTATACCCGCTTACCGATTTAGCCATTTTAAAGTTTACTAAATGCCTTGGTCTAGGATCAAATTTGGAATGGAAGATGAAAATATGTACGTCTGTTTAATGATTTAAACTTAGATTTACATTTCTATAATTAAGAAGGAAGAACAAATGCAGTGGTGGGTTTTGTTTTGTTTTGTTTTGTTTTTTTTTTGAGGGGGACAATCCCGGCCTGTGCCCCCCTTGAAACAACAGTATGCATTGTGCCCCCCTTTTAGAACAGAAAACCTTTTTTGTTTTTGTTTTTGTTCTTGTTTAGTTTTCGTGTCAGATATTTATGGAGGGAAACTGGACCCCATAACCCCCTCCCCCCTCCCCCCTCCCCCCACTGAGCGATATTTGGAGAGCTGGCAAGACCAAACAATATACGGATCTCCCTCCTAGCAGTTTCCCAAAGTTGACAATCCAGCATTTGTATGCCCCCCCCCCCCTTGTTATACTAAATCCTGGATCCGCCCCTGGATAGATGTACCCATTTTTGTTTCCTTCTTTAAAATCCAGTCCACAGTCTACAAGAAGTTTAATTTTTGTTTGTCTTTTTGTTTTTATAATGCAGGTTGTCCAAGGAAGCTCATCAGTTTACATTGCTTGTTACGTGTCAAGTAACGGAGTCATTAAGGATCGAAGTATTTTTATTTTTATTATCATTTAAACATAATTTCTCTCGAGATTTATTGCTAATTGACATAATGGCAATTACATTTATTCTAAATGTCAGGAATGCTATTTCTGAGCTAGAAATTTAATGTCAAAGTTTGGGTCAAAAGAAAGAGCTAACATATTATTCAAAGGGGAAACAAACAGATTTGTAACTTTCATTTATTTATTTTTTTCCATTTTTTTGTTCATTTTTTTTTTTCATTTTTTTTTCCTTTTTTCTTTTGGAGGGGGGGGGTGGTTCAGGATTGAATGGCCCTTATAGCAATCACTTGGCATTTCACTTCAAGATCATTTATAGATACACCCCCTAATTCGTAATTTTGAAATAAAAGCAAAGACTAAATCTGACATCGGATTTACCTTTTGTAGGTGTAAATGTCCATGTACACGTAATTAAAAATATATTGCAATTGGTACGACTGGCCCATTTGAAACACGATTATGAGAAAGTGATTAATCTTGAGCCTAATTCTAAATTCTTTTCACACTTCAAAAAATATTTGATAAAAAAATTTTAAGTTAGGCACAGTCAGTTATCATGTCACCTCAGAATAATGCAGTAATTTAAATTCAAACTATAACCAATAAATTTTCAAAATCAAATAATTTTCCTTTTAATTCCAATGTAATTTAGAAATAGAGTTAGAAAAATGTGGCATGACTACATTGTGAAATATGATTTTAGTTCATTTTTAATGCAACGTTTATTTATAATTGTATGCATAAGTAGTGCATTAAGATGTAATCATATTTATTTGATCTTCAACTTTAAGTGATAATCCCATTCGTCAAATTCTTGAAGCTATCCTGGGATAGCTATGATAATTTTTCTTGAAACGCAAATGGTTCTATAATCTGTAATTTCTTCCTTTTTATCATCTGTGCAATGGTTGTGCCATCAATCTGGGGCATGTTTCTAGGCAAACGAATCAGGCGCTTGGGAGTTTCAGCCCACCCCGAAATTTTCAAAACTACCAATATTTGGACAAACATCGCCTCATCATTTTGGGCAGTAAGGTGGTCTCTTTGGACTTTTATGTCTTGTATATTCTGATGATAAATTGAAGGGATGTACATGGATATACATTATAATCCACCTATATATCGGATGTCACTAGATTTAAACTTGTTTGCTTACAAACTGAAATAAAATAGCAATTGGTATGCCGCCCCCTCACCTGCCCAGTGATTTGTTGTCCATGAACCATATGTTATAATCTGTATATTGCATTTCAAGAGAACATTAACTTTTATGTTGATAAGTGAGTTATAAACATCATTTCACACTGAGAAACTTCTATTTGTTTTTTTCCCCCATAATTTTGTGAAAGATGTGGTGGTGATGCTGATGATGATGCAGGCACAATATGGCATGTGTTCTGAAGTGTGATGGTGGATTGGTGTAAATACAGCCTTATGCAACCTTGAATAACTGGATGATAGACTGACTTGTGTGGGTTTTCTGTTGATGGACTCATTTTACAAGAAGATGAAGAAAAAAGAAGAAGATGAAGAAAAAAGAAGAAGAAGAAGAAAAAAATCAAATCAGATTTTTTAGGTTGGTTTGTTTGTTGCTGTTTGTTGGGTTTTGTTTTGTGCCTTTTTTGTTGTTTTTGTTTGTTGTGTTTTTGTTTTGTTTTGGGTTTTTGTGTGTGTGGGGGGGGGGTACATGCACCAGGAGCCAGTGCATGGTGGTACATACAGTTAACAACAAAATTATTCATACCCCTTGGAAAATTCTAGTTTTTTGCATTTTCCTAAAAATGAATGGTTAAATGAAGTTACTTGCACATCACTTGAATACATTTAGTGTCCGGTTTCACCTCATTTGCATAACAATAGAAAAGGTAAGTTATCCAAACTGGGCGATGTTCAAAATTATTCATACCCTTGGTGATTTATTGACTTTGTCAATCAGTATGAATCCGATCCTTGTGATTAATGCTTGTAATTCACTTTATTTTAATACACCGTCACAAGGCTTCTGGAGGGGTCTCTGCTGGGATATCAGGCCAGTACCTGTTCTCCAATGGCTCAATCTCCTTGAGGATGTGTCCACACATGCCTTCACCTGCCCTTCAGGGAGTTCATTAGATTTTGTGTCCTACAGGTGATGCAGTTATCGACTTCATGATGACAGGACTATGATATTGAAATTTTCGGTCATTTATTCCATGCATTTTAATGAAAATTCTGTATCTACTTATGAAGCAAAGCACCATTCCTGAAGAGCCCTTCCCTTTTGCACTGTCTGTGGGAGGGTTCACCTTTATTCATTGGCCCCATTCTTAATCAGAGTGCTCAGGAAGGCCATGTTGGTGATATTAAAGTCATTGCATGACTCTAACGTCAGGTCACCATGAATAACAGTATGTAACCTTTGAGTACCATACACATCCCACATTGACTGTTACTGTATATCAATCTTCATATCGTAGATTCTTTGTATCTTTGGTATGAAAGCTACAATCCTTGATATCAAAATGAATGTAAACCAAATTTATACCATATGCCCTCCATGTTACCAGCTGCAGTGCACAAAATGCTACCACTTTAACAGTGCACTGGAACATAAAGATCAGTATTTTAAGCTTCACTAGAGTACCCACTTGCAGGTGTCCATATCAAAAATGTGTCAATCAGTGAATAAACTGATAAAATTGGCACCATCCAACCTTTAGACAACTACCATGGCCTCCCTAAACATTCTTAATAATAATGGAACAAAAGTATCAGGAAATACCTTCCCTTGACAGTGCAACAGTAAATGCCTCTAGGAAAGTCTCTCCAGGAAGAGTGCTTTGTTTCAACTTAGATACAGAATTGTCATTAAAATGTAAGGAATATTAACGAAAATATCAATATCATAGTCCTATCCTCATGACGTCTAAAACTACACCACCTGCAAACACAAAATCTGCTTTAAATCCATCAAATCCCCTGAAGACCAGGTGATGGCATGTGTGGACAACATCCTCAAGGAGATTGGGCCATTGGAGACCAGGTATTGGCCTGATATCTCAGTAGAGACCTCCAGAAGCATTGTGACAGTGTGAAGAAAGTGTTACGAGCATTAATCACAAGGACTGGATTCATACTGATTGACAAAGTCAATAGATCACCAAGGGTATGAATAATTTTGAACATCACCCAGTTTGGATAATTCACCTTTTCTATTGTTATGCAAATGAGGTGAAACCAGAAACGGCATTCATTTGCAGATGATAACTAAATGTATTCAAGTGATGTGCAAGTAACTTCATTTAACCATTCATTTTTAGGAAAAATGCAAAAAACTAGAATTTTCTAAGGGGTATGAATAATTTTGTTGTTAACTGTATATGAGGTCATGGGGAGCAAATTTTCCCTTGGTACTTTTACTTGACATAATTATGATATGCCAGATCTGCAAGGCACAAGAAAAGCGTTCAATGAAGGGAAATTCAATATCGAAGGAGGGCTTCTTCTTCTTCCTCCTCCTCTTCTTCTTCCTCCTCCTGTTCTTCTTCCTCCTCCTCTTCTTCTTCCTCCTCCTCTTCTTCTTCCTCCTCCTCCTCCTCCTCCTCTTCTTCTTCTTCTTCTTCCTGTTGTTCTTGTTTTTCCTCTACTTCTTTTTCTTATTGTTCTTCTTCCTCCTCTTCCTCTTCATTTTTTTCTTCATCTTTTTTTTTCTTCTTCCTCTTGCACTTCCTTTTCATCTTCATCTTCTTTTTCATCTTCTTTTCTTCATCTTCTTTTTCTTCTTCCTCTTCTTCCGTTTCCTCGTCCTCTTCTTTTTTCTTCTTCATCTTCTATTTCATCTTCTTCCTCTTCTTTTTTTCTTCTTCTTTATCTTTGTCTTCTAGTTCTTCATCATCTTCCGCACATTTTTGCTGCAAAAGTACAGTATACGCCTAAGTACAGTTTAATTTTATGTTAATTAGTTATAAAAGCTCATGAATATTCAAATTATAATTTCAATAACTTTACGCGCTGCGCTCCGTCTAAAATATGGTTTTCGCTGGTACACTGAAAAAAATGTGGCTTCATAGGCTAATACATGAAAAGTGGGAGCAGTGTGCACTTTTGACCCGCCGGAAATGCCCCCATGGAAAGCCAGATGCAGAAGCGGAGTTGAGACCCCCAGGAAATTATAGGTGTGTAGATTTTACCAAGATACACCTCCATACACAGTTTGCAAGAAATCTGTTGAGAAATGTGACCGGTAGAGCGCACATAGGAATGTGACATGGCAGTGGCGGCAGCAGCGTAACGCTGCTGAATCCAAAGTATCCTCCGGCATTCTGCCAGGGGATACAATAAAACAAATTTACCAAAATGTAGAACCTGAACATGTCCAGTTCAATTTGAAAACATTAATAGCAAAACTGAAATAGTCTTTTGTTTAGGCAGAAATAATACATTGCAAACCAAAATTATAATACACGACCATGATTAAAATTATTACAATATAAACACACATGCTACATAAATTACCACTTATTATGCTCTCTCTATTCTAATATCCCTACAGGTATTGATGCATGCAAATGTGCCAGATGGTGAAATGCCAGCTGGTGATTATGGATTTCGAATAATATTGCTCTACCAATCATTTACACCAAAGCTTACTCTTTAACTGAAGGCTCATAAATTAAAGCAATGGCAGAGCAGTGTCTCATAACCAGGAGGTCCCAGGCTTCGGATAGGACATAAAGCAGTAGATCCCCCTGGTTGTTTACTTACAAGCATACACTTGCTTTCTTAGTAGTCCATTAAAAGATACCATCAAACTATTTCAACAAATTGATCCTTCCATAGGGAGTTCTTACAGGGTTTTTTTTAAGAAAGTTCTTTTCTTTAACATGCATATTTTGCCAAAGTATTTCACGTTACAAAAATGGCAAACTTGGGCTATGACTATGGTTTGTAACATGTAGTTCATCCTTTCTGTATGTTTTAGAATCAGGTGCAAAGAGAATTTTTTTGCAGTGCTGCAAACCATTATTGTTACGAGGTTTACATGGACATGTGTTCCTAGTCCAAAGATATTGAACACAGTCAACTTTGTGAGGGCATTTACATACATGTATCAAATATGTTAAGGTTACCTAAACAGTGACAAGCATACATGTAGTTCAGATTCTAAACGATTTTATTAGGTGGTCTGTCGTAGTCGACAGACCACCTCTTAATTTCGTCAGAATCGTCTTTATTTATTTATTTATTTATTATTTATTTTTATTTTTCCACCACTTTCTTGTTGCCATGATTCCTCAATATCGGCTGAGTCAAATTTTATCAAAATCTCTACAGTCATGAGGACATATCAGATCAAGCTCGGGTATCTATTTCAAGGTCATCAGGTCATCGTGACGTCATCCAGGCGCCATTTTGTGATATCACATTATCAATCATATCTTCATAACGAGTCATCAAAAATGAACCATATTTGACATACATTAACTTCAGGTCAAGGGACAACATAAAATGTCATCAAAATTTGCGCGCACATCATGACGCGCACGTACGCGCGCGTCAAAATTTAAAAATGCTCAAAATCTCTTTTTAATCAAATTAGAGTATTGTTCAGGACATTTTAAGCATTTTAATTTTTTCTGTCCGTGCGCGTCCGTGCGCGCGTTATGCGCGCACACAGCGCGTAGAGAACGTAAAAACGCCATTTTTTCGCATATTTTGTCTTCCTGACACTATTCTTGACAATTTCCAACTATTTACAGTCAATCTCGACCTTCCATAATGTCGTACGCGCGCGTCAAACTTTCAAATTCGTGCGCACGTCAATGGGCATTCTAATGTAAAAAGTGGTAAAAACATGCCCATCTAGAATTCGCCATAGCTCCTCAGAATATACGGAAACCCCCCAATTTCTTTACATATTCTGAAACCTGTGAGTTGTAGATTTGAAATCATGTAGAATTTTTGCCGATCTCATGTTCTAACGTCATCATATTTGCATATGAACTCAAAAAAATGATTTTGAAAAAATGACGTCATCATTTTTGTATTCATTTGCTAATATTTCAGTAATAGGTGATCGATTTTCTTCCAAATTTTGATATGTTATAGCTGAGACAATTCTCTACCAGATCAGTTGCCATCATTTTTCATTTTGATGACGTTATCACACTGAAATCTTCAATTAAAGACGACATGTCAGATTTTTCCCTATTTGCGTGTTATGTCTATGGAAGATGATTTTTTTTCGAATCACGAATCTACATGACATCGTTCTCTGAGCAGTATCTCAGTTATTATTGATCTATTTCCTTCCAGATTTTAATATGTTGTAGCTGAGACTATAAGCTTTTATTAGTAAGCCCTCCAATTTTTAATCAGATGTCGGGATCATGCCCAATTTTTCAGTACAAAATGGGATTTGAGAATCCCGTTTTTCGTTTACGTGTTATCTCTATGGGAATTATTTTGGTCTATCGGTAAAGCACATGACTACCATGGTCAAGGTACCTGGTTCGATCCCGGGGCCGATTTTTTTTTTTTAATTTTTTTTTGCTTCTTTTTGCCTGTCATTTTACCATCCTCTTCGACTATTGTAACATAAAAAATCACTAATCATGTAATAAACTGCCTTATTTTCTTTTCCGTATTATGTCTATTAGAAAGTAGTGTGCAGTAGTTTATGTACAACCCTATGGCAAATTGTGATTTCCTGTCCTGTATTAGAGCTATGGTGTTAATCTCCCAAGTATCCTGTATCATCATCATTATTATCATCACCATCATGATCATCATCGCTACTATTATATCATCGCCATCATCATTATGTCATTATAATCATAATCACCGTTATCATCACCATAATCATTTTACAATGACCGATACACATTTTGCTACATTCCTGTCCTCAGGAAGCATCTCCATTCATGGCATTCTTGACATCCTGTCTTCTGTTTAGTATTTCCCCATTAATATGATCATCCTGATTACAATCATGATCGTGCCAATTTAAGGACAGACCACCTAATTCGTCTTCGTGACGAATTCAAGTCTAGTTATATTTATTTTTTTTCCTCTCCCGTCCAAATTCGGGGTCACGCAATCTCACAGTCTGGCAGCAGTAGTGTGATATTGCGTATTGGGGAGATTGCTTTTGAAATAAAATTGTTTAGAATCTGAACTATTAACTACAGGCTTTCAAGCACACCAATGGAAAAAGTAGGAGAAAAGTAGGATCAAAATTTCGGAAAAAGTAAGAGATATGCAGGATTTCGGAAACAGAAAGTAGGATAAAAGGAAGACATGTATATACACAGGTTCTCCAGATTTTTTCCCCATGTTGATACATAAGTGTGTAGTGTTCTGACTAGACCTCAACAATCTAGTTAATGCACTGATTGATTGTACACTCATTTCATGTCCAAGCTCAAAGGGATACTGAAGATAGCTTTGAGAAAACATACTGGATAGGATGACGACATTGCCAGGTTCCACTTCTTTGAAATGCCAATCTGCAAGGGAGCAATGGGTATGATTGCACTTCCATCTTGTTGTAGATCCCTATTGACCTCTGTATCAAACATCTAAAATAGTGTGTGAGGATGGACCCCTTTGGGGCTGGGTCATAAAAGGCACAAAAAGCTGACACAATTCAGGGTTTGGCTTTATACATATACAAGGAAAGATAGAAAATGAGAAAAAGAAAAACTAAAAAAAATAAATAAACAGAGAAAATGGAAAGAGATGACAACAGAAAAATAAAAATTAAGCAGTACAGAAGGAAGAATAGGAAGTGAATGTTAAAAAAGGGTAAACATAAAGAACAACATAATGAAAGATAGAAATAAAAACAAACAAATATGTAAGGAAATATGGACAGAATACAAAAGAAAAATGAAAATGAAATACAAAGAAGAATAGTAAGAAAAGGCTAAAGACTTGGGGGAAAACAGTAAACTACATTTAAAAAATAGAAAGAAAAGTCACCAGGATGAATAGAATAAGAAGACTTAAAAAAAGGAAAACAAACAACTACATATTAAAGGAAAGATAGAAAACGAGAGAAGAAAAACAAGATTGAAAAAACATAAGGACATATAGAAAGAGAAATAAAGCAAAGAAATTCAAAGCCAAAGATAGAAACAATAGATGAAAGCAGGGTTGGCAATTTTATTTTTAAATAAAAAAAATTGGATTTATCTGTTTTAAATCAGATTTTTAATAAATCAGATTTTTTTGATTTTTTTGATTTTTTTGATTTTTTGAAAAATTCATCAGAAATAATGTTCACTTACAAAGAAATCTTACCCCTATAATAACATAAATCTTAATCTTATAAATTTTACTCCTTACATTGTTCTTCACAGTATATTTTGTAATTATAAGCCCAATTAAAATATGAAGTAACCAACAAATCAAATTCCATTTGAGAAATAATTAATCTCAACGAATTAATTTCCCAACATACATACATACAACATACAAACTTCCCTACGGAATACCCATTAAGTAGAGAAAAATCCCCCACTTCTTTTGTGGTACTTAATCAAGCATGCGATAGCTATTCTATTTTCGTCCCCAGTTACATTGCCAAAAAAGATGTCGTCATCTCCCCCCCCATCCTGTGTACATGCATGCTGCCAATAACATTATCATGCAGAAGCACATGCGAGTGCACAATTTTTGGGGCCGTCTTCTTTAATATTGGATATTTATACAGCGCTCATATCCACCATGAATGGTGCTCAAGGTGCTCAAGGTGCTCTTTCAAAATGACCACCTCAAAAGGTGCTCCATTTTTTAAATATCAAATGGAAAAGTTTTTTTGGGGTCACATAGTATGATGAAAAAGACAGCTCTACTTTCGTAAGCCGATGAGGATGATATAAAAAAAGGCCTATTAATTTCCCAGCTCCTGTATACTAAAAACTTTCGTAGGACGGTGTATAGTTTGCAATACGCATGCACGTACGTTATAATTCTCGCTCGCGAGTAACGAGAAGGGAGGATTACATTTGAGTGAAAAAAGTGACATTTGAGTGAAAAAAGTGACATTTGATCGACTCTATCATGCTAGGCCTATACATTTCTGAGGAAGAGCTGATCTGCGGAAGGTCTATTTAGGTAAGTGGCATGGCATATATGATACTTTAATTTAAAAAATATGTACCAACGATACAACTATACATGGTCATTTGACCGTGTAAATTGTGAGACCCACGGATTAGTAGTGCCCTAGTGCTAGTAGTGGTTTCACTCAGGAAGTGGCAGCGTCCCGGGGCTAAAGTACCGTACCGTAGATCTAACTTACATCTTGGGTTCCTCTGTAAGTGTTCAATTCCCTTTCTTCTTAGTTCCTTTCAGTCTCTCAGACTTAAACTTTCCTGTGCCAGATGCGAAATATCCTGCTGTAAGTTAGATGTCGTTGTCTTTCCTTAACATAGACGTCTAGTTACTAGGACCGTAGCCGTAGAAGGACTATGTTCATCGGCATCGCTTCAATGCTCCATCCCTAGATACTGGTAGAGCCAAAGAGTTTAAATACGAAGAGAGTGCTCAGTGCCGAAATAAAGCACGCGTATGTGGTAGGCACTTTTATTTTACAGCTGTCTCGTATAGTGAGGCCGTATATTTGAATATTCATTAGCGGCGGGGCGCTCTCAATATCGTCGAGTGTTTTATGAATATTTATGAGTTCCTGACTACCGTATACCGCATACTGTGCATGTTGTTTGCCGATAGATGTAGTGTATTATGTAGTGTTCAAACATTGATTTGGGTATTATCAGATGTTAAGAGTAATATATAAAGACCCCCCCCCCCCCACAAAAAATGATTGGTTTATCACTCTTAATGTTACGGCGAGAGAAACTCACTTACGAGTCGCTACACCTCACTAACAGGTCGCCCCTCTCTGCTCTCACCCGAATATACAGGCATAGCACATAAAAAGATGCATTTCGAACATTGATTTGGGTATTATTTGTTACACGTTATCAGATGTTAAGAGTAATATATAAAGACCCCCCCCCCCCCCACACACACACACAAAAAATGATTGGTTTTATCAATCTTAATGTTACGGCGAGAGAAACTCACTTACGAGTCGCCACACCTCACTAACAGGTCGCCCCTCTCTGCTCTCACCCGAATATACAGGCATAGTACATAAAAAGATGCATTTCGAACATTGATTTGTGTATTATTTGTTACACGTTATCAGATGTTAAGAGTAATATATAAAGACCCCCCCCCCCCCCCCACACACACACAAAAAAAATGATTGGTTTTATCAATCTTAATGATACGGCGAGAGAAGCTCACGAGTCGCCACACCTCACTTACAGGTCGCCCCTCTCTGCTCTCACCCGAAAATACAGGCATAGTACAGATGCATTTCGAACATTGATTTGGGTATTATCAGATGTTAAGAGTAACATATAAAGACTCCCCCCACCCCCCCCCCCCCCCCCCACAAAAAAAAAATGATTGGTTTTATTAATCTTAATGTTACGAGAGAAACTCACTTACGAGTTGCCAAACCTCACTAACAGGTCGCCCCTCTCTGCTCTCACCCGAAAATACAGGCATAGTACATAAAAAGATGCATTTCGAACATTGATTTGGGTATTATTTGTTACACGTTATCAGATGTTAAGAGTAATATATAAAGACTCCCTCCCCCCTCCCACAAAAATAAATGATTGGTTTTATTAATCGTAATGTTACGAGAGAAACTCACGAGTCGCCACACCTCACTAACAGGTCGCCCCTCTCTGCTCTCACCCGAATATACAGGCATAATACATAAAAAGATGCAGTGTTGGGGCTTGCTCCGAAGCCCTAACATAAGCAGCGCAATAGGGACTCTCTCTCTCTTCCTCCACCGCCCCCCCCCCCCCCCCCTCTCACATGCTTTCATTTTCTCATACTATTATTCTCTTATTCTCTCTTACAACCGATCTGTAATAACTCCAATAGAAATGAGGACAAAATAATGATCTCTTATTGTTTATTTTGCACTCTCTACATTTAATGAGATCGACCACCTACGTACCCATCCCATTCTTCACATCCATGGCAGAACAGCAGGGGCGGATCCAGGGGGTGAATCGGCCGCGGCCCCCTTTTTGAAACCCAACTGGTATACCTTAAGTACACAATTTAAAAAAAGAAGCATTGCCCCTTAATAATTGTGTACTTTTTCGTCTCTGTGCCCCCTCTTTTACAGAATCCCGGATCCGCGCCCTTGGAATAGGAATTACATTCTAACTACAGGCATACGCGGGCTCTTGCCTAAAACGTAAATAAACCGGAGCAGGCACCATTAGTTTGGGAGCCCATGAGGCTAACAATGTCGGTCTATTACCTTCCGAGAAAACTTGTAAAAAGGCCCATTGTGCCCACTCATAGGTACACGCCATTGCCGACTGTGTAGTAACGCACACATCCCATACCTAAACTGCATCACTGTGCATTTTTGGCTATATTTAATTGAAACTCATATATTGCAGTTTACTTAAATCCAAATACTTATGTTGAATAATAGATGATTAAAACTTACCAGGTTGTTTTGTGACCTTTGAAGAGGGTTTCCTGAAATTTTGGGTCCTTTTTGTCGATAACTGCTATCGAGACTGTCCCGTCAGCATCGAGTTTGTATTTTTCACGATTATGATGAAGGGAGCCCTCAGCGCTCGTAGTAGTACCGGCGCGATCGGTTCGTCGATCTCCTACGAAGACCTGGAAGGGCCAAACTGACGACGTAAAAAAATAAAAAATATTACGTACGTACGTAATAATTACTACGTACGTACGTAATATTTTTTATTTTTTACGTCGTCAGTTTGGCCCTTCCAGGTCTTCGTAGAATAGCTTGTGTGCGTAACATTCTGCGTACGTATCTACGGTGCGTAACCATGTAGAGCGGCCTCACTAGTGCGCAACATATTGAGAGCAGTCGTCATCCGTATGGAGGTGTGGGTAACAAGTGCCAAAAAGAGGGCTGTAAATGTAAGTTTTTATAACTTTCTACATTTTGTATCTTAACGAACTGATAACTTAAAATCTAAAGAATGATACTTAAGTATCAGTTTGCCCACAAAAACCTCCATTTCAAACAAAATTACATCTGTATCCCCAATACCCAGTATACACACATGTATATGATCCTAATGGTCAATATGACCATTGCTTGCTGATGTGATTGTGCCCCATTTTTTGTATTATGCCCCCGCCCCCCCCCCCCCCCCCCATTTAGAACTGATAACTTTTCATTTATTAAGTGTGCTTGTCAGAGAATTAAATGGAGGAATACTGGATCCCATAAATTATCCCCCCCCCCCCCCCCTGAGCGACTTTTGGAGGGCTGGCGAGAAGTAAAAAAATACGAATCTCCCTCCAAGCAGTTCCCCCGCAGTTGACAGCCCTGCATTTGTGTGCCACCCCTTACTATATACATCCTGTATTCGCCCCTGTCATGAACTGTCAGTGTCAGACTCTGCAGAAGCTTCCTCCCACTACATTGTCGGTCTCGTTGGCTGAAGCCAAACTAAACAGCGATCAGCAAGCAAAAACCTGACGAGCCAAGTTTGAGGCAAGCAGACAGAGTTCCATCGACAACGCCATCACCTTGATCGGGATCGCAGAGGGGTAAACCCTAGCCTAGCTAGGGCTAGACACCTTGTCGGTCACTATTCAGCTCAGCTATTCTGCTTGATCAAACATTTGGTTACAGGCGTAATTCGGTGATAGAACATTGATTATATGAATTTATAAATGTTACATATTGAACTTTGCCTCTAAACCTTTAGAAATATAACTCTCGTTCTTGTTCTCTCGTTCATTGTCTCCATGGGTGATGGGTATATATATCCCAAAAAAATATTATCCAAACTCATTATGTTTGATCTTGAAATATAACATTCTTTAATGATTAGAAGTAAGGAAATAAGAAATTCCATAATTTCAATGCGAAAATATCGAAGAAAATTCGTTCGCTGGCATTGTTATTCCCAATTGAGGGGTTCCGTCCATTGGCGTAGATCCGTGCATTCCTTCTTTTTATTAACCCATTGCCTACGGGAACCGGGTGCCCCCTGTATTAACCCTATGGGAATGGGAGAAGTAGTCAACAGGTTAAAAAAAACATTTTGACTATAGTATGATAGTCTCATCTAGGGTCTGATTAACCCCAATACTCTCAACTATGACTGTAGTATGATAGTCTCATCTAGGGTCTGATCAGCCCCACTACCCTCAACTATGACTATAGTATGATAGTCTCATCTAGGGTCTGATCAACTCCAATGCCCTCAATTATGATTATTAAAAGTATGATAGTCTCATCTAGGGTCTGATCAGCCCCACTACCCTCAACTCTGACTATAGTGTGATAGTCTCATCTAGGGTTTGATCAGCACAAATACCCTCAACTATTTATTTCTGCTCATCAGTTCATTATTTGCATTTTCTATCTAAAGTGAGGAGTAATTAAATTTATACATTTTTGATGTTCAGTGTAAAATTTATTGGCTTTGGCAAGAATCATACTTGTAAAATCAGCACTGATTTTCTTATTTACTAGATAAATCTATATACCTACCTATTATGCTAGTCTCTTGACTACGCTACCCAATCGAGAACTTTAAAGGGTCTGTGAGGCCCCCAAAAATAATTTGTATGCAGTTAGAATGTATAAAATTAACCCCAAATAACTTTACCTGACATTCTACAGGTTAGCGGTTAACGAATTTGAAGAAAATAAAGGACAGTGTAAATGATCGACACGCGGAACTCAACTCGAGTTGAGTTCCGCATGAGCAGTTTTCTATGCATGTGCAGTTTTTTTTATGCGTGCACGTTTGGCGAACGCCAAAACGCGATAGTGGAATTACAAAAAAATCTATAGACCAAATGAAACAACAAATAAATTAGAACGAAGACGCAAAATACATATATCGCTTAACTTAGGAATAAAACCCAAATAAAACATAAAATGAATGAAGTTTACAACGCAAAATATTTTTATTGAAATGAAAATTATAAGTTGGCCCGTAATTTAAGGAGAAACTACAACCCAAGTAAAACAAGAAATTAATCACGTATTCAACACAAAACGTTTTATGTCGAATTTAAAATTGGTTTGGTGCATAAATGACAAAGAATCTACTGACCAACTGAATCAACAAATAAATTAGAACTAAGACGCAAAAAATATATATATATATATACAAATTATGTATAACAATGCGCCCTCCCGGCTATTACCATAATGGCTTTATGGCAACACAAGGACTTGGGACCCTTGTTGTGCGGTTACACATTGTGGGGAAGAATTGCATAGTGGAGTGACCAGAGTGCTCAAACTGCGAGCAGTGAGCAATGCATATAACGCAAATAGTGAACGTTTCACATAGAGACTCTCCACGCAATCTAAGACAGTGCTCAAACTGCAGGTGCAGCGAGCGTTAATACAAATTATGTATAACAATGCGCCCTCCCGGCTATTACCATAATGGCTTTATGGCAACACAAGGACTTGGGACCCTTGTTATATATATATATATATATATATATACATTGGGTTATCAATCCAGCAGTTAAAGTGCTCAATGCAGGAGCAGAGCATTAATATAGTATAACTAATTCGGTCTTCGCTACCGTCGGTTTCACGCAGTCAAGCGATCATCTGGGGGTCGTTTCATCAAACCGTCATAACGACAAGATCAGCGACATCTCGACACTGTCGCTCAACTTGTCCGCTAAGTGTTTCACAAAGCCGTCTTTGCCAAGACCAGCGACAACTTCGCTGACAAGTGACTTGTCGGTACTCCAGACCTGTCATATCTTTATAGAACGCCATCACAAGCCAGCTTTTAGTCAGTCTATGGGCTGCGAAAAAATAACAAATGTAAATTAAGAGAGCATTTATTTCCTGATCTCCAAGCACTATCCTTTATCATTCCTTTACCAGATAATATTACTAATGTCCGTATTATAATATTGTACAGACGAACAATATGTTCTTATGGCTTCTTGACCCCCCAACAAGTAAATGAGATTAATATTAAAAATACCCACATCCGTCTACCATAGAATCAGCATCGAAAACGGAACAGTCTGTATATACAGACCCATGTGAACGACGACAATTTATCATGTATGTATTTTCGCTTTTTTTCCCCGTTTTCACGCAATGCTTTGATATGAATGATGTTATATGTATCTTTTAATGAATAAATATTAAAAATTGGGCCATAAGATATCTTAATTTAATCATTTTCTCTAAAATGAACACGATTTGGGTCTTCTTTCCGTAATTAGTCAATTACGGTATCCTCTTACCTACAAATCTAGATTCGTACATCGCAAAAGCCTCCTCGAGTTTTCTCAATTTTATAAATTCTAAGATGCCATAAGAAACACATCTTTTCATGTAAACGGGATGTTTGTATCACAAGCATTCATCTTCGCTGCCATTTTTTACATTTTGGAATAGTTTGGGGAAAACTGAGCCTTAAATTCTGTTTGGGTAATTGACGATAATTCCAATGGACTGTGATATAGACTATGTTTTTTCGCCGATGAGTATCGATATCATTGAGTTGTCGTTTATCATGTCTTCGTGAAACAGTTTTTCAGGTCCATGACATTTCCGCAGATCGCCGACAACAGTTATGACTGTCATGGAGTTGTAAAATCAGCACTGATTTTCTTATTTACTATATAAATCTATATACCTACCTATTATGCCTGTAGTCTTGACTACGGGACCCCTTCGAGAATTTAACACAAATGAGTCACAATATTGTGCACACCCCCCGTAATCCTATTGTCCCCTTCGCCACTCACGCGCGTCAACACGCTACGGCCATCTTCCTCTTTTGCGAGCAATCCCAAGTAGAAACATGTTGCTTGCAAGGTGAGGGGAAGGAGGGAGGGTCATAGGTAGGTATATAGATTTATATAGTAAATAAGAAAATCAGTGCTGATTTTACAAATTTACTGCAATAAATCATATATACCTACCTATTATGCCAGACCAGCGCCAACTCAAAGACCGGGAGGCATGTTTCAAGCAGAAGGGAATAGGATTACAGCGAAGAATACAAAGACACAGCGGCCTTCAAGGTGGCTGACGCAAACATAGCCTCACCTGCGGGAACATCCCTAAGGTAGCAAGAAATGAAGGAATTGGGCGAACGCCTATAAGCAGCCTTCAAAATATCATCAAGCGCCACACCTTGAAACAGAGCCCAAGAAGTGCTGACACTACGAGTGTCATGAGCACGAGGCTTACTGTCGGAAAAAAGAGCCCCTGTGCCAGCAGCCCTAAAAGCCTCGACAATCCATCTAGAAATGGAATCAAGAGAAGCAGGAGAAAAAGGTTCTCTAGTGATCAGGAACAACTGATCATCCTTACGATAAGACTTAGTCTTATCAATATACCAATTGAGAGCCCTAACAGGACACCAAACTTTGTCCTCGCGCACTGACGAAAACCCAGAAAGCAGACAAAGAAAAATCTCAACAGGGCCAGAGGCAGCTGTCTGATTCTCGGCAATAAAAGAAGCCTTAGGAATCAATCTAACGCCTTTTCTCTCCCAGCGAACATGACCAGGAGTAAGGCAGAGAGCATGAAGAGTACTGCGCCTCTGCCCAGAGGCAAAAGCTACCAAAAAGAGCGTCTTAACCGTAAGATGATGAAGCGAGCTTCACCTAACGGTTCGAAAAGAGGTTTCGCCAAGGCCTCCAGGACCTTAGGCAGACTCCAAGACGGCACTAACCTAGAACAAGGAGGTCGCTTCAAAAAGAACGACCGAATCACACCACTTAACAGCGGGGAATTGGAAATCCCCGAACCATCTGAGAAACCCGAATGAATGGCCCCGATCGTTCCGAACGGTAGCCTCGGATAGTAGAGATGGATCTCCCTTTGTCAAATAGCGAGATTAGAAAATCCGCAATTGAACCAATAGGAGCCGATAAGGGGTTTGATTTCGCTCTTTACGCCAAAGGAAAAAGACCGAAAGACGGGAATTATAAATCTCCCTAGTAGAAACTCTACGACTGGACAATAAAAATTCCGCGGCTCTATCACAGAGACCCGACTGTCTTGCAGATTCCCCGACAAGGGCCAAGCAGTCAAATGAAGGGACTCTGGATTGTGGTGAAGAATCCCCGAGAGGGGCTGCAACACCAGATCCACTCTTAACGGAAGAAGGAACAGTTGAGCCGCCAGAAGGCTCATTAGCTCCGGAACCAACTCCTCCTGGGCCAAAAGGGAGCTATCACAAGCACCCGAGCCCGATCTTCCCTGATCTTCCGCAAGACTCGCGGAATCAGCTGGAAGGGAGGAAAGGCAAATCCTCGAAGATTCTCCCAACTGAGAGAGAAAGCATTGAGAGCCCAAGCTCCCCAATCGCGCGCACAGGAGCAATATATCGGAAGTAGGTGGTTTAGAACCGACGCAAAAAGATCCACTTCCAGTGGATCCAGGTAACTGCAAATGCGGCGAAAGACCTCTGGATGGAGCATCCATTCCGATGGAAGACACCTGCCCCGAGACAGAAAATCCGCAATGAGGTTTTCCAGACCGGGGATGAAAGAGGCCACGGGTGTGATTGCCATGCGACAACACCACCTCCACAGCTGTGCTGCTAGGGCATTCAGGATAGCAGAACGAGTGCTTCCCTGCAGATTGACATAAGCCGCCACAGTGACATTGTCCGTGAGGATCAGAACTGAACGACTGAAAAGTCGACTTCTGAAATGAAGCAGGGTTAAAAGAACTGCCATAAACTCCAGGACATTAAATATGGGGAAGAGTCCCAAGATGAGACCAAACCCCCGCGACCGCGCTGCCATTTGCAATGTCCTTCCCACCCCAACCGAGAGGCGTCCGTCGAAACCGAGATCAACGGAAGGGGGGGGGGACGGAAGGACTTGCCTCGCGCAAGAACCTTTCTGGCCAGCATGAGCTTGCGAGCTGCCGAGACAATGGTGAGAAACCTGTCTCGACTGGGCCGAGCCAACTGATTCCAAATGTCCAACACAGCCCCCAGAAAAACTGGGCTGCAAGTAGGAACTAACTCTGACTTTTCCCAAAATATTAGGAAACCCAAGTCTTGAGTAAGATTGACAAGCAAACGAGTCTCGTCCAACAAACAATCGCGCGACTCCGCTAGGAGAAGCCAATCGTCCAGGTAGCAAAAATAGCCGAAGGCCGCGTCGCCTCAGAGAGGCTGCCAGCACGGCTACAACCTGAGTAAGAACCCGAGGGACTGGGCGCAGCCCGAAGGGAAGAGTGCGAAAGCGATAAGTCTCTGAGAGGAAGGAAACCCCAGAAGATCGCGCGAAGCGCGATGAATGGGAAAGTGGAAATACGCATCTTCGAAAACTATCAAGACCGCGTAGTCCTTCCTCTTGATCAACAGGAGGATGGAGGCGAGAGTCTCCATCCGAAAATGTACTGAAGTTTTCCCGAACGCTTGGGAATAACAAAAGTCGGAGAAAGGGAAAAAGACAGCCAGTCTCTTACCCTTTCTATAGCCCACTTTTTCAACAGAGATTCAATCTCTGATGAGGCACGAGAACGAGCTAGGGCCTGTGAGGTGACCGAGTTCCTATAGCCCCTCCGGGGAGCGGGGCGGACAGATCTATGAAGAATCCGTCTCGTCCGTCAAAGAGAACAAAAGCGTCCCCGGAGATGGCCTCCCAAGCGGGGAGAAAGGAACGAAGACAGCCACCAACCAAGACACGGACAGAGGCTCGCATCGACTTAGGATGAGCATGTAAACAAGACAGAGACCTGTTATCGCGCATCGCCAAAAGCAAAGGACCCGAGACGGAACATCCAAGAGAAGCAGTGCGATGTCCGACTCCTTAACCCAAAGGGCCGTAAGAACCAAGACTCTGCGACGGTACATGACCGAGGCAGCTGCAGTGGAAAACTATGACCACTGCAAACCAAACATGACGCTTAAAAGAAGCGCCGCTTCAATGCGTCCATAATCCAGCTTGAAATCCTCCGCAAGAGAAATACCCTCGGAGGAATCCCGCTGCCTGAACCCTAGCAAAGTCGAACCCTGCGCGCGGGCTGACTGAAAGTCAGGGAAAGTTTAGAACAAAGCATTCGCTTCTACCCCACAAAGGGAGAGCGACTAAGGCTCTGCCTGCCCCAGCGATTCGGAAACCGAAGCTTGAGAGGCCGCTTCCAAAACTGGTTCCGCCTGAAATGATCGTGACAAAGGATCACGAACAAAGGCCGAAACAGTCAGATTCACGCATGAACCGCCATAAGCCTCCTCACCCGACGGAGCCCCGAGGCTGCGAGAATAGGAGGCGCATGTGATCCCGTCACAGACAAAGAAGAATAAACCATAAAAGGCTAATTAGTCTCGATGTCCGACCCAAAAAAGGGACAAAAGCAGGGGATGTGATGCCTGGTACAAGGGACCAACCCTGAGTCTGGGCAAAGCCCATCTCACACCGAACATCTCAGCTTGAGAGACCGGAGGGTTAGCTAAACCCGATGGGCAAGAGGCAGGCAAAGCCTTGCCTCTTTTAGCCCCTTCCCTAGGCTTCTGATTGGCCCAAAAAGAGCCTAAGTCGAAACCCGCTTTTCAGAGCGTTTATTCGGTTTCGTTCGGATCCCCGAAGCCCTTCGGGAACACGAACCGAACCCTCCGCTGAGGGACGCTCACCTCCCTTTATGGGAGAAGTGCGCTGAGGGTAATGAACCCAAAGACGCGCACCAATTACCCATATCGGCTGAGCAAGAAGATGCAACAGCCATGGGCCGGGCGCCAAGGCGCCCAGTGCAAGGGCGGACCGGGATGACCCGGCAAAGGAACACCAACAAAGGACTCAGCAGGCAGAGCCCCGCATGGTTCAACAAAAGTCTCCTCGCCCGGCGGCGCCCCAAGGGCCGCGGGAATAGGAGGCACATGCGAAACCGACTCAGACAAAGACGAATCAATCACAAAAGGCTGATTAGTCTCAAAGTCAGACCCCTGAATAGGGACAGAAGTCAGGGTTGAAGTAGCCGGTACAAAGGACCAACCCTGATTCTGAGCAAAAGCCCGCATCATGCTGAACATGTCAGCTTGAGAGGAGCTAGCTGGGTTAGCCAGGCCAGACGGGCAAGAGGCCGGCAAAGCCTTGCCACTTTTTGCCTTCTTCTTGGCCTTTTTCTTGGCTGGCTCGACAAGAGTCGTAGCCGAAACCCTTTTCTTAGAACGCTTAATCGGATTCGTTCGGATCTCCGAAGCCGCTTCGGAAACACGAACCGAACCCTCCGCGGAGGGACGTTCACTTCCCTTAAAGGGATTAGAGCGCTCATGGCGTAAGCCCAAAGAATCGCCCAAATCACCCATATTGGCTAAGCAAAAAAGATGCAGTAGCCATGGGTTGGGAGCTAAAAGCACCCAGTGCGGGGGCAGACCGAGATGACTCGGTATGTGCCCAATGACTACTAAAGGCGTGTGAACCCGCTATTGGACCGCTAGAGAGCGGCAATAGGGGAGCACTAGTAGTCACGCACTCAGGTGAAAACACCTGTTGCTCCGAAGAGCGTCCATAATTGTTAGCTCGAGCATTCCCATTAGCTGGCAATGTAGACAGCCCAGGAAGTACTCGTTCCCCCATTGGCGTTAGCCGGGGCTAGGGTTTGAGAACCCAGACCAACATGGACAAAGCCCGTGGGTTGCCCTGCAGTAGTGGGGCGCGTCTCCCCTAACGGATCAGAGCGAGTGAACGCTACCGTACGGGAAACAACCGCCCCCCCCCCCCCCTCTGGTCTTGACGACCGGGGGATTGGATTCGAGATATCCAAACCACTAGAATCTGACGCCACCCACCCCGAAACCACGGGCTTCGGAGTTGACAATCCAGACCCAGTTAACGCCACCCGTCCCGAAGCCGCAAGCTCCGAGACTGGCAAACTCTGCAAGGAAACACCACTAGGCAACTTACCCTTAGCCCTTCCTCCCTCCCCCATGTACCGAAGTACTCGGGAGAGTTCTGGAAGGCCGAGTCGTCTTGCTAGACGACTCTTCGGAAGAAGCAGGTCTCCGTGACCTAGCTGCTTCTTCTTCCGAATTCATACCACTGCAATAAAACAGACAATAAAGTATACTTTTCGAAATAAGAAATACTTCAACTGAATGCAGTAAAATAAGAGTAAAATTTATTTGGGAGATACGCACAAAAGATTTTCACAGCCAAAAAACCGTAAGAACAAACACCGAACCCAAAGGCTCGGTGACAAACGGAAACACCCGCAAACACACAGAAATATCTACGTGGGGCTGACCGTGAAAGGGAAAAAGAAATGCCAAGAAAAGGATATCAAAAATCCCTTGCAATCGGCAAAAGTGACTACTAAAACACACAGTACTATAATCTAAGCGAATATAGGTACCTAAAAGTGCTTTAAATGTGCGAAAAAGCGCACCTAAAAGATACTATACGACCTGATTTCAGGAGCGCTGTGACTATACGTCCTATCTCGTCGGGGGCGAGCAAGAAAGAGGAAGATGGCCGTAGCGTGTTGACGCGCGTGAGTGGCGAAGGGGACAATAGGATTACGGGGGTGCGCACAATATTGTGACTCATTTGTGTTAAATTCTCGAAGGGGTCCCGTAGTCAAGACTACAGGCATAATAGGTAGGTATATATGATTTATTGCAGTAAATTTGATTTGATGAAACGACCCCCAGGCGAATAAGACGAATGAATAGTCTGAGACTTCTGCAAGGGCTTATGGATCATTCTTTTTGCGGTTCCGGTCCGGTGGTTTAGGGTTGTTATGTCGACACTTTGAGATTAGTTCAGAGCGTCGGTTTAGTGTTTAGTGTTCCTATATATATATATATATGGAATCGAAAATTGATTAGGCGTTTAACTTAGGGATAATATACAACCCAAATAGAATATGAAATGAATGAAGTATACAACGCAAAACATATTTTTTATCGATTGGAAATTGATTTGGAGCATAATTAATGGATAATATACAAACCAAATAAAATATGAACAGATGAATCAAGTATTTAACACAAAACGTTTAAATCGAATAGAAAATTGGTTTTGGCGCATAAATTACAAAGAATCTACAGACCAAATGAAACAACAAATAAAATAGAACTAAGTCGCAAAATTGAAAGTGAGGACGTTCCCGAATCGATATAGGTGAGCTATCGTGATCGATCGACCAGTCTTTGCTCAAGTCTTATTTATATTAATTTTGGGGGGTATTTTATTTTCAAAAATCTATATCTCCTTTATGCTGTCACCTATGAATGTCGTGTCAAGTTTTCTGGGGTTGATTTTGTGTAAGCTAACTATACGCAAAATATTTTTTTCAGGCCTCAGGTACCCTTTAACACAAAAGAGTCACAATATTGTGCGCACCCCCCGTAACCCATTGTTATTCCCTTCGTCACTCACCCACAAGAATACGCAACGGCCATCTTCCTATATTGCGAGCAACCCCATGTTGCTTGCAAGGTGAGAGGAAGGAGGGAGGGTCATAGGTAGGTATATACAGTTAACAACAAAATTATTCATACCCCTTGGAAAATTCTAGTTTTTTGCATTTTTCCTAAAAATGAATGGTTAACTGAATTTAATTGCACATCACTTGAATACATTTAGTTATCATCTGCAAATGAATGCTGGTTTCACCTCATTTGCATAACAATAGAAGAGGTAAATTATCCAAACTGGGTGATGTTCAAAATTATTCATACCCTTGGTGATCTATTGACTTTGTCAATCAGTATGAATCCAGTCCTTGTGATTAATGCTCGTAACACTTTCATCACTGTCACAATGCTTCTGGAGGTCTCTACTGAGATATCAGGCCAATACCTGGTCTCCAATGGCACAATCTCCTTGAGGATGTTGTCCACACATGCCCTCACCTGGTCTTCAGGGGATTCGATAGATTTAAAGCAGATTTTGTGTTTGCAGGTGGTGTAGTTTTAGACGTCATGAGGATAGACTATGATATTGAAAGGGAAGGGCTCTTCAGGAATGTTGCTTTGCTTCATAAGTAGATACAGAATTTCATTAAAATGCATGGAATAAATGACCGAAAATTTCAATATCATAGTCCTGTCATCATGAAGTCGATAACTGCATCACCTGTAGGACACGAAATCTAATGAATTCCCTGAAGGTCAGGTGAAGGCATGTGTGGACACATCCTCAAGGAGATTGAGCCATTGGAGAACAGCTGGTACTGGCCTGATATCCCAGCAGAGACCCCTCCGGAAGCCTTGTGACCGGTGTATTAAAATAAAGTGAAGTACAAGCATTAATCACAAGGATCGGATTCATACTGATTGACAAAGTCAATAAATCACCAAGGGTATGAATAATTTTGAACATCGCCCAGTTTGGATAACTCACCTTTTCTATTGTTATGCAAATGAGGTGAAACCGGAAACGGCATTCATTTGCAGATGATAACTAAATGTATTCAAGTGATGTGCAAGTAACTTCATTTAACCATTCATTTTTAGGAAAAATGCAAAAAACTATAATTTTCCAAGGGGTATGAATAATTTTGTTGTTAACTGTAGATTTATCTAGTAAATAAGAAAATCAGGGCTGATTTTACAAATTTACTGCAATAAATCATATATACCTACCTATTATGCTAGACTGACACCCATTCAAAACCGGGTGGCATTTTTTAGGTGAGGAAGGAAACAGGGTTACAGAGAAGACAATGCCGCCCTCAAGGTGGCTGATGCAAATAATTCCTCACCTGCAGGGACATCCTTAAAGGTAGCATGAAATGAAGGAATTGGGCGCTTGCCATTAGGCAGCCCTCAGAATATCATCAAGCGTCAAACCTTGAAAAAGGGCCCAGGAAGTGCTAACACTACGAGTGTCATGAGAATGGGGCTTACTATCTGATAAGAGAGCCTCTGGGCCGCTACACCGGCTGCCCGAATAGCTTCGACAATCCATCTAGAAATGGAATCAAGAGAAGCTGGAGAAAAGGGCACTTGAGTGATCAGAAAAAGCTGATCATCTTTGCGACATGCCTAAGTTTTGTCAATATACCATTTAAGAGCTCTAACAGGACACCAAACCTTGTCCTTGGGTACTGACGAAATGTCAGATAGTGGACAAAGAAAAACTTCAACAGGGGCATAAGAAACCATCTGGTTCTTGGCAATGAAAGAAGCTTTAGGAATCAACCTAACACCTTTTCTCTCCCAGCGAACATGACCGAGAGTAAGACAGAGGGCGTGAAGGGTGCTGCGCCTCTGACCAGAGGCAATGGCTACCAAAAAGAGCGTCTTCACCGTAAGATGGTGGAGCGAAGCTTTACCCAACGGTTCAAAAGGAGGTTTAGCCAGGGCTCCTAGAACCTGAGGCAAACTCCAAGATGGGACTAATTGAGAACGAGGAGGACGTTTCAGATAGAAAGACCGAATTAATCCACTCGACAGCGGGAAACTGGAAGTCCCTGAACCATCCGGAAACCACGTATGAATGGCACCGATCGCAGACCGGTAGCCTTGGATAGTAGAGATAGACCTTCCTTTGTCAAACAGGGAGATTAGAAAATCCGCAATTGGACCAATAGGAGCCTTAGACGGGATTTGATCCCAGGTCTGACACCACTGAAAAAAGGCTGAAAGACGGGAATTGTAAATTTCCCTAGTAGAGTCTCTGGACATTACAAATTCAGCGGCCCTCTCAGATAGACCTCACTGTCTTGCAGTCTTCCCGACAGGGGCCAAGTAGTCAAATGAAGGGACGCTGGTCTGTGGTGCAGAATCCCTGAAAGGGGTTGAGACACCAGATCCGCTCTCAGCGGAAGAGGAAACGGTCGAAACCAATTCCTCCCGGGCCAAAAGGGAGCTATCACAAAAACCCAAGCCCGATCTTCCCTAATCTTCTGCAGGACTCGCGGAATTAGAGGGAAGGGAGGGAAAGCAAACCCCCAAAGGTTTTCCCAACTGAGGGAGAAGGTGTCCAGGGCCCAAGCCTCCCGGTCATGGACTCGGGAGCAGTACCTCGGAAGCTGGTGGTTGAGAGCTGAAGCAAAAAGGTCTACCTCCAGCGGATCCCAGAGGTTGTCATGGAAGACACCTGCCCCGGGATAGGAAGTCCGCAATGAGGTTTTCCTGACCGGGGATAAAGGAGGCAACAGGTAAGATCGCCATGTGACGACACCACCTCCACAATTGTGCGGCTAGGGCATCTAGGGTGGCAGAACGAGTGCCTCCCTGCCGATTGATATAGGCCGCAACTGTGACATTGTCCGTTAGAATCAGAACTGAACGACGGAGAAGTCGTCTTCTGAAATAAAGCAGGGTTAGGAAAACCGCCATAAATTCTAGGACATTGATGTGGGGTAGAGTCCCGAGATGAGACCAATCCCCCGAAACCGTGCTGCCGTTGCAGTGTCCGCCCCACCCTAGCCGAGAGGCATCTGTCGAAACTGAAATCGACGGAAGGGGGTACAAAAGAACTTGCCCCGTGCGAGAAACGCAACGTTTGTCCAGCGGGAAAGAAGGGATTCGTCTTCTACTGGGACTGGAATCCAGACCAAGAGGCAATCCCTGCAAGGTTTGTAAAACCTGAGGAGATGCCACTGAAAGGGCTTCTGAAAGGGCCTCTTAAGAAGCCTGCAATCCTCTTGAACATCGACCCGACTGGCTAGATATCCCAATAATTGAAACCACTGCCTGGCCCTGACCCTTCTGGCTAAAAGTAGCCGACGGGCCGCAGAGACGATAGTAAGAATCCTGTCTCGACTGGGCCGTGCTAACTGATTCTGAATATCTATCACTGCCCCCAGAAAAACTGGTTGGCGTGTAGGAATCATCTCTGACTTTTCCCAATTTATTAGGAAACCCAATTCTTGCGTCACATTGACCAGCGTGCATGCTCTGTCTGAGAGAAGAGCTTCCGACTCCGATAGGAGGAGCCAGTCGTCCAGATAGCAAAAAAGACGAAGACCTTGACTCCTCATCGAGGCTGCCAGGGCAGCTACTACCTGCGTAAAGACCAAGGGGCTGGGTGCAGCCCGAAGGGAAGAGCACGAAAGCGGAAAGTCTCTGAAAGGAAGGAGAATCCCAGAAGGTCCGTTGAAGCGGGATGAATAGGGATATGGAAATACGCATCTTTGAGATCTATGGAAATTGCGTAATCCTTCCTCTTGATCAGTGGGAGAATAGAGGCTAGAGTTTCCATCTGAAAATGCACCAGAGGAATAAATTTGTTTATCCTTTCAGAATCAATCAGAGTTTTCCCGAGCACTTGGGAATAACGAAAATCGGAGAAAGAGAAGACTCGGATGGTCTTCAACCTTTTCTATAACCCTTTTGTTCAACAGAGATTTGATCTCCATTGAAGGATGACAAAGAGCCTGGGCACACATGGGGGGTGAACGAGATCTTATGGCCTCTCCGGGGAGGGGGGAGCAGATAAAGAATCCATCGCGCACTACGGAGTGCATGAAGGCGTCTCCGGTGATGGCCTCCCAAGCCGGAAGAAAATATTGAAGTCGGCCATCCACCATATCTGAGTGAACAAGTGCTCAGGAAAGACCGTCAAAAACTAGGCTTAGCTTTATGCGAACCAGTCGACTTGCCCCGCAGAGAGCCAAGATGAACTCTCAAGGAAGCCCAGGCACGTCCACCTCTGGGTATGGCGGAGAATCAGCAGGTAGAGGCACAAAGACCCCGACGGCGTTGTCCCGAAGTGGGAGCAACAACCCTCTGACAGGAAGGTGCTCGCGTCGGCTTACAGGTAGCGCGGAACTGCTTGGTCATCTCAGTAACTTGCTTCCATGCATCAATCTCCCTTTGAAACACAGTATCGAATTGCCCACCAAAGAGCAAAGGGCCCCATGAAGGAACATCCCAGAGAAGTGACGGTATATCACTCTCCTTAACCCCAAGGGCGGAAAGGGCCAAAGTCCTGCGGCGGCTCGTAACCGAGGCAGCCGCACCAGAGAGTTGTGACCACTGCAGACCCGCAAGAGTGAGCAGTAAATCATCAATGACAAGCCTATCACCCTCGGTGACATTCAACTCGTCCGCCCTGGATCTGAGGTCGGAAAGAGAGTCTTGAAATGCAGCTAAGCGCATACTGGCTCTGATTTGGTTACCATCACTGCCCCAACGTCGATCGACTGCCAAAATCTCCAGGGAGAGAGAGTTAGCTTTGAAAAAGCTATCATAATCTTGGGATCTAGAAGCAAAAGCTCTACCCCTAATCAGCCCCAGGTGCTTATGAGAAAGCTTGGCCTCAATGCAGTCATACAAGGCAGCAGCCCCCGCCCCGCAAAGGGAGAGCGATTGAGGCAATTCAGAAGCAGAAGTCTGAGAAGCAGACTCAAAATCTGACACCTCCTGAATAGAATGGGGGGGATGACCCACGCACTGTCAAAGAATCAGGCGGGTACCCACATGGGTCACTATAGGTCTCTTCACCCGGGGAAGCCCCAAGGGACGCGGGTGGAGGAGCCCCGGAAGACCCTGGCATAGACAAAGGAGGATCGAGAGCACAGGGCCGAGCTAAGTCAGGCCGAAGAGTCTCGGTGCCAGAGCCCTGACGAGGGATAGAAACGGGCTGCGGTATCGGGTGAGAGGAATCAGCCCTGCCGATAAGCAAACACTCACATCATGCCGAGTAGCTCAGATTAAGAAGGATCAGATGGGGCAGTAGCAGGCAACACCTTGCTTTTCTTAGCCCCTAATAGATGCTTCCTTCTTTGGCTTCTTTTTCGCTGGCTCGGCAAGAGCCGAAGCCACAGCCGGCTTCTTGGGGCGTCTGGGCGTCTGACAGACTTCGGGCAGTTCTCCAAAACAGATTCGGGATCGCGAACCAAAACCTCGACAGAGGGATGCCTGCCTCCCTCAAGGGGAGAGGGGTGCTGAGGGTCTGTACCCAAAGTCGCGCACACACTACCCGCACTAGCAGAGCAACTAGAAGCTACAGCCGTGGGGTGTGCGTTCGGGGCGCCAAGTGCACGGACTGACTGGGACGAGGTCCCAGTGTTCGCCCGAGCACTATAAATCGTATGTGGAAGCACTGCTGCTCCACCTGACAGCAAAAGGAGAGCACTAGTCGTGCACTCGAGTGACAACAACTGATGCTCCACAGACCGCCCAAATTTGTTGGCTAGAGTGTTCCAGTTAGCCTGCAAAAGCGACAGCTTGGGTAGCACTCGTTCCCCCATATGGTTATATGGTATTTGAACCCAGACCAACTTGGATGGTGCCCGTGAGTTCCCCCGCAGTAGTGGCACGAATCTCCCCTGGCTGCATACAGCGAGGCCAAGACGGAGTAGACGTCCCCCCTTCTGGTGGGATCGACTGGGGGATTGGATTTATAATATTCAAACCACTAGAATCTGACGTCGTCCCTGACTCAATTAAAGCCACCCACCCAGAAGCCACTGACTTACCTGCAGCCCTCCTCGCCCCTATAATGTTTGACGCATAGGTACAACCATTAAATAGATAGATTAGACCATAGTTTATTGATGGTAGATCTGGCTCGGTGCAGATTTATTATTCCAACCTTTTTCTGCTCTTCTACTTTCACAGTGTATGGAACGCCACATGTGTAATCACAACACTACATTCCTCCTTACTTTTGCATAGAATATAACTTATCAAAAAGTGTTCTAATCAATCAACCTCAATGCACTAAAAGCACAATAGTGTTTGACGCTTGTAAGGAATCCATATATAACATATTTCCATTATCATTAAAGATCATACTCCAGATAAATATACGTTGGTCATCACAAAACATGTATTATTTTCAGACTGCATAGTTTGCTTCAAATGCTTAGTATTGACTATTAATTCCTTTGTATGAAATCTAGATGACTGAACTTTCAATAACTTTTCATGATGTGAGCGCATTTCGTATTTGGTTCAATTTTCTACCTTTGTATGTAAGTAACTTTAAAACTTTACATTTAACAATAATACTTTGACTGCTTGTCATGTAAACAATTCTTCAAAACAAACTGGAATTGTTTCATTTGAAAGATATGTTCTAGAGAGAGACTTATCCCTTTAAACACATCGAAATGTACATATCACAAATAATATACATGTATTAACCACTATTATCTGAAGAGAGGCTTTTCCCTTTAAACACTTTAAATGTAAATATCACAGATAACATGTATTAAACACTATTATCTGAAGAGAGGATTTTCTCTTTAAACACATTATATGAATATCACAGATAACATACAATGATTGGATTCCTAAAGGAACAATATGAGAGCTTGGTTTCTCCTTTCTTTTCTCTCCTTTTTTTTTTGTTATCCAGCATGTATATATTTACAATGAAATTTTAAAACTTGCGAGACTCATTTTAAACAAGCTTGTTTTTACTTGTATCACATTTCTCTCTGTCCTTGTGATAAACCTGGGACTGCCAAAAGAAAAGATGATGAACAATATTTCAGCATAAATTCACAAAATCTGAAATTTGACAAACCTGTTCTATCTTTGCTTTCAATGATTAGCACAAAACTGGTTGTTTGACATTCATATTTATAAGTTAGAACCCAGGCCAGTATGAGGATTTTGGAAGGAAATTTGGTCACTGTAAGCAAATATAGATCAGATTTGTTGAACTCAACATATATTCAGTACATGTAATGAAATGACATGCATAAAAATCAACAACATACATGTTCCTGTATTCTCATTGTCAGTTGTCTTCTTTCTTCATATCAGTCAAGTGTAATAGTCCTTTAGATAAGAAGGGGGTGCACGATCACGAAGGGGGTTTCTTCGTGTTGGTTGAAGAGGGGGTCGTGCATTCTGGTTTTGAGGGGGGTTTGCATCATTCATGATAGGCATGTCATTGTCAAAGTTGTCAGTTTCACTTCGGACATTATGTTGACCTTGTAGAACTTTGAAGTGTGATGAGTTTCGCGTAATCCTGTATGAGCCACGAGATGCAACAATTTGCGAACCACGAACTGCTACAACTTGCAGGGGTCTGGTGTCAAAAGGGGTCGCAAATTTCCCAACATGTCCATCGCGCTTCACTAGGACATGATCACCAACTTTGATTCATGATTCGCCGATTCTTTGACGCTTTTCCGCGTTTGCCTTTTGCTTTCCCTTCTGTGACTGATCACGATTGCGAATTTCGGCATCGTGTGCTACGTGTGTGAGAGGTTCGGGGAGACGAGTGCGGAGAGGGCGCTGAAATAATACCGTTGCGGGTGGTATTCCTGTTGTGGCGTGTGGCGTAGCTCTGTAATTCCGTAGAAATGTGTACAATTCCTGTTTCCAGGATTTCCTCTCAGCGGTTGATGTACGAATTACCTTCTTCAGTACGCGCATAAATCTCTCCACTGCTCCATTTGCCTGTGGCCACAAAGGCGTTACTCTGCGATGTGTAAAGCCAAGGTACTGTGCGAACTTCATGAAATATTCACTATTGAAGGGGGGTCCGTTATCAGTACGGACAACTTCCAGAACTCCGAACATTGCAAACACACGATCCAAGTGAGGGATTACAGCTTTGCTGGAAGTAGATGAAAGGATTTCAACTACCGGAAATCTACTGTAGTCGTCGACGATAACTAGCAGATGCTCTCCAGTTGGCAAATCACAAAAATCTACGCTCACTTCCTTCCACGGATTCTTAGGCAACGCAGACATTTGGATGGGCTCACGCGCACTGGTGGAGTTGCCTGTTGCTTGGCACGGAACGCATTGATTGATCATATCTTCCACTCGCTTATCTATTCCTGGAAACCACACTTTTTCGCGAATTAGCTGCTTTGTGCGAACAATGCCTTGGTGACCCTAGTGTGCGATTTTGATAATGCGATTTCGGAGGCTAACCGGAACCACAATTCGATGATCACGTAAGAGCACCTTTCCATCCTTCGCTATGCTGAGCTCATGTTTCACATTCGCGAGACTTTGTAGCTCTGGCTCCTCTCTGGAGATAGAGTGCCAGCTGTTCTCTGAGATGGCTTTCTTGCATGCTTGCAGATTAGGATCAGATTCTGTTGCTGTGATGATTTCCTCTAGGGTGATAGACTTCGGCACTGCATTTTCGAGAATGAAGTTAACATGCTCTTCGGCATTTGGCTCCACTGCCGACGTGCTGTTACGCGACGGATGCCTTGAGAGATAGTCAGCCGGATTGGAAGCGCCTGGCTGGTACTCTAGAACAAAATCAAACTGCTGCAGGTGAAGCATCCACCTTTCGATTCTCGCGGGTGGAGAGGAGTTTACCCTGTTGAATAGCGGTACAAGAGGCTTGTGGTCGGTTACGACTGAGAAATGGCTCCCATACAGGTAGAGGTGAAAGTGTGTTATTCCCCATGATACTGCGAGGGCTTCACGTTCCGTCTGAGAGTACCGCTGCTCGACTGATGTAAGGGATCTGCTGGCGAGTGCTACGATGACTGACTTATCACGTTGATCGCCATGTTGTAGAAGCATTGCACATAGCCCGACAGGACTAGCATCTACAACAACAGTTGAGTGAAGATTGGGGTCAAAGTATGCCATGTGACAGTGATGGGCAATGGCACCCTTGATGTCCTTGAAGGATTTAGCATGTCGATCTTCCCAAGACCACGGGACGCTCTGCTTAGTAAGGCCTCGAAGTGGCTCAGACAGCGATGCAAGGTTGGGGATGAACCTCGCACAGTAGTTCGCTAAGCCTAGAAAGCTTCGAACCTCTTCTCGACTGCTGGGAGGAGCTGCATCAATCAGTGACTGGACCTTCGAGGGACTCGGTGATACACCTGAAGAGCTGAATACATGGCCAAAAAATTCAACCGAGGACTTGTTGAACTCGCACTTGCCGCCGTTGAGAGTGAGATTCTTTTCTCGCAGACGGTGCATGCATTTCACCAATCGCTTGTCGTGCTCTTCCTGATCTTTCCCATAGACGAGAATGTCATCGCTGATGTTGATAACACCTGGAAGACCTGCCAGGGCTGACTGAATCAGGTTCTGGAACTGCTCTGCTCCGCTATTAACACCAAAGTTCAGTCTCTTGTATTGATATAACCCAACGTGTGTGGAGAATGCAGTTAGGTATCGTGATGATTTCGCGAGCTCAATCTGGTGATATCCGCTATTCAGGTCTAGCTTGGAAAACACCTTAGACCCGTTGAGCTTAGCAAGGATGTCGTCAATTGTTGGTGTGACATGTCGCTCCCTCTGGATCGCTTTGTTCACAGCCCTCATGTCAACACACAGTCTGATTTTTCCGGGTTGCTTTGGTTTGGGCACAGCTCTGATTGGGGATACCCACGGTGTTGGCTGATCGCTTATGGGCTCAATGATATCAAGATCCTGGAGTCGCTGAAGCTCGGATTCCACATGTTTCCTGACATGGAATGGAATTCTACGGTGTGGTTGGGTAACCGGTGTGACAGTCTCATCGACATGTAGGCGGCAAACAACACCAGCGAGTTTTCCCAAACCTACGAATCGATCTTTGAATTCGTCTATGACGGACGGTGCCGCGAGTATGTTGAACGCAATGTGGATCATATCAAGCGATTTCGCTGTGTTGAACCGGAGTAGGGTTGGACCGTCATGCTCTGTAACGAAGAACACAGTCTGTAGGGATTGCTTCCTGTGCTGTACGGTTAACGCGATTTGTCCCAAAACCGTGATAGGACGAGTTGCCCCGAAAGCATAGACGTCTCTGGCTGTGGGTTCTAGCGGGCCTTTCCAGTCCTTGCAGACTTCAGTCAGAGTCCGCTTGCTCATGATGTCGACCGTTGTGCCTGTATCTATAACGACTGAGGACTCAACACCGTTAATTGACACAGATGCAGTCAGGAGCTTGTTGTCCTCATATAGATCATTGATTGAGAACAGATAGTCTTCAGATTCAGACTGTTTATACGACGGCTGCGATTGCGAAATGTCCGGTTCAATCAAGTTCACTTCTGCCTGTTGCTTCTGTCTGGCTTTGCACACTTTTGCAAAATGGTTCAGTTTTTTGCAAAAAGAACAGACTTTACCTCGCGCTGGACAAGTTTCACCAGTTCCATGTGGATATTGTCCACCACAGTTACGGCACACATTCTTGTGTTGAGACTTCACCTTCTGTTGTGCCGGTTTGCCGTAGTGTTTGCGCTTGTGAGTTGGTGCAACATAGTTCATTGTATCTGAATTCTCATGCCTGGATATAGTCTTCGAGATTGCACTTGCATGAGCATTTGCTGCTTCGGCGGCACGCACAATTGTTACCGCTTCATTCAAACTCAATTTGGGTTCGCGTAGCAGTCGTTGGCGAATGTTGGCATTGTTCATACCGAGTATTATGCGATCACGGATAAGTGAATCCTTCAGAGTCTCAAATTCGCACGTATCAGCAAGTGTTTTAAGACTAGTTACGAAGCTCTCAAAAGGTTCGCCTTCTCTCTGTACTCTCGTATTGAAGATATATCGTTCATAGGTAGGATTTGTATGTCCTTTGCAATGGATTTCGAATTTGTCGATTACCTTGTTCAGGATTTTAGCATCAGCAGCTGCAGTCCATTCGAACGTGTTGTACAGGTCTACGGCAGGCTGCCCGATCACTGCGAGGAGGGTGGCTACCCGCAGCGAGTCGTCTCGCGTGGAGATGCCCGTGGCAAGTTCGAAGTTGTTGAAAGCTTGGTTGAACTTCCGAAAATTCGTTGCTAAATTCGCGGAGTCGAGGTCCAGAGGTGGAGGGGGTGGTATCGTGAACGAAGCCATTCTCTCGTCGCCAGTATAATGTTTGACACATAGGTACAACCATTAAATAGATAGATTAGACCATAGTTTATTGATGGTAGATCTGGCTCGGTGCAGATTTATTATTCCAACCTTTTTCTGCTCTTCTACTTTCACAGTGTATGGAACGCCACATGTGTAATCACAACACTACAGCCCCCCCCCCCCCCCCCCGGTACGAAAGTATTAGAGGGAGTTCTAGAAGGCCGAGTTGTCTTGCTAGACGACTCCTAGGAAGAAGCAGGTCTCTGGGACCTAACTCCTTCTTCTTCCGAACTCATAATACTGCAATAAAAAGACAAAATTCAAAATTATGAATATTCAGAAAAAGCAGGCAATAAACCTAAATTTGGGGTTACGCACAAATTCAACATACAAACACCGTACAAACACCGAACGTAACAGGATCGGGGCAAACGGAAACACCAGCAAGACACACAGAAATAACTACGTGGGGCAGGTCGCTATAAACAGGAAAATAACTGCCTAGAAAGGAACATGAAATTTCCCTTGCAATAGGCAAAGAGTGACACAAAAACACGAGTACTATAATCTAGAACGAAAATTACAGAAAAGTGTATAACGTATAAGTGCGCTGAAAAGATACAAAAAGACCTGCAATTCAGGAGCGCCGTGACTCGACAACCTAACACGACGGGAGTGAGCAAGAAAGAGGAAGATGGCCATTGCGTATTCTTACGGGTGAGTACGAGTGACAAATTGGATAACAATGGGTTACGGGGTTGCGCACAATATTGTGACTCTTTTGTGTTAAAGTTCTCGATCGGGTAGCGTAGTCAAGAGACTACGCATAATAGGTAGGTATATATGATTTATTGCAGTAAATTGTAATATTATAGTAGACTAACGTGAAAGAGCACTTTTGACTCTACACAAGTTACACGGATATATCATTATAGTTGTCATGATTTCATGAATAAGATACAGAATAACCAACTCTGCTGGATCCTGCAGGAGACAGCCAGAAATTTGGCTCGTTTGCTACGCCCACTCAAAAAAACCTCCCTGATTCCACTTTTCTAAAGTTGGCTGCTCTGAAGATGTAAAATATCTTATGATGATTCATTCATTCATTCACTATACAGGAGTACAACACAATCAAGGAGTCATTTATCAAGAGTTACCAGCTGACGTCCTCCATACCTCGATCATGCTCCGCATGAAACGCTTTAAAAGAATACCTTCTTTGTAGAGAAGAATCCAACCATTGTCAACTTTCCTGTCAAGTGAGTGTAACCCATATGTGAGATACATCTGGGCCATGTTTCATAAAACGTGTTATCAATAACAACTGCCCCAATTCTATGACAAATTTGCTCTCAGCCAATCAGATTCAAGGATTTCAGTATTTTATAACAATTGTAATTTTTTTTGATAGTAAGTTTTATGAAACAGGGCCCTGCTCTAAAGCACCATTTGGTCTCTAGGATCAACTCTTTTCCCTCTTTTTTTTTTTGGGGGGGGGTGTATTCTCTGAAACTAGAGATTCCAAGCACTCAAATAATATATAACACTTGTAGTTTTTTTCAGATAGAGTCCACATGCACATATGTGTCTCGTGATACACCATCTATCCAGAGAAATCACTGTTGTATTGGTGACATAGTAGTGGTTTAGAGGTGCCACTTTACCCGTCGTGTCACTTATCTTCCAACTTCTGTCTCCTGTACCATAGTGCGATGGGTTTTTGAAGTAGTTTACTGCATCATGTCTGAATAGGTCTTAAAGATAAAGTTGAATTCTGGTCATGATATTGAATTGTAAAAGAAACTGTCTCAAATCAATTGGGAAAGGTTGATTATATAGCACATAAGAATTGGTGTATGCTGTAAGGTTTTGGAATCACCAAAATGATAAAAAAAATTGACTTAATCTTGCTGAGATTCACATGCACTGCACACAGAAATATGGACTACACACAAATGTGAGGGCATTTAAAGAGCAATCCTTTTCAGGGGACATATCTAATTTGATATTCTCATGTTAGTTTGGAAGATTAAGAAAGTTCACAAATTATTTTTTACCTTTCCCAGAACTCAAGCTTCCCTTTAAAATGATAGATTGGTTTAGATGATAAATGACATTTTAGACCTTCAGACACTTTTTACTTCTTGGCAATTTTTGTTTTTACTAGCCCCATGTTTTTCGAAATTAATAGCTAGCATTGTCATAAAAAAAAATTCTTAGTTTTTCCGTCAGAGAGTTATTTATGGGGCAGTCAATCTCTTTGAACCATGGTTGATTTTCATCATCCTTTTATAGTGCCATTCACTTCTTGTGTTGTTCTTTCGTTTGTAAACCATTAGGAACATAGACCTTGCAGAAATGCTACCAGATGACCCGGAAGTACTTGCAGCCCACAAGTACACAACCTATGACCTGATAGCCAATATCGTCCATCAAGGTGAACCCGGCAGGGGCAAGGGGACTTTCAAAGTCCATGTACTGCATAGGGTAAGTTACATGAATCTTGGAGTTCAGCAGATGAATTTCCTGTGGCAAGTGTGTATGACACCCTCTGCATACGGTATGATTAAACTTTAACAAAATGCATGAAGAAGCTTTACATTTAAGGGTTGGTATGTATTAAAGACTGCTACATGTGCATCACATCACTTTTGTTTGAAGGTGAAGTGTGCCCTTACTAAGAGATGTTGAATAATATTCACTCTATGAAAATGATTTCATTATACTTATCATTATAACCCATATCATATCTAATATTTTTGCCAGTCTCCACCTTTGTGCAGTAAATGATTGAGTATCATATCAGGGCAGCCTTGGCTAAAGCCAGGGTAATGATAGTATTCAAGAATTTGTATCCTCAGGACACTCTTTAAATCAAATAATAATTATTATGATTATTGTTCTTCTTTTAGCCATCAGGGAAATGGTTTGTGATTCAAGACCTGCATGTAGCAGACATTCTCCCGCAGTTGATCACATTATCTGAGGCTTACATTCAAGTGAGTATTAGTTGAATAATATAGTGGAACCTCGTTATAAAGAACACCGTTATAACAAACTCTAGAACAAGGCAATTTTGCTGGTCCCACTTCTTTGTATTCTATTGTTTCTGAGCCCTGATTTAGGTTTCGATATAGGTAATTTCCTTGGTCCAAGGAGTTTGTTATAATGAGGTTCCACTGTATTGTCATTAGACCGAATGCTTAAGCGTAGGAATATTAACCCAAAATAAAACAAATGGTGATAAATATGGATGATTACTTTCATTGGCATATGGGGACATATTACCAGGGGGGGGGGGGGGTGACGTTGTATGTCTTAAACTTTCCTGTTTCTAAACTTTTGGGGAACAGCCAAAATTTTAACCTTTTTTTTTGGAGAGTCAAAAGGGGCCTGCATGAGCTTTCGATCCTAGCAGAATCTTCGTCAGAGGCAAAAAGACAAACATAAAAAGCAAGACAAGCATATATATAGACTACAGACACAAAACAGATTACATGTAACAGGAACTGTAAGGGAGAAGCTGTGGACACAAAACAATGGGAACAAAAGGGAAGTGTGGGGAGTCAAAAACCATGAGTCAAGTGGGTGTGGAGGGGGATTAAAACAAATACAAAGGCGTGGAGATCCAAGGAGAGTAATGAGCCCCAAGCTCAAGGGTGGGTAACCTGTGAAAGCAAAGGATAAGTGGGGAGGCAACATCAAACAGGATAAGGAACAATGCAAAGACAAGAGAAAGGAATAAGTACTGTACAAGTCCAGTGCAGTGGAGTGGTATAGGGCAGGAAATAAAGAGGGAGTCGAGTTGTCAGACATCAAGTGCAAAATATATGGCATATAAAGTAAAGTGTGGTGAAAAAATATATATTTGCTGTCTGCTGTATACAAGACTATAAGATGTAAGGCATACTATATACTGAAGAATATAAACATGTGCATATAAAGTCTGTAATATATGTGTATATAATATATGTAATAATGTAAGGGAGGGGAGTAAAAAGATGTAATGAAAATGTACAGAAATTACATATTTCTGCACGTCACTGCCCGATTATGAGGTGGTGATTGCCCAAACATCGGAAGTTTAGAAATCCTAGGGGAACTGTAGCCCCCTCCTTCCCCCGCCATGTAAGCCCATGATTACTTTACTGTTTTGAGAATAAATAGGATATTTTTTTAATCATTCTTCTATCTCCCACATTGGAGGCCATGGTTTTCTTTAAAAAGATGTATTTTTGTTAGTTGGATTTAAAATTCTGCTTTTGGCGGAGAGGCAAAGGCAAGCATTGCAGAAAATCAGTATATTGTGCATCAATTATTCATACATTTTTTGTTTTTTAATCCTGTTACAGATATGGGAACTAAGGAGGGACAAGCCAAGAGAAGCTATCGTCAAAGCAACACCCACAGTCACCAAGTCATGACACTAGTTCCTCTCATGCTCCTCCTTGTTTTCTGTTTCTTTTTAGATGTGTTTCGTTGTAAATTGTGTAAATATACATGTACTGTCCATCCATCCGAGATGTACATCCATGTGCCTTCATGTAGTGTACCTATTTCATGCTCTGACAGATGCAAAAATAAAAATAATATTCCATGAGTATCTGGGTTCTTGGTAAGAATTTGTTAGACCTCTTTCAAAGTTAAAGATAAAGTTAAGTTTCGGGCCATGCAAGAACATTGTGAAAGATTGATACATAAAAATTAGTACATGTTGTAAAGTTTTGGAATCAACAAAATGAGAAGAAATTGTTCAGCCTGAATATTTCAGCTGTTTCTTGTCATATTTTGAATGTGAGAGCATTTGAAGAGCAATCCTTTTCAGGGAACATTTCTACTATGACAATCTTCCAAACCGACATAGAGAGAATGGGAAAGCTCACAAATTATTGTTTTACATTTCCCAGAACTCAACCTTCTCTTTAAGAGAACTAGCCCTTCATCTTCCGTGGGGGAATGTTTTGGAGGACCACAACATTTTTGCAGCTTGAAAGTACAGTGTATGCATTCCCAATATTTATTATCCCTGTCAGGAAGAATTCACCCTTGGTATTTCCTTTTTTACAAGTCCTTGATATTTAGTACATGTATTGACACCGGATGTACTATGTTCTGGCAAAAACACTCTGCTAGTGTGTACTGCTCAGAAACTTCTACAATAAGCATTGTATGAATGAACAAATTTGATGACACAAGCTTTTATCAACTATAAAATGAAGAGTTTCATTGCAAAATGCATCTCCAGTTTAGACAATTTAACAGATTATTTTCTTAACGTATTTGTGACACATAGCCTCAAGACTACCAGTAAGTCACCTATATCAAATTTTCAACCACTTTTTTGAAATTCTCAGCTTCATGATACATATTTTGTGGTCATCAAAAATTTTAGGGTGTAGAACTTCAGCTTTTATAAAATTTGAAGGTAAAGAAGTTTTTTTTACTACATGTAAATCCAAATGAAATGTCTGTACATGTATATTTTGGATGTCTGCAGGCAGGGTTCTCGGCAGACTCAGTTGACTGGCCTTCCAGCGTCCCAATAAATATTGCTCTTTTTTGGGTACCATTGTCAGGAAGCGTTTGGCCTTGGTACTCGACTGTCTATTTCTGAACTCCCATATGCTTGCTCTGATCACAAAGTGTATTTTGCACTGAAGAGAACCCTCCCTACAAGTATACTATTAATACAAGGTTGGGAGTGCGTTAGTGCGATCTGGCAACACAAAGGTTTTTATCGTGGTGTACTATACGCACGAGGCGCAAGCCGAGTGTGTTGGACACCACGATAAAACTGCATGGTGCCAGATCGTACAACCATGTATTAATAGTTTTATAAAACGGGTCTGCAATAATGATTATGAAGTCTATCAAAATGGTTACAAACCCATAGAAACGCCAAGAGTCGCAGTCATGGAGGCTGCCATTTGCTTTCCTGGACGACATCACAAAAGCGCAGCCAACAACAGTCATGCGCATTTCAGTGCGCTCATGTAATCCCTGCCCTAAAATTACAATTAAACTACACGATTTCATTCTGTTTTAAGTTTGCACGGTCACGTGGTGCTATTTGACTAATCAGGATTGCTACATTCTTGAACCCGTTTTATAATACTAATTATTAGTTTTTGTTTATGATCCGTTTACCACTACTGTGTATGAAACAGATAAATGAAATCTGAACCACTTAATAGTTTATTTCTATGACCCCAAAAGGCACCAATTTATTTCAGTTATTCACAAATATATAGCAGATACAAATGAATGGGTATTGTAGAATCAAGGCAAGGAAACGGCTAATTCCCATTTTAATATAATTCCCTCTATGATTTTGGATGCATAAATAGGAAGTTCAAATACATGTATGCCACAAATCTGTTTGTGCTCAACATGCTTTCTTTCTTTGTCATTGAGCAGTAATAAATTGTTAAAACATTATTGCTGCTTTAATGCATGTGTACAATGGTACTTTGTGATAATGACCATTTAAAAATATTTAGAAATATTACTAATATCGTTATTTTTCCTTACAGGGAAATTGACCCTTTCATAGAAATTTGGATAGAATGAAAACAGAAAAATCAGGGAAAAGAATAAGGAAGTTATGTACTTTTTGTAGGGTAAGATCACTAATGATATGGGGATCCTCACATTGGCGATGCAGTCATGATATGTGATGTCATACATGGAGAACTTTCCCACTTGTTTTGTACATAAATTACTCAAAGTATCCTTTTTCTCAATTCTTATGCTGAAACAGACTTTTTCCATGGGAGGACATCATGTATCTTGGACAAAAGTGTTATCTTCAATCTGTTATTTCAATGGACAAAGGGAGTATTTTGTTCACACCAATGGGAGAATTCTCCATTTATGACATTAGACATAATGGTCAGAATTGCCAATAGCAGATTCCCCATACATGTAGCATTAGAGATTTCAGCTTTCAAAAAATCCATAACTGTCTTATTCTTTGTCTGGTTTTCTCAAACGTTTACCATTCTGCTTCTCTGAGTTTTCTGCTTCTACTCAATCCAAGTTTCCAAGAAGGGTTAATTCCCCTTTAAGTTTACAATTTAGAAAGGATAGGGCAACAAAAAAACTAAAAAAATTCTTGGCTGGTTCGCAGCTATGGCAGTAAAGCACCTCACAAATACTCCAATAAACAGATTTGCAGTATGTATACTGTTGCCTTTTGTATGTAAACAATGCAATTCAAACACATGCGAGGTGGTTTTTATTTCACCACTTGGTGTTTTTGTGAGGTTATTTACTGCCTGATAAAACCTCATAAAGATTTTTATCTTGTTTAGTAATTAAAATTAACAATTTCCATTAGAAATCAAATGATAATACATGCAATGCACAATTCATATTCTATACATAATCCTTCCAATTCACCTGGCCTCAAGGTAAGCTCTTGAAGCTAATATTAATGACTTTGCGAACATTCTTTTCACAGCCCATACACAAACAATATCTGATAAACTGCTGGTAATATCCTCTTCAATATCAGTGAAATATATTTTCCTGAAGCAGAGTCTTACATATTTGTAGCTGTATGTACAATGCAGAACAAGAGAACTACACAACACACTCGTGTTGTCAATACTTAAACAGATTATCAATAATGCTTTCAAAATAACGTCACTCATCCATTAAATATTCCAGTTGTAACAAAAAACTTCATTTCTTACAAGAGAATTGTGCTGTCCAGTTGACTGCTACAATTTCTGATTCAGTCGAAACATGTCTGAATAATTTACAAAAACAAAAACAAGCAATGCAGCTCCCTGTTCAGTCCACTCTCACAAGATGTATCATTAAGAGCTTGTTGAGGAAGTTTGATGAGAGCTGCATGATAAGAAACAAAAAGGTCACATGAGCATTAAATGAATATCACCGTTGTGGCCCCAACTACCCCCCCCCCCCCCCCCCCTTCCCCCCAATGCTAAGGGCAAACATTGTCAGAAGAGGGTACAAACTCAAGAAAAAGGGGGAAATCACTCTGTAATGCATATATCAGCTCAAGTTGATACTCAATGAATTATATGGTTTTCATGCTGGTTTTAGGGGTCTGTCCAATGATTCTGCATGGATACGTCAGTAATGCTATTTCTCTCCCTCCCCTCTCTCTCTTTCTCTTTCTCTCTCTCTCTCTCTCTCTCTCTCTTTCTCTCTCTCTCTCTTTTTAGTTCATCCCTTGAAATTAATTCAATGAACAACAGGTCTGAAATTACATGTATCCTTGTAACCAATTAGACCTACAGGCATCTATTGAGGGGGCCATCAAAAATGGTTAACACTTTACTTGCTACAAATTGAAACCCTTGACTGCCACATTGTTTGCAGTGCTACATGTACATTGCATGTGTGACAAAAGTCGACAATGGCATTCCACTGTTTGTTAGTTAGTTGACTAAGGTAGGTAAAGGGTTAAATGAAATACCTTATGACTGTAGACAGCATATGCCATGGTTAGATGGTGTCCTGAAGTTGCAGTAATAATCCAGAGGGCATGGGATGACCGAGTTACACGACCTTGAGAGTAGAGCCTGACCTCCTCCACAAACTTCAGCTGTGGTAGTAGCAACACGATACAAAAATGGAGAAAGTTGATGGTAAAGCACTTTTGATGCGGACAATGATATATGTGTCATACATTTTACCCGAGTATTCAATGTCATGACGGGAGCTTTGTACAAATAATAAAACATTGGCCTTTTTATGGCAAAACACTTACACCAGCTGCTGAACTTTAATGTTTTAATTCACTTATTTCGCAGCATGAAACTTTTCTAAATTTGTACCACAAATAAGATTCACAAGATTTTCTTGTTTGCCATAACAACCTATGTCGGTTCAGCATTATGTCATGTTCCCATGTTGTAAAAGAAATATCACAATTTATATATTTCCATCACAAAGTATCTTGTTTTATTTTGACACACACACTCATAAATGAACAGTGACTAAAACTCTCCTTCCCATCCCAAGGACAGCCACTGATTTCCCTCCACTTGTGGAGGTATAAACACATTTTGTAGAGAGTAAAGGTTGCCAGAATAGGAGAATGACCTTGAACAGAGACATGCTGAAGCTTTTCATCTTGCACTCATCAGAGTACACTGCAAGAATGAGGAGAAGAACGAAATAAAAAATAAACATTCTTGCAGTTTGCTCTGATGGGTGCAAGATGAAAAGCTTCAGTATGTCTCTGTTCAACGCCATTCTCGGATTCTGCAGTACCAAACATCTTTTCAGTTAACAGAACAGTGTAACAGCACTCACAGCAATTAAGAGGTTCTCCGCTTGCTGTCTTGGTATTGGGTATCATGGTACCATCAGGTTCACTGCACCAACAATGTGTATCATCAGCTGTGCACTGTTGAGGTATATACATGCCCTGGGTGTCACATTCAGGGTTAGAGGCCACAGCCTGACTTATATTTTCTTTTTCGCTGTTAGATTCAAGCTCCTGCCTACATGGGGCTGTATGCAATAAAATGAACAAATAAAGAAGAGATGGAGATACTATCTAACATTTTTAAAATTGAGAATGAAAATGGTTTAACAATGTTAATCATGTGTTAAATGGGTACCAGTGGGAAGGAATTCCTTTAATGCTGTGAGCACCAAAATCAGTAGCCTAGCCAGAGCCTTGAACACCCTGCGTGGTGGATATGAGTGCTATAGACATATCCATTATAATATCATCATTATCATTTAAAGCCCATAACAGACATGCTCTTTCAACAACTGTTCTGTAGTCAATTTCATACTTTAATCTTACTTTTACCATAAACCAAACACTATATGCAATCACAACCCTAACACTATATGCATGGAGCATGTGTCTCCTGGGCAAGAGTAAATTGCTATAATGTAGAGATGTTGGGTCTAGTGGTCAAGTCACCATACTGTGGATCACAGGTAAGGGGTTCAAATCCCTTCCAGCACTACCATCCTTTGGCAAGATATTGATTTACGTTTGCCACACTCCACCCAGGTGAAGTAAACGGGTACAGGTAGAAGGTAATTCCTGGAATGCTTCAACCTTTTCATCAGGGCAGCTAGCTGGGCTACAGACAGGTACTAACCCAAAACTCTTTGGAAGCGCATAGAAGCATTGTTAAATACATGATATGGTCTATAACTGTACAAGAACTGGTAATTATCATTATTCTGGTGGAGCTGATCATAGTTTAATTGATACAAAACCCACCTTCGACACATAACTGAGCACTGTCTGCTGTCATCTCGCTGTTGGCTACATGTACTCCATCTGCCCTAACACACCAGCAGGATCCTGATGAATCACACTGCTTCGCTGAGTACGTGTCATACCCAGTACAGCGTGGGTAATACGTTGAATTGGTACCAGTCGTCTGCTGTAGCAATGCATGGCAGCTGATATTGTGGGTCCCATACTGCCGAACTGTCCTCAGAAAAAAATAATTGTTGATCGTGAGTTGTGGTAATGACAGAAATTAGATTCTCACAGAATCAACTGTTATTTCACGACTATGAATAAAATGATAGCTAAAAAATAATTTTTGGTAGAAAATGTATAACATTAAAAGGGAAAGAAAGTTTATCAGTTTACAACAAAATACCGAGATGATTGAAGAAGCAACTCTCTCAGGTATTTCATCAACCATAAGAATGACAGCACGTTATCATTTTGCATTACATTTACCTGTGTGCGGTGAATCAGCAAGTCCTGTACAGTCAACAGGTCCTGTGTTCTGCTCATCGTAGAAGATGGCCCTGCATGCACCGCAGAAGTTGTAATGACAGATGGCATTGGGATGGGTCAGGCACGTGGCATCCAGGCATGGGTCAGTCATACAGACAACTGGAGGGGAACCAGGAGGGCAATCTAACAAGTCTGGAAAGAAGAAGATAAATATGCAATATACATGTACAGCAATGGAGTTTCTCAAACAGGGTGCTATGGCTAGGTGTAGAAATAGGTCTTTGTAAAGTAAAATGCAGGGGGAGAGGAGGGAATCGGTAGGTGACCATGATAAGGGCCCAAAAGTAAAAATTGTTGAAATCACAGACTAGGCTACCCTGCACATGAAAGAGGAATAAATACAAATATATTCTTGATGGATAAAGGAATAAAGATTGCATACCATCAAAGCACACCAAAACAGATGGACAGCAATCCTCAGGGAACCGTTTTTTGTGATAGCAGCCTGCGGGAATCAGCGAGGGTTCTACACAAACCAGCTCCCGGCATGTTATCACACCAATCTCGGCACATTCGCAGCTGCTGAGGCAGTGATCTGTGTGCCACACTTCCCCAAGACGCTTGATGCTGTGACGATCATTAAAGCAGACTGAGGGGGAAAGAAATATTGGGGAAGATTTAGATGGAATATGACTGTGACTGTCATATAATTATATATTTTACAACCCAAAAATTCACCAAAATTATACGTGTAATCCCACAAATTCATTTGTCACACTATGCCCTAAATAAAGCTGAGGGTCTTAAAAAATCCTTTCTTGTATGCTATTATACACAGTTCAATATTTTCAAAAAGAGGGCTTATGTGTGCATAATGTCTTTCCCCCCTCCTTCCCCAATCCCACTGTTATTTTTTGTTACTTGTAAAAATGAACTATATTGTACTGCAACGTTTTTTGTCCCCAGGGTTTTACCACATCATCTGTGAATGAGGTCTGGGCCCGATTCATAAAACTTTCTCTCAATAACAAGTTATGATAGTTGTTATAGGCTACTGAAGTCCTTGCATCTAATTGGCTGGGAGCAAATTTGTCATATAAATGTGGCAGTTGTCACTGATGACAAGTTTTATGAAACGGGCCCCTGACTTTATACTTACAACCAGTGCAGATGTACTGCGGACACCCACAGTCCTCCGTCACTTCAAGCACTTCACAGCCCCGAGGTGGGTTCCTGCATCGCGGCCCCATGCAGACTGAATGACCTTGAACACAATTACAGGTAGTGCAGTGATCACGGTTCCATGTCTCATTCTCATGGTGGTAGTTGCCCTGCAGATCTACACATCCGTAATCCCCTTCAAAAGAAAAAAAAATATACTGGATAATAATGATAATAATCATATTATTTTTAAACTGTAGTCTTGGAGACATGCCCGCACCAGGAAGGCGCGAATTGTATGAGCAGGCAGGCCAAGTCATCCACTCCACATGTTCGCCTTGACCCCTCACTCTTGTACCGTGTAAGGGTTTTTGTACATGTATATAGTTGGACTGTTATCAGACGTCCCGGGGGGGGGGGGGGATATGTCCCGGCCCCCCCCCCACTCAGGCGGTCAACCATACTTGTTCCAGATTCTTAGAGATACCCCCTTTAAGGATGGAAATGGGTTAGGATTTTGACCCCCTATCACAGGCTTTTGGAAGGGAAGCCAGCAAAATTCCCCCACCCCCCCATCACAGGTTTTTGGAAGGAAAGCTAGCAAAATCACCCCATAAATGAAGGAAGAGTGCCGAGGTGAAGAGTGTCCACAATTTCACAATTTCAGCACTTGCATGGACAGGACAAGGGCTTCAGGACCCGCAGACTTGATAGCCTCCACCAACCAGCGGGTGACTCTGGAAACAGGTCCGTACGGAGCCTTGAACGAGATGAACAGTTGGTCGGAGTGACGAATGTGCTTTGTTTTACTAAGATACCATTTAAGAGCCCTGACCAGGCACCAGACCTTGTCCTCCACCACTCCGGATAGATCGGACAAGGGTTTAACCACAACTTCAACCGGCCCCGAAGAAGGCGAATGATTCTTGGCAATGTAGGAAGCCTTGGGGACCAAGCATACACCGCCACGTTCCAAGCGGATATGCCCAGAGGCAATAGACAATGCCTGCAGGGCACTCCGCCTTTGACCAGAAGCAATGGCCAAAAGAAGTGCTGTCTTGATAGACAGGTCCCTCAGTGACGCCGTAGCCAAGGGCTCAAAAGGGGCCAGGCTAAGCGCCTTCAGTACCAAAGGAAGACTCCAGGCGGGCAACAACTTCCGAGATGGAGGTCTCTTCAGAAAAAAGGCATGAGCCTGGACAAATCGGGAGTATTAGAAATGCTGGAACCGTCCCGGAACCCCTTGTGGACCACCGCCACCGCCAACCGGTAGCCCCGGATGGTGGAAAGGGAAAGGCCCCAGTCGTAAAGGTGGATAAGGAAGTCTGCTACCGCACTCCAAGGGGCAGAACAGGGATTAACTGAGTGCTGCTTACACCAGTGGAAAAATCCTGCTAAACAGGAATTGTCGGCTTCCCTGGTGGAATTTCTGTGGCTCCTAGAGATGAACTCCGCAGCCCTCTCAGAAAGGCACGCCTCGCGGACCGTTTCCACGATAATGGTCAGACAGTCAGGCTGAGCCTGGAGGGGTCAGGATGCAGAATCCCGGAGAGGGGCTGGCGCAGGGGATCAACCTCGGATGACCTGCCAGGAGCTCCACAAGGTCCAGAAACCATGGCCGCTTGGGCCAGCAAGGGGCTATTAGGACCAGGGTCGCTTGGTTCTGCCGGACCTTCTCTCTAACACCCTGGGGACTAGATTGATATGGGGAAAGGCATAACCCTGGATCCCGGGCATCCACCCACCAGGCGCCCGGATCCTTCACCCTGGAGCAGTACCTTGGAAGACCGAAGAGGTGGAACACAGACCTCAGGACGGAGGGATCGGGCATCCACTCTGACGGCAGCGAACTGCCTCTGGACAAGAAGTCTGCTACCAGGTTGTCTTGCCCCGGGATATATGAATCACACCGTAGTTGCAGCACCACCCCCAAAGCTGGGCCGCCAAACTGTTCAGTTCCCTGGAATGCGTCCCCCCTTGCTTGTTGATGTAGGCCGCGACAGTAACACTGTCCTTCAAGATAATGACCGCCCGGCCTTGGATGCGTGATTGGAAGTGGGCAAGGGCCAGCATCACCACCCTGAACTCCAGAATGTTGATGTGAGGGAGGGGAGAGAGGTGAGACCAATCCCCGGCCTTGACAGACCCCGCCCCATCCTAAGAGTGAGGCGTTGGTAGTCACCGAAATCGATGGTTGGAGCGTCTTCAGGGGCTTGCCCAGTGAGAGGAAGGAGCGGACAGTCCAGCGACCAAGTTCCTGCTGAATCATGGGAGGGATGGGAGGGATTGTACATCAGCACATCCCTATTTCAGAACTTTTCGGGGGTTTGAAACTAACCCTATTCGGGACCCTATTTCAGGATTGTTCGGAAAAGATTTGAAAACTACCCTTATTAAAAATATTTCAGGAAAATATGCTAAAAGACCCCCTATTTTGGGGGATTTTTTTTTTCCCGAACTGAGCCCCTAAAATATACCCCTTTTCCCGAAAATTGGGAACGCGCAAGCGGTACAGATGACCACCCGAGTGGGGGGGCCCGGGGGGTACATGTATGTCTCATTAAGGCCTGTATGGCATCTGCGTTCATGAAAACGAGTAAAAAGGGTTGTTTTTTCACCACCAGACGGGTAACCCGTGGATCTCGCTTAGGGTATCAAAACAGGAAAGAAGAACCAATCCTTGAATAGGGTGTACAATTACACTGCAAGATCTAAAATATCAATGTGATTGATCTAAAAATCTGAAATTTTTCACAGATTTTCCCTGAATATAGGGTATCAAAAACCCCATCAAACCTCTCAACTTAAATCCTCGTTTAGGGTGCTTTTCAGAAAGTCACTGACCCGGATGCCGTACAGGCCTCAAAGAGACATACCACCTTGGGTCAGATGTATGTTGTTGACCTCTTGACCAGTCATACTGTACAAGAGAAGGGCTACTAAAACTATTAGTGGTCATCTCTATTTCTCTAACAGCTTCTTAAAAATAAAGTTGAGTTCTGGTCAAGTGATTACATTGTGAAAGATACTGTCTGGAGCAAGTGGGAAAGGTTCATTATGTATTGTATACTGGAGGTTTCTGAATGACAAGAAATTGACTCAATCTTGCTGAAAATCACATGCACGGCACACAGAAAGACAGATGTATGTATATATGGGACTAGGTACACCCACAGCTACACTTTTTGGCTATTTCTCGTCATGTTTTGAATATGAGGGCGTTTAAAGGGCAATCTGTTTGGGGTACTTTTCTATTTTATGCTTCCAACCTGACACAAAAAGAATGAGAAAACTCACAGATATTATTTTCACCTTTATCAAAACGCAGCCTCCTCTGTAAGCCTTATTATGCTACCACGTTTGCAAACAATGCACATGATCACCAATGAAATTTAGTGAGAAAAGGTGTCAAATATATAGAACTTTATTAATTTCACTTTATGAGACAAACATTGTTCTATGATATATCACTACCTAATTCATGAACTAGTTTTGAATTTCAAGAAGAAGAAAAGCTTTCTGTCAAAAAAATATACAGTGCAATACAAAAATTTAGGCAGTTTATTTAAACTTCTTATGGTACTGGAAGGCAGTTTTCTTAAACTTCTTATGGTACTGGAAGGTTAATGTCTCTTTACGTTTGTATCTCTGTCATCCCGTTTTTTTTCTATACCATTTTCTTATTATGTTTCTGTCTTTCTTTCTGTGATCTCTTTTCTCTCCCTTTCTCTCTCCCTCTCTCTCCCTCTCTCCCCCCCACTCGTTCAAATGTTTCAAGACACTTACTGCAGTCTGGAATGCCATTTTTTATCCTTGTTCCGGCCACCTCCCTTCCCAGATGATCAGCACACCAGCACAAGCCTTCAGCAGGGTAGCACTGAGTAGCATTAAAGAAGCCACTATCAGGGACACAGGAGGGGATGTAGGGGCCAGGTACGCGAGTGGGACTATCGTCAAGGAGCTGAACAGGACTCCTCAATGAACGTACTGCTTCACAGGGCCTCTTGAAATCTAGGCAGATGTAGAGAGTTTTTTTTTCAATCAAGCATTTCAGATGCATCTGTATTTTATTTCATCTATACAGACATAAATCAATCAGATCTAATAATTTTCATCTCTTCAGTTCAATTCAATTTGATTCAATTCAAATTTATTGGTCATGCACAAAAATAAAGAAAACAATGTAGACCTATACACATATAAAGGCATAATTGAATTCTTATCATGTTCAAGGCCTACTTTATTCATAGGCAAATGAGGCAGTGGAAAATACACCCTACTACATGTACATACAATGTACATCTTAACAGATACATTTGTAAAACATGGATTCCACAAGTGAAAAAATGTATTCATGGAACATTGATTAATAAATTAATATTTTCCAGAATAAATCCATTGACAATGGGGTAACAAAGCTAGAGTTTATGAAAGATATTTGCTGTACTAAAATCAAACCACACTAAAAGGGTTGATGAATGAATGAATACTAGCTTTAGCAAAGTCAAATTAATTTCACTAACTCACCTCCTGGACATATGATTTTAGGACAGCAATGATTAGGCAGGAATATTTGTTGACATTCAGGACGAGGAATCTCACAGGCCATCCTACGACATGACCTCTGACCTTCCTCACAGACGCAGGAGGTACAAAGGTCATCATTCCACATCTGACCTTCAGCTGTTCGGTGACCCCCAGCATCTCTGCAGCCTGAAAAATAAGTGGAAGGGGAGGACAAATTATGTTTTAACCATTTTCTCATCACATAAAACTGCAGCTTTTTAACTAAGGACCACATCTGGCCAATAAGCAATCATCTTTCAACTATCCGGAATCAAGCTAAAGTAGGAGCAGGCATGCACTGGATATCATAATTAAGAAGCTGGGACTCCAGTGCATGCCTTATACAAAGACAATAAAATCATGATTATACAAAAAAAAAGCTTTAAATACAAGCCCAAAATATAATAAATTTTTAACATGGTTGCTGATGTATAGAAACAATAATCAAACAAGGGAAAATGAGTATGGCCCCATATTCTAAAATCCAGTTTTACTAACACTCCAGTTTAAATTTAAACCAGAGTTTAATCAAACTGACTTAGACTGCAAGTCCAGTCTAAATTTCTGTACAAAGTTAACCAGACTGAGACTGGAGTATATGTTAAACCCCAGTTCAGGATGTGACTATCTAAAACTCCGGTTTAAAGGGCAGATTTAGACTGGGTTTTAAAAAACACACTTGGACCGCGGTTGAAGTTAAACTAGAGTTCAGAATACGGACCTATGAGTTTTTCAAAAAGGAATCAAGACAACAGTGTGTGAAACTGTGTTACATATGGGTATCTACTTTTTTATTAGCCATATTTTTAGTACTTTTCAAAATTCTTCAGAAAATTCACATGTTGCAAGTCATTCTCACAATCATGTCCCCCAGGATCCCAGGGAAATTTGAGGTGTGGATAAAGTAGAATTTCATATATTAATTATTTGTTAATACCTGGACACACAATATCAGGGCAGCAGGATCCCTCCACCTCTGATGGATGACATCCAGGGGGAACCTCAGGGCAGGGAAGATGGGTACAAAGAGGGGTGACACCATCATCACGACAGGAACATTGTGTGCACTCATTAACAGGCCATGGGTCCTCCGTATCCTGGCAGGTAGCATTCACTGGTGAGCAAAATGGAGTATGTATTTTTACCAAGTAATCTGATTGCAATACACTTAAAATCGCTGGGTGGTATTCTGAAAACCATTTCATTCTCTTGGAAGCAAAATGGAATATATATCTTCTACCGTGTTATCTAAATGCAATCAACTAACATGATGAGGTGGTATTCTATAAACAATTTCATCTCTGTAAACAGTGAGAGGTCTTCAAAGGGTCTGGTTCGTTACGATTCAACACTCTTGATGGAGTAAAATGAACAGGGAAGTCATGTCATACAAGATTTTCGTATCACTAGTGTGCTCAACATTTGAGCGTTCATTTCTGATTATTTGTCCTCAATTCATCTCAAACTTTGATTCTCTGATTTTTCATTCTGACAAACAAAATTATATTTTGGGGCATAATATAGTTCATAAAACAAATCTGATATTTAACATGGATCATGCACTAATATTTAAAAAAGAGAAAATCTATAAAGAAATCTAAAAGAGGAGCAATGAATCTTTAAATTTAAATGCAATTTACATTTCATTGCAATTTTTAGTTTAATTGCATTGTATCAATGACTCCTGAAAAACATATTTTGTGAGTAGTAGTATTATCAAAATGGATTGCTCACCACATGTGTAGCTGTAGTAGCAATGGCCAGGGGTAATCTCGTACTCGCAACCATCAGGGATAGAAGGGGTCCGGAAGTGGGTGTGTCTCACGACACCATGGAAACAGCTACACTGGGTGTCACAGTCCTTGTTCCACACCTCCCCATGGCTATGAAGCTTACCACAGTCATCCGTACAACCTATGAAGAAAAATATTCAAAATGTAAACCTGTAATATTGATAAAATCTAGTGTTCATTTCCATCCTATTGATTGCAATCAAAAATGCATATTAAAACAAAGAGGGCTATCATAAACTCAGGTACCTGCTATACAGGTATCCTGTATACCAGGTTGTGCAAAATCTTAACTCCTAGAATATATTCAATGTAGCATAATTCATATGCATGCATACTCAAGAGCAATAGTGGCATATATTTTGTATTAAAGAGACAAAAAGAAATTACAGTCGCATTATGATGATTATGAAGTTACATTTTAAGGTGATTTACATTGTGCTACAGAGGCCCCTCAGTATCACAATATTTTCCATTTTTTCTGCAGTTAATATAACACTTCTACTCCAGTAGCTATTACAGTTTCTGAATAGATGGTATGGCTAAGTTTTAAATGTTTTCAAAATTCTTTTAATTATTTATGAAACAATAACTAGAGCAAACATCACTAGAGCAAATGTTGGATAACTTACTGTCTGCCACAGCATCCATACACATGAAGAGAGAACCAGTATAACAACAAAGCTGAGGATGCCTGCAGTCTGAATTGGTCTCGCATCCTGTTTCCATGCCAACCTTTGGTTCAAGAAGAGATGGGCATCTCAACCCTAGTACATGGATACAAACAGAGACAGAGAGGGATAGAGAGATGGATGGAGACAAAGGGATGGAGGGAGGGAAGAGATAGAAAAATGAAAACATGAAATAAAAATGAAAACACTGAATAACACAGCTCAAAACTTTGCTAGAGAATTGGTAAATGAGTGAATTGCAGTCTCTTGAACATTCTGACCAACTAACCTACCCTCAAAGGAAGACTGGACCACAGCTGTGTAACAAACTGAAACAGTTATAAATAGACATCTTTATAAGAAGAGAAAAGAGGAAAGGATACCAGCATTATGTGAAAAATAACCAATGATTTATGCCTGGGTAACTGCAGTTTATTCAGGTAATAATACATGTATAGAGCAATCATTCCACATTTGCTGTAGATGGCAACATACCTATATGTATATCAACAAAGAGTATAACAGTATATCACATTACAGTTCTATGAATTGGATAAGAGAATAGGAAAGGCAATAAGGAGTTCTAGATCTGAAAGATTAGCTCACTAATAATCATAAATTGTAACATAAATGGAAAGGTGAAGTCCCATCCCATCCTCAACTCACTGGTTTTGCATTGGCATGTTTGACATCCAGTGATGTGGTCAACATAATAACCAGCGGGGCAGACTGCCAAACAGTTCAGCTCAGGACAGACGAGATGATCTGAGACAACAGGGTCCACCAAAGAAGATTTGTTCCAAATTGGAATAGCAGTCAAGTCTGACAGAACACTCAGAGTGTATGAGTCTGTGAACCAAAATGTATAATAAAAACTTTACCACTAGCTCTCCTTTATCAAGTACTTTCTTTTAAATTGTACAGCAATTAAAATTTAATCATTAATTTCCATGATATCTCTCATCTGCAGCAGTTTGCCACAGAAAATATGACTTTGTCACAACATATGCATGTCGACACTTTTAGACTAGGCAACAAGGTCCAATCTTATCAGTAATACCAAATATCAACTGGCTTATTTCATCTGATGTCAAGAGTTATATTCCTTCTCAACAATATCTTCCCTCGTGGCAGTGTGCCTTGTGAAGATATCATTCAGGAAATACATGTATAACACCCTCAGCAGATCACCACATATTATACCCCATCATTATCATTATCATCATCATCACCACCACCACCACCACCGTCGTCGTCGTCGTCGTCGTCATCATCATCATCATCGTCATCGTCGTCATCATCATCATCATCATCATCGTTTATCATCCTTTTTCCCACACTATTCAAAAAGCTGGCCTGTACTCACTTAGAAGCTTGCACTTGCAGACTTCAAACTGACCAGGACAGGTGAGACACTACAACCCCTTGAGAATATACATGTAACACCCTCAGAAGAAAATTATATGATATACATCCTGTGCTAGTCCATATTATTGCACCAATAAAAGCTGGCTTATACTCACTTGGAAGCTTACACTTGCAGATCTCACATCGGCATGGGCAGGTGGCTAATCCAAAAGGACAAGTCAAGGTGCAAGACTCCAGCACTGGACAGTCTTGGAGAATAAAAATAAAAAGCAAATAAAATAACGAATACATATACCGATGTACATATATATGGCTTGAAAAAGTGATTTCACCCATCACAAAATGGGTGAATGTAAAAATATTTCGGTTTAACCCATTCAATACTCAGCCTGATCAAAATGGGTTGGAGTCCACATGGGAAATAAATGCAATAGTAAAATCTAGTCATACCTAACAAGGTAACTTGGTATTAAAGTAGCTAAAACTGGAAACCAAACACTGACATAAATGCCAGGTAAGATATCCTGTGACTTGCAGGCACAAATCTGCTCTTTCATAAAAAAAAGACATATTGCCATGTGAAAATTTATATTGAAAAGATTCACTTTTTTGAAATAGAGTACATGCAAATTATTGAAAGCATTTGTATCTATAGGCTTTGAGATGGAAGTCATTCTGTGTTACTATGTTCTATGCAATAAGCTCAAATATCAGTGAAAGTCAAATGAGTCACTTTCCCTGTTTATCACCTTGTTTATTTTATTTTGTGCTGTACAGTTCTTTAAATGCCAAATCCCAATTATTATTAACTATTAAACACCTAATGATTGGCCGTTGTTTCGACAGAAAAGGAATACAGTGCATGTGGCACAATACTGTAAAAATATCTGTTCTTACCTTCAGTTTTCTTGCATAGACACAGTTCACATCCAAATTTATCTGTGGAAAAGCCCAGTTCACATTCAAGATCACAGTAGGATGGCAGGGGGTCACAAACTCCTGTTAAAACATTGGGAGGCATTCATAAGTATTAAGGGAAGCTGTTTTCATACAACTTGATAAACATCCCATTCTCTGTCTTATAATGCATGATGGCAGTGAGATGGGAAGCCTTGCATTGCTTTTAACAAAAGTCTTTTATACCGAATATATATATGTCTGAATCATATAAGAAAAATATAAAAATACTCAAATCAATTATTGTATGCATTGACGTGAAATAGGTCGACTGTACTTTTTTGAGATATAAATCTGTTACATAATGTGTTTTTGGAGCATGCCCATCAGACAGCCATATCATCACTTCATTGTGAGATTAGATATTAGTGAATATGAGCACATATAAACTTCTCAATGCTATCTTTGAATGATATTACTGACTTTACAAAAAAAGAACTTTTTTGAGGTTGATGAAAAAAGATTTTGCCATACTTGTAATCCTCAATCTCGTTGCAAAACCCCTGTACGTATGAATGACTTACCCGGGTGTTTGCATGCACAATTTGGGCAGCCATCTGAACCTGATGCAAGTCCATAAGGGCATTTAGAGTTTAGCTTGCAGTTGGCCAATGATGGACAGTTATCTTCAAAATCAAGGGAAGAAACAAAAAGAACTTTATGTAATTAAATTGATATACCTAACAAAGCTAGATAATCACAATTCATTTTTAACACTGTCTTTAAAATATGACACAAATTTAAAACAAGGTCATTCCACCATGATTCTAATAAAATCCACACAAAATGATTTCCTTTAAACAATTTGGAGATGGATAATGATTCAAGGGACAAAAGTGGACAATGGCATTGCTATACAGTGTTTATTTACTTGGTGTTTCCTTGAGTGACCTCACTGAAAATATGCACAAAATTTGAATCCTTTACAAAAGAATTGGTCAGAAATCATCTAATGACCAATTCTGCTATCAACTTTTTTTCTCACTAAAGCTTAGTATTAAAGTAAGAACAATGATAAAAACATTTAATCATAGTAAATTTATGTACATGTACCTGGTTGATTCATACACTGACATATTTCACATCCATGTTGGTCAGATCGGTACCCATGATCACATGACAGGTCACATGATCTGGTAGAAAGAGCAACGCAGTTTCTGGGTTTGGTGCCTGGCGCAAGGACTAGCACAGAGGCAACTAGCAGAGGTACCATGTAAACACAGAATGAGAAGAGAAAACAGAAATAGTCATTAATTGCTCATAATGATTTATGTCAGTCAAAGTATGTATAGCAGACATACATGTATGTAAAAAAAAATCAAATACACACAAACAATTTCATTTTAAACAATTTTGTTTAGCACCTAATAAAACAGATAAACCGAAACTGCACAATAATCAGCCCTGACAATAATATTTATAGTCAATCCCAAACTGATTCAGTATATACAAATATATGTAAGTACTTAACAAACATATTCATAAACTTGACAGGAATTCATATCTAATGATACTGAGCTACAGAATTTAGCAGTTAACTTTAACAGTGCTCTGGGCCAAACTCATTCATACAGTCTGTGGTATTTGAGGCTTTGTAAATGAGCAGGCTATCCAATTCATCCGACACCATTGTCAAAAACGCTTTGTACCAGAGGTTAACGACAAATGAGCTGGTGGTAAAGAAGATGAATAGTACTATTAGTATCATAATATACAAATAATGAATGTTTATGAGTGCAATGGACAGAATATTTCGGCTCCGCCTCGTTGAATGGATCTTTTCATCTTTCACCGAATGAAATATTCTGTCCATTGCACGAATGAAAAAACATTCATTATTTGTTTTATATTACACCTTAAAATAGCTATCCTTCTCATTTGACATTTTATGAATTAAAGGGATGCGCAACCGGGCGGCCGTGGGGAAAGTCAGGATTGCGTAAGCCGACCGAATCTCGCAGGAGAGCTCGAGCTCAGGTGAAGCGTACATGTTTGTGCGGCGACCAGTCTATCCGAGGTTTCCGCCCCGAGGGGCAACGGCATGATCAGGTAACGATCACAGTGCCCTCTCGCGGCATTAAAACGTCCACAATCTGCGGTTGAGTATCCCTTTAAGAAACAATAGTGAAGGGACTTACAATATAGCCTACTTGATAGTCGCATGCGCGCTGCAAAGGCAAGTCGCTTTTGCGTATGTAGTAGACGCGTTGGTGGTCGCGAGTGCAATAGACAATTTCGTATGGATCCAAAATTGCACGGTGAATGGATCAAATTTGCACGACTGATGACGTCATTGTTCAATGGGACAAATGATCAACATCAAACAACCAATCAAATGGCAAGGATCTAATTAGGTGTCATATAAACAGAAATGACATTTGAAAAGCCTGTGAATGTGGGTTAGTGATGGGAGGAATAAACTGCCGGTACAATAGGATGAAATGCCATATGTGACCCGACGCCTCAAAACCTACAATAAGTCGCCAAAATTAGTTTTTTGTTTTATACATATTCTGAAAGTAGAGATTCTCAGCTTTCCAATGGTATATCACTTGCCTAGTTTACTCAATGATAACACCTTTAAATATCACATTTAGGATCAGTATGTAACCAGAAATCAATAACTCCTATTCAGAGAAAATGGCCATTTAAGTTCGGAACAAAAGAGTGCTAAACCTTCGCTCTCTGTGTGCGCCCAAGTAAAACTGGGTATTCAAATGGCCATAACAACTGGTATGAAAGGATTATCAGATTAGGCTGAATTTTGGCACGCAGCTGCAAGAGGACATTTTTTCATTACTCACTCCAAATATCAATTTAATACCTTTAGAGGTAAAGTAGTAATTTGGCATTGAATGAAAGTATTACAAATTTCGTCGATTTCGATTTTTTAGCTAGACAGGTGAAAAAAGGAGTCATTTTAAAATGCCCCAAAAACATATTTCTAAGTCGAATTACGACTCACAAACTTGAGACATGATAGAATGATAATGAAACTACCCATTTCTATCAAAAACAGAAAATCGACTGATCCAAGCAAATTTACTATTTTGGGCTGTTTGCTACGTTGTGGTCCGTGCGACTTATTGTAGGTTTTGAGGCGGCGGGTCACATATATAAAATTCCACCTCATTTGGAGCTAATTTGATCTGATGTGATTTCTTTACATTACATAACAATGGTATTGACAGTTTATATACATTCAGTTGTGAAAATAAAGTTTGAAATACATTCTGTGCCAGTGGTAGAGAAAGCAATGATCTTCCACCTACCTGGCATTTTGCAGGAGCAGATCTCACACCCTTGATGATCTGTTGCAAGTCCAAATGCACAATGTATCATGGGGGAGAGGCAGGGGTCATCGCACTCTGATCCTGAGAAAGTTATTAATACCTTTGCTATCATTATCAATATACTTTTAAATATCTCAACACACAGAAAATTTATGTTGACAAAATACGGGTGTTCAGAATTAAAATATTGCAGACTGGTAAGATTCATGTTCATGAGAGCATGATAAATATGATACGTTTGCACTTTTGATATTGCTTGAAATTCATGCGGCATCTGTTAGGTACATTTTGGGGGACATGCCTGTAAATATAATTCTGTTTTTAGCATTGTGCATTTGTGTGTTTGCTAAATAAAGAGTTACACACTATGTCCCCAATAAAGTAGATATAATGTTAAGAAATTAGTTATTGCCCTCTTGTAAATGTATGCAACATGATTGATGTATCAGATTACAAATACCTTCAGACACTGTATGAAATGAATCAAATTATAAATTCAGAAATTCTAGTCTCCAAAGGCTTCTTTTAAAGATACATGCATTGATTTGCCACAACAACCTTGGTATCTTTTACTTCAAGAAAATGAAATACTAGATACATTTGAAAGTTTACTTACCTTGTATTTTGCACTTGCAGGTATCGCATCCATGGATATCAGTGGCATATCCATGATTGCACGTTAATGGGCAGTTGAATGGGGTGATCTCCTGGCAGTACACTGCATTAGTAAATAGTTTTTTTTTTTTTTAATTAAAATAGTAAAAATCACAAAAAATTAGCATGGTTCATATTATTTGTTTTTATGTTTCCCTCTTGTAATAGAGTAACATTTGCACTGCATCCTTTTTTCATGTCTTAATTATATTACATTTTCATGTGTTTTTGTGCACAGGGCAATAAAGTAGACTAGGGTACAGTGTGGGAAAAGACAAAAAAAAACAACAAATAAATGAAAATAAGTCAACATATTAATAAATAAATTTATAAATTTATAAATTAATAAATTAATGGTTGTATTTCAAGCTTTATCACAGGATCCAATGGAATTTCATTCAATCTATTGGTGTAATTCTTTTTTCTTTTTTTTTCTTTTTTTTTTGGGGGGGGGTTAGAACTCTTGGTTCATACACTTGAAAACATTGATATATCTGTCCAGCATTTGCTGTATAATTACAGTATAGATCTTACATCCATAACTTTGTTTGTTCAAGAGACTTAAAACTCTTCACAAGACGGTTTGACTGCAGTATATCTCTCCTGCAAGTCATTGTAAAATTTCAAGCAGGTCATCAACTTTTCTGATATACAAATGTCTCATTTAGTTTTCAAGCCACAAAATCACCATATACCAAAGCAAGCAACTACACTTCTTCACTATAGGAAAATTGTGTCTTCATGGATTATTCAGTGTGTCTTATTCTTTATATGGTTTGAGCAATTAAATATTTGTTTCTCTTCTTTGTGCAGTGTCAGTATTACCGACTTTCCTTGCTACTATAAACCATTAAATAACTGGTTTGTGACACAGGGAAAATAATTGATTTTAATACAAGAAAACAAATGAGTGGAATATAGATTAGTTATGACACCTGTTGAGAAAAGGAATGAACTTACCTTTATTCCTACAACTGCAAATCCCGCAGCCATTCTCGTCAATATTGAATCCATAGTTGCACTTCATTGAACAAGATAAGGCCAGGCATAAATGTTGATCTGAAATGCATACGAAAAGGAAAAATGTACATAAAGTTGCGCGAATAGAACCATACATGTATGTCTCTTGACAGCTCAACACCCCAAAAGATATATATATATATATATATATTTGATACAAAATCAGACTATGGCCGGGTGAATAAATCCGCCTATGGCATAATAGCAATGACAGATTGAACATCAAAAAAGTATAATAGAGTCAAATTCAGGGTAAAAAAAAATACACTACAGTTGTATTTTTGTATTCAGCACAGCAGCATACTCGATCAATGAATAATTCTGAACAATAGCTGTAAAATGTCTCAAGTGATATACAAATAAAGTAAATAACTGGACTCATATCTTTTCATTGACATGGTTTGCAGGTGTTTTGGGAGGTGATACAATTTTACACCTGATTTTCACCAATTCATTTGACTCGCGCGCATTGATATTAACGAACACATGCAAAGGTCACTTTTATACACATGACATAGAACGAGCGCATTGAATATCGGCTAACAGTGCACTCAACTCCACAGTCGTTTCCTGAAAGGTCAGTCTACTTGATAGTTTAAGAAAACTAAGAGAGCTTTTAAATATAATGATATGTGCAAGCTTGTAGTGTGTTTTATTTGTAATGTATGTTTGGATAGTATCAGCTATTCATTGTTCGCCCATCCTATTTACAGTTTAAGATCAAAATCACGTTAAGCAAATCAACATGCGCCAGCCATGTCTACCAAAGCATATAGATGGGACTAAAGAAGAGTAGGGGCCATTTCATGGTGTCATGGAGGAAAGATGGGATACATACATGTACATGTACATGCAATTTTCTCTGTTAAAAATCATTTAACTTCTGTATGAACTAGAAATATCACTAAAGATGATGATTAATACCCCCGCCCCATGACAACAGCCTTTCTTGACTTTTGGTCGAAAACTGAGGAAGTAGTTCGATCCGCAAGATTTTTCCCTGATTTACTGCCATAGATATGCCGTTTCCATGGCAACGCAGCTTCCGACACATCCAAAAAATATGTCTTGCACATCTTCCCACCAAGACCAATGTGTGTACCAAATTTCTTGACTTTCGGTCGAAAACTGAGGAAGTAGTTCGATCCGCAAGATTTTTCCCTGATTTACTGCCATAGATATGCCGTTTCCATGGCAACGCAGCTTCCGACACATCAAAAAATATGTTGTACACATCTTCCCAGTATTAAGACCATGCAATGTGTGTACAAAATTTCATAACTTTTGGTCAAAAACTGAGGAAGTAGTTCGATCCACAAGGTGATTCCTTGATTTTTTGCCATAAATATGCCGTTACCATGGCAACGCAGATTCCGACTCATCAAAAAATATGTCTTGCACATCTTCCCACCAAGACCAATGTGTGTACCACACAGAAAACTGAGAAAGTAGTTCGATCCGCAAGATTTGCAACAGACCGACAGACCGACCGACCGCCCAACCGTTGACTGATTCCTATAATAAGGTTCAGGGATGAGAGAGACCTCAGAGTGTCTATTGACTCACCATGTGTATCATCTTAAATATCATCTGCTAAGAGCAGATTAAAAATATAAGGGTTAATCCTAATATGACTTTCACAGTTTATAGTGTCTAGCGTCACTGTCATTAATTGGTACAAATTCAAAGTCAATATGTATTGTTTCGGTACCCCAAAAAACACTTCTGCCTGATTTATTTAGGTAGCTTCGCAAAACGCATTTGGCGCAGAAAGACGCAGAAGAAATTGCTAGTTCTGTTTGTGCTTCTAATATTAGAATCAGACACATCTGAATAAAAGATTTCATATTATTTTGCCTAAAATTATTTTGTTTTAAAGAGGTGAATACTAATTCTACATCCTAATATTTTGGTTCTCCCTCTATATATAGAATAAAATTTTTATTTTTATTATTTGGTCATATATGTCTTTCCCACGCTTTTATGTTTATTTCACTCATAAAAATAACAAAATTAGCAATTCTAAAGTGCTGTTAAGTGTTTTTGTTTAATCAAAAAGACTCCTGAACTATAATGATATGCTGGCCAGAGTGTCAATTCTGTAATTTCCCAGAAGAGTCATTATATTCAAAGGACAGCTGTGCATTCAACTTTGGTGTACACATTGTTCATATACTAATGGCTGGCAGAGGTGGCTCTAGGAATTTATACAAGGGGGTCCTATCCAAAAAAAAATCTGACAAGCAAAAAAAAACCATTGTAAAGCCTATAAAAGGGGGTCCAATTAACCCCTAAATCTATGACAATTAAGCCACAAAAAAGAGGTTTCGATCCGTACCCAATTTCAGTGGCAATGCCGAACGAATGATACATTCGTTCGGCTTACTATGTTGAAAATATGTATCAGGCTTTTCTTCTAACATTTTGGGATGAGGAGGTCTCACCTCAAATTTCCTGTCCACCATCATTGAAATGTAAAATAATTAACACTAATATTCTGTTCTAGTAAAGCGCACACAACATAATGATATAACATACCTATGCCTTTCCTGAGAAATGTGAAAATTATGCAGGTCAACTTTCTATACTGCTTTTGGAAGCACAATTTGAAGGAAAGGGGTTAATGGAAGACTTAATTCCAAATTCCTTAAAGATCACATTGCAAGAAAATTCCATCAAAATAAATATTGGCTTAATACTTATTATTGCATAGATGGCATAAATTATACAAGGTTATCCAAATTCAACGCTTGGAAACATTTGAATTAATGATTATTATCAATTATAAAACAGTAAAATACAGCCCCCGATATAGCAGCTGAAGAGCTCCTTGAACGCTGCTGAGATGTGTGACGACACACGAAGGACCAGTCCTGTCTAAGCAAACGATGTCCCATAACATCTTACACATTTTTCAGTGCCTGTTTGTCATCTCCTCTTCACTTATTTCTCTTACTTGACTAGCGTCAGTCTTAATGTTAGTCTGTTGCCTCACTCTTAACTTCGTGTATGGTATTATTTTGATGAAAAATGCAGCGTTAAAAAAATAAAGGAATCAGTCACTTGTAAACAAAATAAGACGCCATTGTATTTTCAGCTGCTTGCACCGGGGCATGTTCGGCGTTTCAAGAGGGAACGAATACAATCTGTGATATTATTCGGAGGGCTTTTCAATTTGAAAATGGGGTTTATTTCATTGATCATTGAACCTTCTCCTGTGTATTTACAATCAAACGGTTTTAGTTATCAGAATCAGTTTCACTTTCCCTTTTAGAATGGTGTGAAATAAGGTCATGTTAAATATACCAAACTCTTTATAATTTGATAAATAATTGCATTGCAATTACGTTCATTCATTATAGGACGTCGTCTGCTTAAGCAGGATCGATCCCTAGTGTGACGACATCAAAACATCGCTATATTTCTGGCGAATCCTCGGATATTCCAGATGCTTAGAAGAGCTTTTATTTATGTTGTTTTTATAATCATCAGATACGCAGTTGACATAAAACTTATACGATTGCCATCTGTAAGCTTCCCAGTTTCTAGTGATACATTAATTGCCATATTTGTGATTTTCTTGCAATGTGATCTTTAAGATTCTTATGGCAATTAATTCCCTCAGCATTATAGTGTTTCAAAATAACCATTTTGGTCTTGTCTATGGGCTAAACAATGCATATGATGCATAGTAGTTAACTTGTTAATACTTTGTAGTAAGAATGAGGAAGCGAGTTTCTTGCTACATGAAATACAACTAAAATATATTTACAAGAGACATGCTCATCAAAATCATGAAGTATATATCTGTCTAAAAGTTTTCAGGGGAGCATTTCATCAAGCATTTTGTCAGTGTTTTTAATGACAACTGTTATAATCTACTGAAATCCTTGCATCTGATTGGTTGAGAGCAAATTTGCCAGTAAAAATCACTGACAAGACACATGATAAACGTTCCCCAGAGAATTTAAGATAACCAAAACAAACACTGGGTGAAACTATTAAGTAAAAACTCAAAATATGTTACACAAATGATTCTTAAAAATATATTCTACATTTTAGCTTATATTTCTGTTAATTGTATAAGCAAAATGCACCTAAAATAGAGAATTACGTATGGAGAAAATTTGTCTTTTGACAAACTTAATAATCATTTGGCCTTAAATTTTCTTTTTCAAGTGAATTAGAGATAGCCATTCAAACACGTTCACTTTTTACTAAGTATTAAAAAGTACCTTTGAGCACAACACAGGGTAGACATGCATATCAGTAAGTGATACATGTAGCTCAAGGGCATATATGATGTGTGCATGCTTTCTGCTGGGTTGAATATTCATTTACTGCACAAATATACAGTGTTGTATAAATGTGTATTTGTTCATAGTTATAAGTTAAGATGTTGTTTAAAGTTAAAAAGTAATGAATGTGCTGTTTTAAAGTCTTAAGAACATTTATTCACAAATTGCACTACTTCTCTTTTCTCAAAGGCAGCAGACAGATCACTACAGCATCCAGAATTCAACATGCATTACAATTTAAACGTTAAGGCTTTGGCAGCCATACTTGTGGCTCTTAAAATGCTTCTAAAGACTAATGCATTCCCACCTGAAATAAAAATTGGAGAATGTGAAGTGGGAAGAAAAAGGCAGAACACTCTATGCATACTAGAAAATGCACATGATCAATGGCTAAGTGTCGGAAACAATGCATTCTTTAACTGGGCATTAGCCTTCCCAGTAAAAATGTGGTATGCAGTCAACGAATCTCGGCAGAACATATCTGTGACAAATGACCAAATACCCATCATCAGTGGAACGAATGTCACAGATCACCTGACAAATTCAAAAAAATGGCATGCACAGATTCAGTGCATAAATAAATATGGTTATGTGTTTTTTAACTTAACCGTATCCGTGAATAATGTAACCCACACAGAGGACATAGAAGCACATTTGGAGATACGGTACAACAATCTTATTTTCAAAACGGGACCTGTCCATATCAATGTGGCAAGTGCAGACAGTGGGAATCCAGCCATCAAACCAACTAGTGCAACTACAAATGCAACATCTGACATCTTGGAACTGGACAATACTACTGCTCCTGCTAACCTGGATAGGCCCACAACCCCTGCTACGGTTCCCAATGGCACTACACGTGGAGCACAGACTGAACCTGGTCCATCCAACACAGTCCTTTTGTGGATAATAATATGCGGCTTTGTTCTCCTGGCCCTTTTGATGAAATGGCGATGGATTTCTGATCAAGTGATGACCAGGATTCCAGCATCCTGGCAACAGCTCTTCCATAGACTTCTCCCTTGCCTTGCTCAACCACCTTCAGATGGTAACAGAGAGCTACCAACTACCAACTACCAATGTAAGTATACAATATATTTTCTAAATTTAAAATAATTCATCCTTAACGATGATAATGATTATAGCAAATTATAAGTCATCATTTATCACTTATTTTTATTTAGAAAAGCTGATAAAAACATAGAAACACAATCAAGAGAGATTTTTATTTAATTGAGATCCACTTATACATCAAACTGTATATTCCTAAAATGTAACAAGCCCTATCAATTATTTTTTAATTACAGTACTGACATAAAATGATGGGACAGTGAATGCACAAACCCACAAACCAACAACAGCCACTGCTCATTTCAACCACAGCTCTTCTGATATATTGTTTATGTTAAATTCTGTGATGTATACATGTATGTACACTACGAAGCTTACCAAAACTTTGTGGCACATAAAGACACGGGAAAGACGCATATGACATAATTATTTAAAATCAAAGTTTTATTATTTAGAGGCAAAACCAAATATTAGGATGTAGAATTGTTATTTACACTTTTAAGTAAATAATATGAAAACTTTTATTCAGATTTGTTAAATTCTAATGTCAGAATCACAGACAAAACTAGCAATATTGCTCTTTGGAGGATACTTTGGATTCAGCAGCGTTCCGCTGCCGCCGCCGCCGCATCACATTCTTGTGTGCGCTCTAGCGGTCACATTTCTCAACGGATTTCTTTGTATGGAGGTGTATCTTGGTGAAATCTGGACACCTATAATTTCTGGTGATGCTGCCACCATTGTTCCGTTGTTTATAGGGTCAAAGGTCATATTTTGATAGATGTCTTGTGTGCGCTCTGGCGGTCACATTCTCAACAGATTTCGTTCAAATTTTGCATGAAGGTGTCTCTTGTTGTAATCTAAAAACCTGTAGTTTTTGGTGATGCCGCCACCAGTGTCCCATCTTTTATAGGGTCAAAGGTCATACTTCAGGGGATGGCGTGAGTGCACTCTGCGCAGGCCACAATTCTGGATGGATTTCTTTCAAATTTTGTATGGAGATGTATCTTGGTATAGTCTACACATCTTCACTTTTTGGTGATGCTGCCCTCATTGTTCCGTCCTTTATAGGGTCAAAGGTCATTTGTCCATTTGATGCACTCTTACTTCTGCATTTCTTGACAGATTCCGTTCAAATTTTGCATGAAGGTGTCTCTTGGTATAATCTAAAAACCTATAGTTTTTGGTGATGCAGCCACCAGTGTCCCGTCTTTTATAGGGTCAAAGGTCATACTTCAGGGGATGGCATGAGTGCACTCTGCAGGCCACATTTATTGGTTGCTTGCATTCTGGAGGACACATTTGTTGACTGATTTCTTTCAGATTTTGTATGGAAGTCCATCATAGATTACTCTAGACATCAGTTTTTGGTGATGCTGCCTCCAGTGTTCCATCTTTCATAGGGTCAAAGGTTTTAGTGGATGGCGTGCACTCTGCAGGCCAACATGTTGGAATAAAACTAATGAATTCACGATCTGGAAATAGATTTATATAGTTCAGAATGTTTATTATATTCCTGTATCAGATAGTGAGGATACATCAAAAATTATTTATTGCAACACTGTTTTCAAGTAGCTTTTATCCCTCATCATTCAGGCTTAAAGGAGAAGTCCACTCTGATATTACATTGTTTTTAATAAAAATGAGAGAGAAATTGTCTGTTGAGAGCCAGAAGGGAGTTAAAGCCCTTCTGGCTCCAAACAGATGAAACACATGTGTGAAAGTTTGACAAAAATCCAACAAAGATAAGAAAATTATGAATTTGTAATTGATCAAAAACATATCAGCAACTATGTATTATATCTTACAAGGTCCTCTCCAATTCAATATTTATAGTGACAAATTCATACAGTTCCATTTTTTCTCTACAGAAAATATGTAAGTATTCATGCACCCTAGATTGCATACATGTTTTTTACACAACCTCTTTATGAAAAAAATGAATTCCTTCAACAACCAGGAAAATGATTTTTTTGTAAAAATCGAATGAGAAAGCTAGATACAAGGAAAAAACTTCAAAAATTCAAAACTTTCGTAATTTTCATTGGATTTCCACTGATATGTTTCTCTTTTTTCTGCTTTTATTAAAACCAACTAAATAGCAGGGTGGACTTTCCTTTTAATATTCAATGGGATCACAAATACAGTATACTGAATATCATTTCTATCATTGCAACAGATGGTCGAACCCCAACGGATATACAGCATCCCAGCACTGCAATTCAGATTGGGCCCGAACAAACTCCCCCGAGACACAAAGAACTCTTGACAACTCTTCTGCAGTAGCTAGTAAGTATACGTAGGTCTTAACCCCTACCATGCGACCACATTTTAGAGCAGTTGTCAAAAACAAACTTTCAAGAGTTAAATATTAATTTTCAATGCATTTTTTCTTGAGCAAACTGGGCAAAGATATATTGCATAGGAATAAACATTATATTGACGGCACAAGCTTCTGTATGAAGAAGAATGTTCAAGCCATTCTAAGCCTAAACAAAATGTTCAACACTAGAATTTTTTTTTTGGGGGGGGGGGGGGAATTTGGATTTGGATTCAGCAACGTTCCACCGCTTATATTCACATTTCTCGACGGATTTCTTTCAGACTTTGCATGAAGGTGTCTCTTGATATAATCTAAAAACCTATAGTTTTTGGTGATGCTGCCACCAGTGTCCCGTCTTTTATAGGGTCAAAGGTCATACTTCAGGGGATGGCATGAGTGCACTCTGCAGGCCATATTTCTGGATGGATTTCTTTCAAATTTTGTATGGATATGTATCTTGGTATAATCTACACATCTTCACTTTTTGGCGATGCTGCCCTCATTGTTCCGTCCTTTATAGGGTCAAAGGTCATTTGTCCATTTCATACTTCTGCATTTCTTGACGGATTTCGTTCAGATTTTGCATGAAGGTGTTTCTTGGTGTATTCTAAAAACCTGTATTTTTTAGTGATGCTGCCACCAGTGTCCCGTCTTTTATAGGGTCAAAGGTCATAGTTTGGAGAATGGTGTGAGTGCACTCTGTAGGCCACATTTCTTGATGGATTTCTTTCAAATTTTCCATGAAGGTGTCTCTTGGTGTAATCTAAAAACCTATAGTTTTTAGTGATGCTGACACCAGTGTCCCATCTTTTATAGGGTCAAACTTCAGGGGATGGCATGAGTGCACTCTGCAGGCCACATTTATTGGTTGCATGCATTCTGGAGGACACATTTGTTGACTGATTTCTTTCAGATTTTGTATGGAAGTCCATCATAGATTACTCTAGACCTCCACAGTTTTTCCTGATGCTGCCTCCAGTGTTCTGTCTTTCATAGGGTCAAAGGTCATATTTTAGTGGATATCTTGTGTGCACTCTGAGGTCTCATTTCTTGATAGATTTCTTTCGAATTTTTTATAGAGATGCATTATACTCTAATCTATACACATTGTAGATTAGGGGAGGTTCTTTGTCCCTCCTTCAAATTGCTGCCAGTGCCGGGGGATACATTCGCATTGCGCGGCAATGGACATTTCTAGTTTCTAATTTAATTTCTAATTTGTGGACAAATCTTTAAAAACCTGACAAGACTGACAACCCACTAGAACGAGAGCGCACATGTCTTGTGGGAATTCTAGTCACTTTTCAGAGGGTTCACTAGACCAACTGCCTACAAGAGTGACACTCTGACAGCTCATAAGAGCAACTTTTTTTATCTTCCCTTATGCACTACTTTTTTTTTTAACTCGTGAGTCAATCGACAGTCTCATGGACCTTATTTAGTAGCTATTTTGATTGGATTTATTTATTCATCTTTATGATCCCCTTTTTTTCTTCAAACATCTTTTACAAACTGATTACAACATAAAAAACAAATCAAATAGAGTAATATTAAATAGAGTAAATTATGTTGTATAATTAACTTAAATTAATCATAAAGAAGGATTGTCACATAAGCAAAGCTTGATGGCGTGACAATGGAATACAATAAAAAAATAGAAAATACTAAAGAAAGGGGGACATTTAAAAAGAAAAGGGAAAAAAAGACTTTTTGTTGTATTCAAAGTAATAGAAGTCAATTAAGGAAGGGGATGAGATGACATGTATGGAGAAAGAAAAATTCTTTTCAATATTTTTGTAGTTATTTCTCTGTTTTGTTGGTCTTGTAGGCTCATGATTTGTCTAGTAGGCTGTCAGGTTGTCAGTCTAGTGAACCTATAATGTCAATTTCGTGGGCTGTTGGTCCACTGGGATGACCTTAAACTTCACTTCAAGGGGCAGATCTTTTAAATTTAAAGTCATTGGATGGTATGCTTATTAGCCAGATTATAGAAAATTTTTGAGAAAATCATGACATCCTCACCCATTCACCAAGGCAAAAATATGAGGCCCACGGTTATGTTTTATGGGCAAATGGCACGATTTCATCTCAGAAACTTACTACAATCTGACCTTAACACCTATTTGAATGTTTACTTAGTTGTCTTTTGTAATTTTTCATTTGATTTTAGTTTATAAATGTCAAATATTTATATATTTTGGCAAATAACCTATTTGATATTCAAGATGTAACCCTAAATGGAATGTAGAATCATCATGATGATCTTTACATGAATATAATTTGTTTAGTAGATTATCTATGAAATTTGCAACACTGACAAGAATATAAATAAATGCATCAAATCAAATGAAAACGAGAATTAAACTATTCTTTTTCATTTAATCCTATAGGTACTAGTACTCAGACATCAGTCAATAAAGGAAGCCAAACCAACATGACTGAAGAGCAGACAGACATTCCTACTAAGACAAAACACAATCTAGTACCTCCAGAACTTGAAGAGGGGGAGCCAGTGGTATATTCTTTACCTGCAGAGCAAGAGGTTCTTGAACCACCAAAGAAAAGATATGCTTACAAATATGTTGCTATGGATGAAGTACTCAACGAGCATAATTCCTTCGTAGATAACACAAATACCTCATAAAAACTCATTTTAATTATTCAGCCTCCTCAATTCTGAACGATACACATACCGGTACACATGGAACTCTATAATTGCAAGTACATGTTGAACTGTTTGTCAGTGTGAACAGACAGCAGCAATACAAAGTGCAGGTATACAAGGCTTCCAGCACCATTTTACATGAAAAAGTGAAAATTTAACTGCACACGCTCTGTCTGTTCACAAACAGTGGCACTGTGAGATCTAAAATTGATTTTTGGACGCAATCAGAATCTCACCTTTTCTTGTACATGTGAAGAAAAAAAGAATCTCACAAATAAATGAAATTTGAATCATGATTTAAATCACAAATTTTATAAATAATTCACCTGTTTGCCGTGTGCTCCTAGTTTCAACAAAAGTCAGGGGAAGTGAGACAGGAACAAATTTACTTTATATAACACATGTATGAACAAGCACAAAAATCATGTAAATTGCGGTTCAACAGACATACATGTATATTTTTCCCCAACGGTAAATTGGCCTATTGTCAATATGTGACCCTCCACCACAAAAACGACCAATGAGTCGCGATGGGATTCTTGATGGCGTAAACAGCTGAAATAGGCGATTTGGGGTGGAAAATCACATTAAATAAAGCAGGAATTTAGGTGTTATTTTCAGGATTTGATGCCCTTGCTCATTAATCAAAAGCATGTTAACACATAAAAGGATGAAACAAACCTTATTCTTGAAGAGATCTCCTGTGGAAAATGTTAAATTACTGAGTAAAATATTCGTACACTAGGCTCAAAGAGGGTGAGTGGAAGGAGGATGGGTTTCGCTCTCACAGTACAAGGGAAGTGAGCCCTTAATTAGCCGTAATTAGGGCAAATCAGGTTTGTAACTCATATCTTCATGTCTGGCTCAATTGTGGAGTAGCACTGAATAGCATGTGGTATAAGACAAGTAGGTAGTTTTATAGAAGTAGATCAATCGATATGCACAAGCTTTCACTGAAATTATAGTACATATATGTGGCTTAAAAATTTTTGGTGAAGATGAATATCCATATTAAACGAACTTTCAGTGATGCTTTTACATGCGAGCAAACTGAATAAATGTCACAGTGATAGAATGTGAAATATCCTGTGATTGAAATTGCATTTTCCATTTTGGATAGACAAAACTATCAAGGCTGGAGAGAAAAGTGTGTAGGGAATTGTAAAAATAATGTAGATCAGGTAGTATCTAGCTATCCAAATGAAGACTACATAAAGAGTGTCAATCACCATAGAGGCCTCAAAAATAAGCCTTAAAAATAAGCCTTCTCTTTAAATTATTTCATAAAGGTGGGTTTTCACGGGGCACAAGAACAATTTGTGAAGGATGCGAATGTCAAAAAAAAATGGCAAAGTCCAAATTTCGAAGCAGTTTTTCTCTGAATGTGTCACGACAATGGAGCCGTAAACCATTCTTTCACAATTCGTGCGTAGTTTTCACAACGTATGTAGCGTTGCCTAAATATGGCTAGTCCACATACACAAAGAATACACGCGACTAAAATGCGAACACTAGAAAGGATCGGACGATCTTCGCTGCTTTCGTAAGACATGCACGACACATATTCTCCAAACTGTCATAATCAATTCAATTCAATTCAATTCAGCTTTATTCAATTCCATAAAAACATTAACATCAGCATGCAAGAAATATGCAATATAATAATTGTATACAAAGATATAATCATTACATTTTGCATGCAATTATTAAAATATTAAAAGATTGACAATAAAAATAGGAATTTGGTTGCTGTATAAAAACCCTAGTGGGTTTGTCTTGACAGCCCCCATGACAAGAAATTCACATAAACAATAAAATTACAAATGGAATCATACAAAATGATTTATGATGAATAAAAAAAATCTGTTTGGGGTTTCACAAAGATTTTGCAAACATCATGCACTCGTGAGTAGGCCATGCGCATATGACAAAGCTTCTTAGACATTTTGGAGAACAATTCACAAGCAAATCACCACCCAAAATGCTGCAAACGTTTGCAAGAAATTTGAAACTATTTTTAAATTCCCGCTGATCTAAAAACAACTCCCACAAACCTCTGCGCATGTTTGGCAAACTTTTGTAGCCTAAAATATGAATGTTGGACTTTGCCATTTATATAACATCTTTCTGTATGCTCCGTGAAAACCCACCTTTAGTAGACAGCGTACTTTCTTTAATTATAAGACATGAACGGTTGAATGCATGAAATATAAATTATGCAAGTTTGAGATTGATGTTATAGACATAGGATGTCCCATCCATTTAAACACTTTTTAAATTCAATTCAGTTTGACTTTGACAAACTTTGATGCAAAATGATGAAACTGACTAGGCATAGTTTGAAAATGAATGACAAAAGAAGAACTCGACCCTAAGATGTGCAAGATCACAAATCTTCAGAAGGAAAAAAAAGTGAAAAAAGTATGAAACTGAATGACAAAAGTGTTAAAATGAAAGGGAAAACCTACATTACCAGTGACATGGGTATCTAATGTTTATCAGTATGCAATAATCATTTGCAACCATTTCGTACATTTTCTCACTTCTATTAATAGAAAACCTTACATTGTTATTATTATTATCATCATTAATATTGTTATTATTATCATCATTAATCCATTTAGATACCATTAATTTTTGCAGAGTTGTTCAGAGATGAAAATGAAAAAACATAATTGACAAATGAGTTTTATGTAGAACTGTTACATAAAATGTGCCTGGAAATTGTATTACTTATGAACAACCATTTTTCTACATGAGAACGGTCTTCCAAACACAATATGGAATTTGCCTTAACAATAAACACTGAATATGCATCACTGTTAAAGGAGAACTCCAGGCTGAAAATAACTTGCTTTCAATGAAAGCAGCTAATTCAGAAAAGATATATATTTTTTTGTTTAAAGGTTGAGGAAAATCAGACAATTCATAGAAATGTTCTGAACCCTTTTTAACAATATGAAGATTGCTTTAAAATAGAGACAAAAATATATATTTTAACATGGATTTGTCCAGGTTATATTGGTTTTACATGTATGTTTAACATGCAGGCATAAGATTTTCATTTCAAAAGTATAGAAAGACAATTTAGAACAAATATGTACAAAACAAATATTTTTGAATATGCAATGTTTTTATTTTTTTCTGTTCATAAAAAGGAAAAACACTTTAAAGAGGGTGTTTACAAGCAATAATCATACAGTAACTTGGCCAAATTAAGGCATTGGGAAATTAGTTACTTGAGGTAGTTACTTGAGGAAAATGAAAGTAGTACAAGAAATATACCAAAACATAAAGTGAATAGTGAGAGAAGGGCATCAAAGTTTCATAACCATGTTACCAATTCGTTTTCCTACTGGACAGCAATCTCCATATCACTCAAAAAACATAAAGTTTGATTTCCCCAAACATTCTTTATCTGTTGCTCTAATGTTCTGCTTTTATCAAAATTAACTTATTATGGGCCCTGAGTTGCCCTTTAACTATCATTGTGCCTTTAGAAGAAACAATAAATATTTCTTCTAAAAACTGGCTTATGAATTGTGAAGCCTACCACGAACAAAAAATAAAACCATGAACTTCTTTCAAGAAGTCTTACTGTGATACATGTATATGTTTGTAAACTGGGGGGGGGGGACAATATGAGGGTTAAAAAGATACATTTATTTCATAACTCCTTCTGTGTCCCTAGGATTACAAGCTTTCATTTTATACCATCAGCAGTAAAATATTAGTTCATATTCTTTGTTGGATTGGCAGAAGCGGCGGAACATTAGGCTCGGACAATGAAAGTGGGGGTGCACCTTTTGTTTGGCGGACAAAAGGTGCCCCTCCAGTTCCACTGTCCGAGCCCGACGTTCCGCCGCCTCAGTGGATTGGTATTAAGGAAAGAAAATTTCTTCCAAAGGAATAAGCCTTACCATGTACATGTATGTACCTCATTTTGTTTCAAAAGGCAATGAAAAGCTATTCTTTAGTACAAACATACATGTATACATGTAGAACAACATTCATGATCTTGGGTCTTTTTTAAAATAAAGTAAAATTTGGTCTCAAATATTTGCAGCAGTAATCTGTGTGGAATCGAATATTCAAACAAATATTCTTACCTAGGTGGTTCTGGATACACCATATTTTTAACCCCCAAGAATCATCTCTTTATTGTGTACACCTGTATATGCCCAGTATATTGTTTGGAATACAATACTTTACCAACGGAGTTACAGAGAATTGTCTTATTTTGTTTCTGTTACACGACAGAAATCTTGCACAATGGATTTCACATACTTACATGTACACGTATCAACCAAATATCCTAAGACTAAAGGTTCTTGTTTTGATAGAGTAAAATGTTATAAGATATTTTAATCTATATCACAAATAGCTTCCAAAACTCAATCACTTTTCTATTTCCTTTTCACCGTGCTAACTTCTTTCTTCATTTTCCTCTTCCCTGTCTACCAATTTCATTCTTTTCTTTTTTTTAATTTTTGTAGTTGAGCAGAGAGATGAATAAATCAGAGTACTCATCAAAATCATTTTGTCTCCATATTAATTTTGAACAGTCTCGCATTTACCTTAGAATTAAGTATACATACCTACATGCTATTTGTATTCTAATTTGCTGTCCTATTCACAAGCTACTTTCAGTTTCATTAAATGTGAATTTTGTTTGACTGATAATGAGTTGTTGAATGTAATGTTGGACAATCTGCACTTCAATTAAATTACAATACTCAAGTTTACACTATGTAAATTTGTTGACTAAGGACTTTCTGAGTTATTAATGTCAAAAGGTAACAGATGCTTTTAGTTTATATCCAAAGCATTTGGGGGGCATTTGGTTAAAGACTATTTTGGTGTTTCAGGCCTGGGATATGATCTGACACCCCCTTCCTGATGAATTTTTTGTTAGGTTTAATGAATTTAAGATATTTCTTTCTTCTCACAAAATCTGGTCCATGGGCTTATAACCACACCCTCACTATAAATGGGGAAAGGGGATACTTGGGGGTCGGGGGTTCTGTTGCTAAACCTGATAATTTTTTGTCAATGACTTTAATACTACTCCTGTCATATTGAGCCAATATAGCGGATTTAAAAGTGTTTTGCTAGCTCCTCTGCTACTAGTTTATGCTTTTACTTGCATGGACGAGGTAGAGTTTACTGGTCATTATTTTTGCATCTTGAACTGCCCTCAATTTCTTTTAAGCTAACAGATATTTCTCTTCAATTGCAAAATAAAAATGCACAAATATATTCAGCCATGAAACTGTTTTGTCACATTTAAGAGAAGTAGGTACAAGTCACACTCGGCAGTCAGTTTCTACAGTGAGCGGGAGAAAAAATTTTGACAATGCTTTAATACGCCTCGCACACAAACCGTTTTGTACTATTTTCCCTGAAGACAGTTTGATCCGATGTTTGAATTTATAACTCTATTGTAAACTTTCCAATAATAATGGATGTGGAACAAAAAACCTGACATATAGCAAGAGTCCTCGAAATAGCATTTCCTTGATAACCTTTTACTTATAGCCCAAGTAAATGCTAGTTTCAGGAATTTTGATCAAGCTGTAGCTCTCAAGCCAACCAGTTATCGATTGAGCATTTCCTTGGACATACTAGCTAGCTTTAGCTTCCAAGCAAATGCTAGTTTTTATTGGTGTGGCCCAATGCCCCTTACCTAATTTTAAAAGTCCCATATGATTAGGGATCTACTCATAAACAATGCAATTAATTGTATTAATTGTATTAAAGTTAAGTAAAAATTAAGTATTATTAAGATTGTAAACGTTGTGATATATTTGTACTATGGAGAGCATACTAAATGCTAGTTATTATTATCTCAGTTTTTATATATTAAAAATATTCCAACTTTCACCATTTCTTTCTGTGGTTAATTCTACCATGGAGGTACTAGGCAAGGGGTTCACTCGCTATTCATAAAGGATCCATGCATAGACCTCGAGGGAGCGGTTTGATTTTGCCATGTTTCTGTGGTTTAATAAATTAAGGCCATGAAAACATAACATGCATAATTAGCAGTATGTACCTGGTAAAGTATGCCAAAATTGGAAAAAAACAAGAGCTACGGCCGACCTACGGTTATGACTGTTGTAGCGGTTATACAATGATATAGCAACGGTCTGTTACGATGTGTGAAGGTCGTCTCTACGGTGTGTCACAGTCTGTAACGGATTGGAATCGTCGTTATTACGGTGTGTAATGGTCTGCAACAATTTGTAACGGCCGTTACTACGGCAAACAACAATCTACGACAGTCTCGTACGACATTTTAGAAGAGACGCTACCACTCTACGCTTTTTGCAAATCTTCAGCACAACTTTAATGTTTTAGCATGCCTTTTGAAGCCCTTATCTTCCTGCTTGGCCACATCAATCAGCTTCCCAAACCTGACTGTCTTCCAGAAGTTGAGAAGCTGCTGGTCTGTGCAGGCCTCAGAGTCTAGTTTCCTTGGTGTTATTCTTGTAATCGTGGCATCTCCTGTCGTAGAGGCAGGGGGTTTCATCCAACCAGTTAGCAAATTAATCATCTCCTGCTTCTGTGTAAAAAAGTAGGCTTTTCCCCTTCCCCTTACTGGAAGCAGAACCAGATGCAGCAGCACTGAGCAGGCTCCCAATCCTGCTCCCAATCCTCCTCTTCTTCCTCTTCCTCTTCCTGTTCCTCCTCCTCTAGGTCAGGATCAGCCTGTGTTAGCTCAGGCTCAGCAGGCCCAGGAGTAGGGTGGGTGGCCTGCACTTCCCATTCCTCTGCCTCACTGTGTTTGGGGTATCCATCAAGAGGTGAGGGCTTTGGGATTTCTCCTCCTCTTCCCCTGGGATTGGCTTTCTCCTTGGTCTTCGCATTTTCAGTGTTGTGTAGAACTTTGTGTACCTAACTTTTCAAAGTCGTAGCGAAGTCTGAGCAGACCGACGCGCACAGATGTAATAACATGCGATTTGATCATGTGATGGTCTGTTGAAAATATCGGGCCATAGTGAATCGAAGTACTACCGTACTACACCGTTGTAGACCATTTCAAGACCGAAGCTCAACCGTCATGGACAGTAACAAACCGTATCACGACCGTCATGGATCAGCTCAAACATATGAATAACCCCCACGGTTGGACTCAGCCAAAAACTAACCATAATGGACCTAGTAGTACGTGACCGTCACATGACCATACTAGACCATCATGGACCATATTTAGCTGAGTTTGGCCGTACTAACATCAAGTAAGACGGTCGCTACTAGGGTCTAGTACACTTCATACAGCTAGTCCGTGACTGTCTTATAACGGCTGTTGTAAGATCATTATACGGCTTGCTATGGTTATTTTGGATCAGTCGGTCAGAAGGAAAGTTTGAACATGTTTATAACTTTCTCTCCAACCATCAGTTATTACGGTCTGTACTACGGTTCATAAAACAGTTTTGTACGGTCTACTACGGCCTTATTTTGGCAGTATTACGGTCCAGAATGGTCAAGACGGTCACTCAACCGTCATTGACCGACATGAACCGACTCTGTCCGTAGCTCTCGTGTGAGAGCACCTTAAGGACCACTGTTCATAGAAAACTGCTATTCATTTAACACGTGTTATGAACAACGGTCCTTATGAATAGTTATGAATAGTGGTCTTTATGAAAAACGGAGTAATTTGTCTATGGTTTGCTCACTAAAACCGCTATTCATTTAGTCACACGTTATGGATAGCGTTCCTTATGAATAAGTGGTCCTTATGAACAGTGGTCCTTACAACTAGCGAGGCTATCCCCTAGGCAAGCCTAGTACCTCCTTGATTCTACTCGCACCAAGTTTACTAGCACCAAGTTTAAAGATCATAGCTCAAATAGTTCTTGAGGATAAATATCAACTTGAGGAAGGTGGGGGAGAAAGTGATAAAAGGAAACAAAGAATATCATAATGAGAGGAAGGATGGAAAGATAATTGATAGAAGGATAAAAGCAAGGAATAACAAAACGAGAGATAGAGAATGATAAAGGATAAATATAAACATGAGGAAAGGTGTAAGAGGAGATGATAAAAGGGAACAAAGAATAACATAATAACAAGAGCCCCAGGGGGCACGACGCTCACCTGATGTGGATCAATTCACATCTGGTGCATGTTCTCTCTAGCACCACCAGGAGACATGTTAGAAATTGAAACAACTAGGAGGATGTACATGAGATGATGTTAGAAATTAACAAAATTCCCCCCACCCCTCTAGTATGTTACCCCCACAGACCCCCTATAGGGCCACCCAGAAAAAAATTCATGAGCAACTTTCATTTTTCGTCTGAGCTATTCCTAGTTCTGGAGAAGAAGATGTTTGAAATTTACATAGCTTTTACACTTGGGGGCCCTCCCCCTGGGCCCCCCTGGGGGCCACATGTACCATTTTAGCAACTTTGGATCCCCTACCCCTAAGGATGATTCCTACCAAGTTTGGTTGAATTCCGATCATGTGTTTTGGAGAAGATCTGAATGTACATTTTGCCCGGCAGCGCCCCCCCCCCCTCCAGTATGTTACCCCCACAGGGCCCCTATAGGGCCACTCAGAGAAATTTCATGAACAACATTCATTCTTCATCTATAGAGGTATCTCCATACACAATACCAAGTCTGAGCTATGCCTGGTTCTGGAGAAGAAGATGTTTGAAATTTACATAGCTTTTACAATTGGGGCCCTCCCACTGGGCCCCCTGGGGGCCACATGTACCATTTTAGCAACTTTGGGTCCCCTACCCCTAAGGATGATTCCTACCAAGTTTGGTTGAATTCCGATCATGTGTTTTGGAGAAGATCTGAATGTACATTTTGCCTGGCAGCGCCCCCCCCCCTCCAGTATGTTACCCCCACAGGGCCCCTATAGGGCCACTCAGAGAAATTTCATGAACAACATTCATTCTTCATCTATAGAGGTATCTCCATACACAATACCAAGTCTGAGCTATGCCTGGTTCTGGAGAAGAAGATGTTTGAAATTTACATAGCTTTTACACTTGGGGGCCCTCCCCCTGGGCCCCCCTGGGCCCCCCTGGGGGCCACATGTACCATTTTAGCAACTTTGGATCCCCTACCCCTAAGGATGATTCCTACCAAGTTTGGTTGAATTCCAATCATGTGTTTTGGAGAAGATCAGAATGTACATTTTGCCTGGCAGCGCCCGCCCCCCCCCCCCCCTCCAGTATGTTACCCCCACAGGGCCCCTATAGGGCCACTCAGAGAAATTTCATGAACAACATTCATTCTTCATCTATAGAGGTATCTCCATACACAATACCAAGTCTGAGCTATGCCTGGTTCTGGAGAAGAAGATGTTTGAAATTTACATAGCTTTTACAATTGGGGGCCCTCCCCCTGGGCCCCCCTGGGGGCCACATGTACCATTTTAGCAACTTTGGGTCCCCTACCCCTAAGGATGATTCCTACCAAGTTTGGTTGAATTCCGATCATGGGTTTTGGAGAAGAAGATGAAAATGTAAAAAGTTAACGGACGACGCACGACGCACGACGGACGGCGGACGACGGACAAATTTCCATCGCAATAGCTCACTCGAGCCTTAGGCTCAGGTGAGCTAAAAATGAAGATGGAAAGAAAAAAAAGATGACATAAAAAGAATAAATACAAGTAAAATTGGGAAAGAGGGAAGACATGATGACATTAAAAAGGAATCAAAGAAAAACATTATAAAACGAACTGTGGAAAGAAAAAAATTATGGGATAAAAAAAAGAATATAACACCACTAAAGAGAAAGGAATGATAAACGGATGAATATACATAATTGATTCATTCAAGGGATAATTAATCAAATAATTAATTTATGCTGCCATCAGGTCACCTTTTTTCTTTGCTGCTCAAAAAAGGATACCATACATAAAATTCCTGAAAAATGTTCAACCCAATGTTTCTACCCAGTGAGCCGCGCCGCACCGTGACCATACTGTTAAGTAAAAGCCCTTTTGTACATGAAGTAATCCTACTTGTGACTAGTAAAAAAAGTTGCCGTTTTACGGTATACATATATTTTTTTTTCTTTTTAAATGCAGTAATGAATGAAAGGAATGAAAAGTAATGAATGAAATGGTGAGAATAAAAATCTATAAATTGCACTTTGAATAAACTTTAAAATATTATCTGCAATGTAAATATTACGGTCAAAGTCCGAGGCGATACACATGAATGAGTTCAATCTGTTTTCTTTCCACTGCGAGAGCGAGAACAAGTTGAGGTACATGTACAGTTTGCTCTTTAATCTGGCCCGTAAATCTACTGATCTGGTATCAGAACTTCGAACATAATGGGTATCGATAAAATTTCATTCATGTTTCTTTTGACATGTTTCCTGAGTCAAGTAACATCAAACTGTATATCATCTTGTAAAGCCAACTTCCCGGACCTACCATGCATTCCGCATTTCCAGACTTTGAATGTGACATTGAATACAGTCTACACAGCCAATAAAGTACAAATTGTACTACCTACTGAGTGGGCAAATGATCTTCCTCTGAAGAACTATTTGTTGAAAAGTAAGGAGCATACTGTCTCCAGAGGTATGGAGATAAAAACTGATTATTTATCAGTCAATGACAAAGAAAGATGGAGTGCGAATTTCAAATTTTCATTTTTACCAGAGGAACCAGACAACATCACCCTTATGACCGTGACATATTCAGTGGTAAATGTCACCCGTTTTGACCAGTTTTGGTCAAATTTTGAGATGCATGCAAATGGCACGATATACAAGTACACTTTCCCAGTCCCATTGTTCATGGTACAACAGCCTGTGTCAACACCTAGTACACCAAGTACACCTAGTACACCAAGTGCACCAACAGCATCAACGCCCACAGTGAATACATCTTCTAACAGACCAGAAATTACCGTTAGCCCATCTGTAAAAACTGTACCATCTAATTCTGAGGGCAAGCGAATCTTGATCTTCTTGATCTTCTCATTGTTCATAAATGCTGTTTTTCTGGTAATCATCATTTGGAAACCCGCAAGATCGTTTTTAAGTAATTTGCTGCAGGACAATCAATCAGCCACATGCAGAACCCAGAACACAGTGCAAGCTTTATCATCCTCCATTCAGGTTTCATACAGCAGGCCTATCTCAACATCACAAAGTAATAACATCTACTCAGAAGAAGCTGGTAAGTGCAATGATAAGTTTAGTTGCTTTTTATAATGCATTTTACCATATAGGCCCTACATTGTATATTGAGGAGGCATAATAGACACCCTATCCAGGGAGGGGGGACAAGCAAACTCCAACAATATAGACCCAAAGTCACAAAGGAGGTGGGTTTAAACCCCCTCCTGGGTTTTTTAAGCATACGTGCACACGGAATCCGATCCAATCATATATTTTCTTTGAGCGCGCGCATGGGCAATGTGCGCTCATCTACGCTTATTTTAGTACAGACCTTTGTGAATTTGGGCAAGAGTTTAGCGCACCCCTCATATTTTCAGAACAACTTCCATAAGCACAGATGGAAAGAGTTTAATGCACCAAAGGGCCATGCCCATTCTAATTCAAAATGCTGTCTCTAAGCTACTGTAAAACCAGAATTTTTGGTGGATGAAACTTTCACAAATTTTGTGAGTGATCAAGATTCAGTCGTAAGCTTCATGCCCCAAAATAATAGAATAGCAACCGACACAACATGGGATTCTTGCAATTAGCAAAAATTTCTGAAAAAAATCTGTTTGTGAAAACAGCCATCACTTAAAATTTTCAAAAGCTCAAAGTTTCTTAGATATAGCAATATTCTGCCGGTGCATGTAGCTTCTCATCAAAGTCATTGCAGCACCAGTAATATATGATATGGAAGGACCAAAATCAATTATATTTGGTATTACCAAATGTAATGTATAATGTGTGTTTTTATAACATCAGTTACTGACTGATATTACAAACACACACATTTACATATATACTGTGTGCTTTTGTAATATCAGTTACTGACTATTACATGTACAATAACACACATTTGCATGCATGTGATTCTTTTGACTTGCACTATCACTGCATTTTGAAGGTCCTACCTTTACTTTTGCATTATAATTGAACCAAAATAGCACTAGATTCAAAATCAGTGACAACATTATAGGCAAAAAGATAACCCCTAATGACTTGCTATTATATTCACGTGCCCCAAGGGAGGTGAAGGAAAAGGTATAGCTCAAATATACTGCATTTGTTTTGTATTTCTCCATTTGACAGCTCACAAATTAATGTGCAATATTCTGATTTCTTAATATAGTAATAGTTCAAAACAAAGAACACATTATAGTGAATGTTATTACTCTTCTCTCTTTAATCCAAAGCAGGAGATACTTGTGTTGTAAATCTACCTTTGGATCAGACTGAGAGAGTAGATCCTCAGGAGCAACCCCTTGCAACATCAACTACCACTGCAGAGATCAATCCCAACTCTTCTTTAGAAGCAGGTATTAAAATAATTAAAATTGATTTTCAAACACAGTGCCAGTGTATGGCAAGGTACAGTTCTTTGGTGGATTAAAGTTTTAATACTGTGGCACCGAATCTCCCAAGTGAATTTGGTGACAATGTAACATACCGGTATTCAAAGTCTCTGGGTGGATATTTGCTTGATGTTGTTGCTGTTGTTAACTTTTGATAATATCAGTAACATAGAAATAATACACACTTACTATAACAATTAAAAGCAGAATATCAAAAATAAAATGGAGCCATAGAGTTGGTCTTTTGCATTATAATTGAACAAAAAAAGCTCTAGACTCACAATATTTGTGAAAATCAGTGACAACATTGTAGGCAAAAAGATAACCCCTAATGACTTGCTATGATATTCATGTTCCCCAAGGGAGGTGAAGGAAAAGGTATAGCTCAAATATACTGCATTTGTTTTCTATTAATGTGCAATATTCTGATTTCTTAATATAGCAATAGCAAACAAACAAAACACACATTATAGCGAATGTTATTACTCTTCTCTCTTTAATCCAAAGCAGGAGATACTTGTGTCATAAATCTACCTTTGGATCAGACTGAGAGAGTAGATCCTCAGGAGCAACCCCTTGCAACATCAACTACCACTGCAGAGATCAATCCCAACTCTCCTACAGAAGCAGGTAAAATAATTACAAGTGATTTTCAAACACAGTGCCAGCTAGTGTATGGGAAGGTACAGTTCCACAGGGCTTACTTAAAACCATCATGTGATCACGTTCACGTAACATCATCATGTTACATGTATATGACCTTTCGTGAATAGTATAAGCCCTAAATTCAAAGGATAAAATACCCCCTCTTATTGACAAAGTGTCGGGTTTGAGACATGAGAATTCATAGATTTGCAATACTTTTTAATAAAGTGTTGGGTAACCTGGACCAGACTCTTCACCAAGTACAGGGCGGTATTTCACAAATTGTATACCCTACCAGCCTTTGTGAATTTGTATTCACCAAAGTTTGTGTAACGTGATGATGTGACATATGAATGTGATCAGAAAATGGTTCGAAGTAAGCCGTTCCATGGTGGATTAAATTTGGTACTTGCTGTCACCAAATCCACTAGGCAGATTTTGTGACAATAATTCATTATTTCATCAACAGTACCAAAGTCTCCAGATGTATATTTGTTTGATTTGTTGTTGTTGTTCTTCTTTTTTATATTTTATATCAATAAGATAGAAATAATACAGTTAATATAAATATTACAAGCTGAAAATTTTAATTACAGAATATCAAAGATCATAAAAGGGAGCCACCCATCCATCTCTCTTTATTTACTCTCTTGCTTTTACAGGCACACTGTCTGCACCAAGAGATGACAGGACGGAAGATAAAAAAGGCAGTGGACATGTGTATACATTTGGTGAACCAGAGACATGTGCATATGATTACAAAACAATGATTCCAATAGAGAATCAAGACTCTCCAGAGCAGGAATCTGTCAGTGATGATCTTGTAAAAGATAGGATAGAAACATTCCGTCATCAAAAACCCAGTATGTTTTAATGGGGTAACCTTGCTAGTCATAAGGACCGCTATCCATAACGCGTGACTAAATGAATAGCGGTTTTGTATGAATAGTGGTCCTTCTAAATAGCGAGCACACCATAGACAAATTACCTAGCTATTCATAAGGACCTCCATTCATAAGGACCACTATTCATAATTATTCATAAGGACCGCTATCCATAACGCGTGTTAAATAAATAGCGGTCCTTATGAACAGCGAGCGGACCCGGTTTTAATCACATACAGACACCAGCATGCATCAAGCCGTCAGGTCGTCATAATGTCATGTAGTTCAACATAATGCTGTCTAGTATTTCAAGCACGATACTTGACCTTTAAAAGGATAAGCATTATCAAAGTACACTAAGAAGGATCCTTGACAAATTCCTGCTCACCCTGAATTTTGCCTGAAATAAGAATGCAGTTCATGCCAAACATTATGAAAAATGGCACAAATAACTGTTCTTCCAACTGATGAGCATCTTGAATTGAATAATAAGCCAGTTCGGGGTTAGCGCATGGTACAAATGACCCCAAATATCCACAGATATTTTAGACATGGAGGGTCCCTTTACGTGCACTTCAGAAAAATAACTCTGGGAGTGATAGAGGTGCCTCATGAATAGCTTTTGTTTCCCCCTTTAAGAAGAATACTTCCACCTGGATATCATGGAATGCACCATTAGTGCATAATTGAATAATGATTACATGACATTCATGAGTACATGTACATATCGAATATTAGTGTCAGTGGGTTTTAGAATTTGGTACAGATGACCTTTATCTGCTCATGCTCAGATTGCATCTCCGAAGTGGCTTATTAATTCAGGTAGTTTTCAGACTGAAGAACAAACAGAAAGAATGTAATCTTGATCAAGCAAGAAGCATGCCTGATTTCAAAACTAAAATGACATATTAAGTAACAATAAAATTTGAATATGAATAAAAGAGAAAGATATCACTAAAACTTTTATTTTAAGTTTTATTTTGCATAATTGCAATTAAAAGCATTCCCAAGATTCAAGTTGACTGAACAAATCAGAATGATCATATTTTGGACTTGAATTTTAAGATGCCTCAGAATGTGGATGATATGTACAAATGGAGATTAAATGGAATCTGTTAGGTGTACAAATTATTCTCTGTATCAGTTGCATGATGCAGTTATCAGTATAGCTATCATGCATGAAAATATATTTACATGTACTTATATGTGTAAAACAAACAATATTTATCTAAATCTCTCTTGGTAAACGTGCAGACAGGTACAATAGCCTTATTACAATCAAGTGTCCTTGTCAAATCTTCCAGCTGCACATGACGCTTCCATTTTTACTTGTTTTTCATAAAATTTTGAAACTTCCAATTGTGATCATATTGTAAATTTGAATAAAGTAAAATGTTCTTCAAATGAAAAACAACCATCATATATTGCACCTGCATGTAGTACCTTAAGCTACTTATAGCCATGTAGTACATGTATTTTGTAGGCCTACAGATGTACACTGTACAGCGAAATAAAATGCTTCAAATTTCCCGTCACTTTTTTATGTATTTGATCCCATCAATACATGCGGATGTCTATAATTTCATATATCAATGTACAGATAGGCATGAACAAAATATTAAAGGGGACCAATCACAAACAAATATTTCAAGTTTAATTCCTCTCTAAATGAAGGTAAAAGCAACTTGTGTGCACACTTGTGTGCGCACACACACGCTTGCATGGATCCCGATCTGACTTGGTTTGAATTTGATGGGAATTTGATGGGAATTTGAAGGGAGTTTTCTTAATACAAACAAGTTTTGGTGGTTGACTTTATACATATAGTCTAGCTAATCACTACTTATCTTTTTAACACAAAGGCAGAATACTAAAGATTATTAGAGAAAAGATTAACTCCTAAATAAATCAATTATAGGCCCCCTACATCAAGGGCCAGTATGGTTGTAAATATTATTGAGTACTTAACAGATAACTTCAGACCCTTTCTGTCACATGTCGCACAACTTTTGAGACCAAGTTTTGTAAAAATTAGACAATCCACTGTGAGGTCACATGATATTTCGTAGTCGCCAGTCAGGCCAAGATTGAATGAAAACAAACAATATTATATGTTTATATATACTGCTTTTCCTTTTTAGTTTCACAATACATTTAGTAAAACATGACTATGCTCTGTAGCTAATTCTGTTTGGAATTAAACTTCACCTACTGTCATTCACTGCATGATTGGCAGTGAGAGCAAGACTCTACATACGAGTTCCATTCTATGTATGCACTTTAAGTAGGCAGTTGCATTTTTAGTTCACTTATTGGCAAGTTTGCCGCAAGTTTGCCGCAAGCGTGCCGCAAGCCTTGCGGCAAGCTCATTTGTACCAAATATGTAAATTAGCTGCAAGCTTGCCACAAGCTTGCAGTACGCTTGATGGCAAGCTTGATAAAAAGTTTGTGACGAGGTTACTGCAAGCTTGCCATCAAGCATGCTGCAAGCTTGCAGCCAATTTACATATTATTTTGGTACACTACAAGCTCAATTGCGGCAAGCTTGCCGATCAGCGTGCCATTAAGCGTGCCGCAAGCTTGCGGCTAGCTTGCAATCAAGTGTTAGTTTCTACCTTGAGCTTTTACATTTGTCTATTATATACCATGATCTTGTACCAAACTGCATCGCTTTAGTGATTGTTTTCATAATTATTGTAAATAATTAATTAATAATTAAAATTGTGTGTTTCCTTTTATCAAAGATGCTATCTGAATATAATCAATATTTTTGAAGCTTTAGAATGAAACAAAATATGCTATTTTATATTTTATTGAAGCATGCCGCACGCTTGCCATTTTTGTGCAAGCTTGCGGTAAACTGGCCAATTTTCCTGCAAGCTTGCCACATGCTTACCATTTTTGTGCAAACTTGTGGCAAGCTTGCAGTTAGCTGGCCAATTTTCCTGCAAGCTTGCCGCATGCTTACCATTTTTGTGCAAGCTTGTGGTAAGCTTGCCACTTTTCCTGCAAGCTTGCCACTCTTCCTGCAAGCTTGCCATCTTCCTGCAAGCTTGCCACTCTTCCTGCAAGCTTGCGGCAAACTCGTCGCAAGCTTGGGGCATGCTTGCGGTAAGCTTGCCATTATTTTTTAAGCTTGTTTTAAGCTTGCCGCAAGTGTGCCGCAAGTGTGCCGCAAGCTTAATTTGTCAAAAACATGCTTATTAAGCATGCCGCAAGCTTAAATTTGTATAGGGGAATTAGGGCAATTGAAGTGGTGCTTTGTAGTAATGAGGCCACATTACATGGGTGAATCATGACTGGTGACACTGACAGTACTTAAAAAACATGGATTTTCTCTGCATATTATTACTTATGCATTACATGTCTGTGTAAATATTTATACCATATTTTATTTTGTTTCTCATGTGTAGAATGTATATTTGTTTCTAATTCCTTGTTAATAATGACAAGTAGGACTGTTATAAGCATTATAAAATCTAGATTGTAAATGTGACATGGGATTGTACTTTTGCAACAGATGATTTTTTTTTTGTTGGTCTGAATGGTGAAGTAATCACTATTGTAGATGCTTTACTTTTATATAAGGAAAAATGTCTAATGCACATATGGTGAAACAACAAATATAAAGAGAAGTATCTAGTCCAGTGGACTTGAACTATTCTCTCTTTAGTCTACCTTACCTTTATAAATTAGTACCTACAATCATGCTGTATACATTTAAAAAAATCAATATTCTAAAGTAAGAGAATTTCCCAGATGATAATTATTTTTAATACATAGGCTGAACTACATTATTATGCAAAATTGTTCCTTGAGTGAGTCATGAATATTTTCGAAATATTTTTACATCAATATACATGCATTTTTTTTATGTTGAGAGCCAGAATAAGGGCATTAACCATGTGTTAAGTGCTAAAGTCTTTCCCTCACTCGTATCATTTAATACAGTTCCATTTTATTTACTATTTATTATTCATGGAGACATGCAGATACAAGCAATATGTCCAAAGAATTTACTTCCATTTTTATGGAAATGTATACTGCACTTTCATCATTTTTACCAATAACAGTGTGTGCATATTGAAATAGGTGCAGATGTTACTATGCAAATGTCACTGAAAGTTTCTTGGAACAGTTATTAATACTGATAATCAAGATTAACATTCATTTTAAGTGGTATTACAGCACTGCAACCAATACGGACAAGGTTTCACATTCTTTTGTTGTTTTGTGTAATACATTAAAACTCTTGCAATGTAGATTATGCTACAAAATTATTTCATTGAATCAATTATACTTTCATATTCTATTTCTTTCAAAGTACATGTAATGAGAAACAATTTCCGATATGTGTAAGCTACAAGTCCATCTTACCTTACATTTTGTAAGTCTTTTATTCCATGTTTCTTTCACTCTTCATATTAAACACTGTGTGGTTATTTAGATATATTTGTTTGATAGTCTCAGTCATTTTTTCTGTGAAAGTTCATATTCCTTTTCATGAGGCTATCTACTAACCGTCACAATGTTGTAAATCATATTGAGGTAAATACTTTACAATTCCTCCCCATGTACTGTTAAGTAAATGTCCATTGATCTCTTACTCTATAAAATCAGTTTCCTGGCTTACTTAACCTTTTTGGTGCCTCTCTTTACATGTAAGTTCTCCTGATCATACTTTAATTTTTTCTTAAATCCAGGGCCCTGTTCATATCTGCAATTACTGCAATATTGCTGTGCATCGGTAAGCAATCAGTTCCATCGGTAAGAACTGCGGTGCATTGTGGGTAAAATAAAACATGCATCTGGTGAGGGGGGAACAGACCATGATAACTCTTACATAAGAGAAAAAAAGGATAAAAAGATTTTTAAAAGAAAAAAGATGAGTGGCAAAGATTGTGATCAAAGATATTGCTCTGTCCAGCTGCTAATTATTGCATATAATATATTTTCTATGATGTAATAACAACCACTAAAGAGGCCAATCCAGCTAGATGTGACTGAATAATGAAAACAAGAGCCCCAGGGGGCACGACGCTCAGCTGAGGTGGATTTATTCACATCTGGTGCATGTGCTCTCTAGCACCACCAGGAGATATGTTAGAAATTGAAACAACTAGGAGGATGTACATGAGATGATGTTAGAAATTAACATAATTTCCCCCCCCCCCAAGTCTGAGCTTCCTACTAAGTTCGGTTAAATTCCAATCATGGGTTTTGGAGAAGCTGAAAATGTAAAAAGTTTATGGATGGCGGACAACTTGCCCCACCCCCCCCCCCCCTCCAGTATGTTACCCCCACAGACCCCCTATAGGGCCACCCAGAAAAAAATCATGAACAACTTTCATTTTTTGTCTATAGAGGTATCTCCATACACAATACCAAGTCTGAGCTATTCCTGGTTCTGGAGAAGATGTTTGAAATTTACATAGCTTTTACACTTGGGGGCCCTCCCCCTGGCCCCCCTGGGGCCACATGTACCATTTTAGCAACTTTGGATCCCCTACCCCTAAGGATGATTCCTACCAAGTTTGGTTGAATTCCGATCATGTGTTTTGGAGAAGAAGATCAGAATGTACATTTTGCCTGGCAGTGCCCCCCCCTCCAGTATGTTACCCCCACAGGGCCCCTATAGGGCCACTCAGAGAAATTTCATGAACAACATTCATTCTTCATCTATAGAGGTATCTCCATACACAATACCAAGTCTGAGATATGCCTGGTTCTGGAGAAGAAGATGTTTGAAATTTACATAGCTTTTACAATTGGGGGCCCTCCCCCTGGGCCCCCTGGGGGCCACATGTACCATTTTAGCAACTTTGGGTCCCCTACCCCTAAGGATGATTCCTACCAAGTTTGGTTGAATTCTGATCATGGGTTTTGGAGAAGAAGATGAAAATGTAAAAAGTTAACGGACGACGGACAAATTTCCATCGCAATAGCTCACTCGAGCCTTAGGCTCAGGTGAGCTAAAAAAGGGGGGAAAAGGGAAAGCTATGATAGCTATTATGTATTAATCAAGGAATGCTGCTATTTGATTGTGCAATGCGCTGGGGTTATGACAGACGCTTATGACAGACTAAACCGATCCGTAGACATCATTCGGGGAGGGGAGGTGTAGGAGATCACGTCACTTAGGAATATATCGGTTGCCATGGTGTAAAGAAAGAGACCCCCCCCCCCCATTTTGCACTCTTCACGTGCTCACAACTGCTCCTTAAAATGAAATCCTGGCTATGCGGTTGGATCCTTCATGTCTGCCCCTCCCCCCACCCCCCATTTAAAAATCCTGGCTACGCCTGTGGATATACTATGGATATACATGTACTACTATAAATATATCAATGCTCTATGTGCGAGAATCCCGCCCGGGTGTAAACGAGACCGTATGTCATCCACAGGCCACAGGGCCGACGTAACATAAATAAAATCATTATTAAGCCATTCATAAAGTAAAACAATCGTCATTTAGTCTTCATCAAGATGACAATGTATTTTCTTCAGAACTCATGTAAGATTTGGATAAATAACACGTATTAATATGTTGTAAATACTTCTTGGTAAAACACTTTACCCAACTTTTCTTTTTATTCACTTTATTATTGTGAGAAATATACGGCACGGTGATTAATCATAAACACAGGTAGCGCCCGTGGATGTCCACAGGCTGCTTCTGCTAGTAACCATATATTAAAGAGTCATAACTATGTCTACACTAAGCATATCACATGAGCACACTATAATACTATTAAATATTAGATAGTACTAAAAAAAGAATTTGAATTGATTGTACGCATGCTGTCAGTACACAGCCATACCATACAATTCTCTGTACTCGCAATACGGTGTGCCATTTTACTACATGTACTTCCAGGGTCGACATCAAATCTGCGCTCCTGAGGCAGCATTGTTGCGTGGCCATTTCGCCTGCTGTATGTCTTTCATTCATGGGTATTTCTCCAAATTTGTAAGTTTGGAAGTGTAGTAATAGCATTCTGATACATGTAAGAACCAAGGCAAAAGCAGAGGAAGCATTCAACATAAAGTGTCAAATAATTGCAAGAAAATATGCAGCATGTATATAGTTTACATGAAATGTACAGTAGCTAAGCATGCGAAGCCCTGAGATTTCCCACTTTCCGCTTCGTGATGTCAACTGTTCCCCATGAGGCACTGCGGATTCGAGCCAGTCCGCTGCACCCGATAGGTGGAGCGCCATAGTGCAAACATTGAGAACTGATTATGTATGGTTTTATCACTGCAAACTACAAACATCTATAATATAATACACTAAGGATTTGAGGCTCTTTTTTTGGTTCAAATAGGCTCCTCCCCTGGCCCTTTCGGTCCCCGCCTTTTGGTACCCACGGGTAGGGAATGGTTCTTAGAGTGGTGGGAGGCACTTCTTAAGGGCTGACGTCCCGTCCATATTTCATAAATTCATTTTTAAACATTGAATTTCCGCAGGGAGTAGGCCTAATCATTCTGCCAACCCATGAAGCGGGTTTGTAGCTTCATGCCCAGCCAACCCATACTCTTTACCTGTGAAGGGGAGTATGCCAAATTAGAACAGCGTGTATACTCCAAGCATAGACTCCAAGTCCATAGTCGCATACTTGGCTTCAATGTACGGCGCTACAATACACGTGCGTGTAATTCGTTCGCACAGCGCACTGTGTTCTACATGTAGCCTACTGCGTGTACTACTGCATATAGAGTCATTATTTTGTGGCTTCACATACACAGTTTTGTGTGTATGTAACTGTAGTCACTGTAGTCGCTGGGGAGGGGGGGGGCATGTCTCGCTAAAGCACATAACCCGGGTGACGCGTTTATGGTATCCAAAAAAGCAAAAATCAAGAAAAAGGATACCAAATTCAGAGATGATAAAGAGATCCGCGGAAGGGGGGGGTAGGCTTTGGAGTGTAGGGTTAGGGTTAGGGTAGTGTTTACCTAACCGCACATTTGGGTGGTTGTCGCATAAGTTATGCGACAACCACCAACAGCTGAAATGACATGAATGGGGAATGGCCTTCATACCTTTGGAAATATGTTATGGTATATCGCCTCAATTCATTCCCTTAGATATGACAGACTAAACTGATATGTAGACATCATTCGGGGGAGGGGATGTGTAGGAGATCACGTCACTTAGGAATATCGGTTGCAACGGTGTAAAGAAGGGGCCCCCAAAAAACAACAAAAACAACAACAAACAAACAAAAACAAACAAAAACTAACAAAAAACCAACAACAAAAACAAAAAATTCCTTCGAAATTATTTCCACTATGATATGAATACGTATAATGATATTAATCCCTTCTCCCCTCGCGCTGGGGGTGATGGGACAATTTTTCTTTTCGTCAGACCTCCAAAATTCGCTCAGGAGTGGTGGTTATGGGGGTCCCTGCATAATTCTTTGACAAGCAAAAAAGCTTTTCATTCTAAAAAGGGGGGGGGGCACAATCAACAAAAGGTCAAAATGCATACTTTCCTTCCAAAAATGGGGTTGGGAGGGCACGGACCGGAAGTACCCCACCCTGATCCGCCAATGCACATGTTGTAAATACTTTTTGGTAAAAAATAACTTTATCCGACTTTTTTATTTATTCACTTGATTATTGTGACAAATTAACGGTACGGTGATTAATCATAAACACAGCTAGCGCCCGTGGATGTCCACGGGCTGCTTCTGCTAGTTATACTATATTATAAATAAATGCAGTGTCTCTATTCATTCTCAAAGGACTTTAGATATGATTATCACCACTTCATGAACTTGAGTTGCACCTGGTAATATCTGCTTTGAATATTTGGGGAATCACATATTTTCCTTTTTGAAGATAACAGGCTGGAACATGGACGGACAAGTTCGCAAAGCTAATCCACATACATGTAGTGGATATGGCTTTCTCTGCAAGTATGTTTCCCATTAAAATTTGAACTCACCAGTCATAACACCAATAAAAAATTTTTTAACATACTAATCTTTCATAATTCCCCTGAATTTACAATGATTTTTCAAACTCACATATACACTCAGGAGCTAAAACATACAACTCTACTGTAATGCTCTATTACGCACTATGATTAAGCCCGAGTCGAATCAATTGGTTAGCCGGTGTTCGATCGCAGACATTGAATCCCGATTTCGTTTGGCAAAACCGGTGCATCGATTTGTAGTCCGCCAGATTTTTGACTACCGTAGCCACCATGAAAAGAGCAAATAAAAAAAAAAACTCCGTAACATACAGCATAATACTAGCAGAGAACGTGAAGGCGACTTCAAACTGTTGGCTAACTTTCGCTAATTCGCTCGCGGAGGACGTCGCGCTTTACCTGTGCTTTCTCTATGGAAAAATCGTTTTGTCGTTACGAACTTTAGTTTACGATAATATTCTTGCCCTCTCTCTGCATTGTCAATTTGACAATTGTATAATTGAACATGATAAATACGGGCATGAGAACGAGTGTTCCTACTTAATTTGCAATAACTAATATCACACTCTCATCAAATTGGCAATTACTTCTTGGAAATGATCTGAAGCTGAATGAAGTAGAGTCATGCCAGCGACGAAAAGTTTATTTCGTATTGTTTTTTTTTTTGCATCGAACAAACGTGTTCCATTCAGCTCTCCAAAGACAAAGTAAGATTATTAATTCTTTGAATTTGAATCATTGTCGGATGTGTTGACAATGAGCATCGCTTTGTGCGACACTAGAGTGATATTTTGGCTAGCCATACGGACTAGAAACTTAAGATTTTGGCTCGTCCGCTGTGATTTTTACTAGCCATTGGCTAGCGGGTTATCGTTAATGTCGAGCAGCGAGAGCCCATGATACATATGCCCGCGATGCCAGCGGACCGGTCACCGGTGCATGGTGCATGCACTGCGTGCAACTCTGTTTTCACCGCCCATCATTTATCGATGCACCGGTATTCGATCGAATCAAAGCCGTCGAATCCCGGATTATGAAATATTCGATATGACTCAGGCTTAACTATGATACATAGCATACACTTTCTGATAGGGTTATTCTCATTCATGTATTTCTTTTATGTATATATGGCCATTTTACAAAAACACATGATGTAACAGATATATTGTCTAATAAGTATGTTTCCCTTCAATACACTGTTCTGACTGCTAATTAAGGACAGTCCTATATTCCAATAATGTATCTGGACAGCACCTTTCTTGTACAAGCATAGCACATTGTAATGATTTTCCTAGGCCTTCAAGGAGGGAGATACACCAGCTTCTCCAAAGGGAAAATGCTGTATCAGGGGCTCTGGGGCTAAACCTGACAGCTATGGTCAGGCTGACATCTGTTCTGGTAATGACTAAGAGAGTCCAAGTAACTTTTAAAGGTCAAACCTTATGGTTAAAATTGTATGACTATTTCGGGATAGGCTCCTGGCCTAATTAGTCTGTTAGGAGATTATGGATTTACAGGAAGTGGTTATGTTTTTGCATGTATACACCTTCAAAAAATATTTGATAAACTTAGCGTATTGAGATTGTTTTCAAAATATCACATATATTCATATAAAAAAATTTATATTCTCATAATTTCCACAGAAAATTATTTACTTTATTAGTGTATACATGCAAAAACAAATACCATATGACTTGGTTGAAGTTATGAGGAATCTAATTCTTGGACATAAATTGAAAATTTGTATTATTTATGTAAACAAATTAATTGGTTTAGTAGTGAAGGAATAACGTCACAACCTCATGACTGAGTTGCCAATATGTCTAGTGATTTTCATTGTGTTTCCTAGTTTTTCATGTCATTAAAAAATTCATTACTTTTTATTAGTTGGCTGATTTTCCTCAAAGTGTATTTGATCTGTTTCTCTGATTTTTCTGCTTCTACCAGAACCAGATAATTCTCGGACCTGACTTCACCTTTAATAACTGGTGTATGGGTTAAATACCTACACAGGCTATTGATCGAAGCATAATGCAATCAAAATAATGCCTAACCTGCATTCGGGCTTAGAATAATGTGATATTGAAGTGAGTAATACAGGAGTATGAAGCTACAATCATTACATATCATTTGAAAGATAATAATATCCTATTTTAGAAAATAAACAAAACAAAGAATGATTTTCAGACAGTTACAGCTGATTTTGAGCAGATAGGTCACATACTGAAATTTAGACACATGTACCTCAATTTTAATATCCTCAAGTCACAGACTTTTATGAAAAGCCACAAATGAAGATCATAGCATGATTTTTAGACAATGTAGTGTCGCAATAGCAGAAAAGGTCGAAGAATGTTGTCTGCGGGTGGGTGATTTGCCGAGGTTTATTTGGTCTTGATCAATGAAGCGAAAAAAAAACCTTGACTAGCTGCCCTTGTCATCCATGGCATCGGTAGCCACTACCCTACAACACCTCTACTGACTGACTGACTGTTCCAGGCCACCATCAAACAAACCCATGAGTAACCCTAGCTCAGCTGCTTGAAGTTCAACCATGTCAACCCAGCCTCCCCAGCCTCTACCTGATACATCCTTTGACAAGCCTATACCAGGAGTGCCAAGAAAGTCACGCCTGTCTTGTAACACAGCAAATGAACTCCTCCAGCAAGGCACAGTAAAGCAATACACACCATAGTACCAAGCTAACACAGCTATCTAGCGTATTACAGTGACTTGTCTAATTATCCATCGGCACCTATAGATAAACTAAAATATTATTTTGCTTTTCCTCTGAATATTCTAAATCTGCACTCTGCAAATTAGCAAAATATATCTTTCTTTGACAATACAAAATCTATCAATAACCATGTGAAATTTTAAGGAACTATTTTTTCATCAAATGTAAACATGCTACAAAATCCGAAACTTAAAAATCTCTTCACTCTATGCAAATGATTAATGCAAATGACTTATGCAAATCACCGACTCTGTCAATAGTATATATCAAACACTGCATATATCAACACGGATCCATTCATATTAAAAAAAATATAAACTTGTTAATAAGGTATTTGTTAGAGAGGTGACATCACTCAGCATGTATAATATACCCCTATCAAGGCAGTAGTTTAACACATTGCCCACTGGAATCAGGTGGTTTCTGTGTTAAATCGAGGTGCATAAAATAATTCAGCAGGTTTACTTTATAGGCCAAGTGATAACATCTGGGCTGATGGTATGTACGTAGTAGAAAATAGCAAAGTTATCCAGAGACAAAAACACTGACACTAACTCAGCATAAGCATGACCTAAATGTACATATAAACTTTAAAAAATGGTTGGTTCAGTTAAGAGTCATCATACTTGTTCAGGCAAGCTAGCATAATGGCTCACTTTATGATCACATACTACAACCAATTCATATTCGAAAGCCATTTATGATCACATATTACCATGATCAATTCATATTCTAAAGCCAACATGTCAAAAGAAAGACTGATCTGATGAATAGATCGACATACTCCATGTATAAAAAAAGACAAAAACAAATTTAACAAAAAGGATTTTTAAGAGACAACATTTTCATATCATTCCAGTTTACCGCAATTGAACACTGACCCTCGAGCACTCGATATATATTTGCTAAAGTTGTGTGTATTTAGATTTGATAACACCCACATAAAGGCAAAATAAAGATTGTTTATCATACAATAAATTTATGGTAAGAAACACAAAAGAATGATTTTTAAATCACCTGGTATAATGGAAGGTAGATAAACTGAACAGGAAAGCCAGGGTAATTATGACGTATTTGCCGGTTATTTGGTCTACTGTTCCGAAAGTACATTAGCGTCTACACCTTGATAGCGCAAAATACGTGAAAACTGTCTTTTGTGAATCTATTGAACTGGATAAAGGGCAGTATTCATCTTTTGTGTAGCCAAAGAATAGAGAGGTTTACCGGTATCAGTATTTGTTATCACAATGGAGAAGTGTTCCATCATTACACATGTAATCTTCATGGTCTTTCTGGCAAAAGCCTACTCAGAACTACCTGGTTGTATGAGCCCACCCATTGAAAACTGTGTACTGAATGACAACACAGTTACATCGGCAGATGAAGAAACAGTTCATAAAACAATAGAAATTATGGTTAGACATCATCAAGCACAGGAGTTGCTTTTGAATGGAAAGAATATCAAAATATTGTACGGCGACCTTGACTTTGCTGTTGGAACTGCGATTGTAAAGAAGCAGTATGCACAACAATTTCTAGGCAGATGGAATATAACAGAATGTGTTTATTTTGACCTAGACAATATTACGTGGGCAAAACTCATCATTAATGTGACTGTACCAGAGTTTAGAACAGAAGACCAGATTCCTTTGAATGTTGGTCTATACCTTTCAGATGGGGAAACCTTGTTTACACCACCAAAGCACTGGTTTGTCCATTATTCAATGGATCAACAAACAACTGCATCATCTTCGCACTCATCAAAGGCGACATCCACGATTAAGAATGATGAGGAGGACACTCAAAAGGAGGAAGAAGGTGAAAACAAGGAAGGAAATGAAGAGGACAAATGCTCAAACAACATTAACACAGTATCTTTATTGATAATTATAGGTCTCATTCTTATCATTCTTATACTACTAGTATGCTTTGTTTGGATGTATAAGAAACTGAATGCTATTCAAAAGAATTTAAGCCAGCACATGCCTTTGAGTCAAAGCAATACTTCTGGAGAAGAGCAAAGACCGGATGAACAGCCTTTAAACCTTCCTCTTTCTGCAAATGTTATGGTGGATAACTAGAGATCATTCCTCCTGCAGAATCCAACATGATATGACCTTTTCAAAGGTAATATTATTAGTTTCTCCATACACTTTCATACTCAAGAAAATGATGAATTATGGCTTCGTTTTGAGACAATTATTACTTGTTACTTGTTTGTTACTTGTTGAAATAATCCCTGTTGCAGCTCACTCTGGATGCTATACTGGGATAGACTGCAAATTATACAAATTATATTTTCATCTCTTTATTCTCCAAAGATTTTTAATTACAAAAGTTTTTTTAAATAATGACATTTTTCTACTTTCTTTCTCAAAGATATATGTTGGGCAATTTATTAGCTACAGCACAAACAGAGTACGCCTACATTTGGGATTTCTACCCAATTATACGTACACCATCAGAAACATAGATAGTATATCGGGATGAACATAATATTGACTACAGCACAAATGGAGTAAGCCTAGATTTTTACAGAATCATACGTACACCATCAGAAATATATATAGTACATGTACATGTACATGTATATGGAAAAATATTTGGCAGATCCTTTGATATACATGCACATAGAACCATATGAGAAAATTGAAAATGACTTTGTGAGTTTCTCATTCTTTAATATGTCTGTTTGAAAGAATACCATAGAAAAGGATAATGCTCATCAAATATCCTCATATCCGAAATATGACGAGAAATAGCTGGAAAGTTTAGACCAAACTTTCATGGCACATGAATGTCCTATATGTGCCCATTTCTGTATTTCATCATTTTGGTGATTTCCCAAACTTCAGTGTAAAACAAATCTTATGTACTACACAATCCACCTTTCCCAATTGCTTTAGCCGATTTTTTCACAACGTAAGAGACCAAACCTCAACTTTATCTTTAATCATTTGGGGAGTTCCAGATGAGAAATTCAAGCTTCATATACTACTTACAGAATTGTATAGTCTATATGTGAGCAAATTGTTTGGACTTTAAAATCACAGATGAGCATATAAGGAATGACATTGTTGTGTGCCCAGTAGAAGAGTGCAAATGAATGCACATGCAAACAGGCAAGCATGTACACAAAAAACAGCACACTATTGAGCACTATTTAATGACACCTAAGCAACACATTTCAGGAATGTTTAACTATGCATATCAGCATCAACCGGATTGTAAGTCAGTGATGATGAAACTGATTGTAACAATTACATGCTTTCTCTATTTTACTTCTAAAAACTTTCAGGACAGCCATCGAAACATCCTTCTCAAGCCAACCCCCTTCTCAAGCCAACCCCCATCAGTTTGGCTTCATTCTGAAGCGATCGATATCTACAAGGAGCAAAGACCAATAGACATGACTGAATGGCAAGGAGATGGCATCCGACAGTGAGAAGTACTGTGACCTTTGTTGACTGATGCTTCAGTAGGAAAGACCATACCTTTGTGTAATCTCAAACTTATTTTCTTAATATGTGTATATTCAGTGTTCATTCATGTGGCCTTGAAACAAACATGGGTTTTTATAGGATAATGCATATATTTGGTGAAAGCTTTTACAGTTCTCTTGCATTATTGGGCCTGAAGATCATATTTCTCTAGAACTCCAAGTGAGAAATGGCTTGTCAAAGTATTACACATTCCAGATGATGTGCCTTTCTTGAAGAGGCCTTTTCTTTATCAAGAATATGTGAATGTGCATATTGTTTGCTAAAACTACTTCATACATGGGGGAGTAAAGATCTTAGATAGAGCTTGAAAAGACAATTATTGTCCCTTAAAATCTAAATGAAGTGTATTACTGTATCATTGTTGCTTCCAGCTTTTTATTGAATATTTCAGTAATCCATTGCGGCTGAAAATCAGTATTATGTTTTAAAAGGTAATCACTATTTTCTAAATAAATACAAGGTAATAACACACAAACTCACTAGATCTTTATAAAGATTTGTATTTTGTATAAAAATCTTTTGTCTTCTCGGTTGATTGTATGAGATACTGTTAAATAACGGCTCTGCTGTTAAAAATGTAACATGATTGAATTATTACACATACACAGAAATTGTCTCAACCATAGTCATGTGGATTGATAAAGAATATTGGATCAAAAGTACATGTAATTATGCAAGTTGCATATATAACTAAACAATTACTGATGAAAATATTAGCAATAAAACAAAGACTTTACTGCTATATATTTCAGTGAAGTGTCTTGTTTGGTGTTGACACTGAATTGTTTTTTACTTTGTTCAACAAATTGTCTTAAAAAAGAAAATGTGGGAGCTATTTGGGAACCAATATGAGCAATTTATTTACATATGTGTAAATATCTAAAAATCAGTTAAATATGGTCAAATGGACATTGACAATGATACACAATTAGGTTTTTTATACTTATTTTTTTTTAATCCCGTAAACTCCTTAACCCCGGATTATTTTGATTTCTATTCTCACTTTAGCACTTAGCCCCACTTTTTTACGTTTAGCTTCACATTTGGACGGGCTAAGCCTGCTTTTTTCTGGGGCTGGGCTACCTACAATAATCCTGTCCTATCGTACAGTTAGCCCACTTTTGTAAAATGCAATATGAACAGAAAGTGCTATTTGGGAACTAATATGAGCAATTTATTTACATATATGTAAATATCTAAAAATCAGTTAAATATGGTCAAATGGACATTGACAATGATACACAATTAGGTTTTTTATACTTATTTTTTTTAATCCCGTAAACTCCTTAACCCCGGATTATTTTGATTTCTATTCTCACTTTAGCACTTAGCCCCACTTTTTTACGTTTAGCTTCACATTTGGACGGGCTAAGCCTGCTTTTTTCTGGGGCTGGGCTACCTACAATAATCCTGTCCTATCGTACAGTTAGCCCACTTTTGTAAAATGCAATATGAACAGAAAGTGCTATTTGGGAACTAATATGAGCAATTTATTTACATATATGTAAATATCTAAAAATCAGTTAAATATGGTCAAATGGACATTGACAATGATACACAATTAGGTTTTTTATACTTATTTTTTTTTAATCCCGTAAACTCCTTAACCCCGGATTATTTTGATTTCTATTCTCACTTTAGCACTTAGCCCCACTTTTTTACGTTTAGCTTCACATTTGGACGGGCTAAGCCTGCTTTTTTCTGGGGCTGGGCTACCTACAATAATCCTGTCCTATCGTACAGTTAGCCCACTTTTGTAAAATGCAATATGAACAGAAAGTGGGTTAAGCTTAATTAGTCCCGTACTATCAGTGGAGCTAAATCCTTATTAAGCCCCACCTATATTATAGGACTAAGCAAAATTTTGCAAGTGCAAAAAGCCTAAATGTCTTTGAATTTATTCCCCTACTTATGATTATAACTATTTCAAGGTTATTCATTGTGCTTCAAGAATAGAATTCTATTAGGACTGAAAATCAATTTTTTCATAATAAACTGATGAGTTTTCAGAGTTTCATGGTTCGCGTCCCGCCGCAGCACTAAACGTCCTTTGGCAAGACATGATCTACACTGCCATTCTTACCCAGTAGATAATGGGTACCCGTGAGGATTGCCGAAAGTCAATGTGACTGTATGTGTTTGCCATTGCCCTACATGCATGCATGAGAGCAGTGCAAAGTAGTATGAATTCTCCCTAAGGAGTGGAGATGGTGCACATGTGTGTGCAAGGCTTGAAATCCAATGACCAGGGGTAATAATAAATGACATTGTAAAGCGCATTCAAGTATTCACATAATGTGCTATTTAAATGTATAAATGTAATAAATTATTATTCACATCCAAACTAATTACAAAATCAAGAAAATGACTGTGTCAGTGTATAAGCGACCTCTACGTGTATAAATTTAAAAAAAAAATTAATATCTCATCAAAAAGAAATACAGTGGGTGTACTGATTGAAAGTCCAAGATTTTGTATACAGTGCACTCTTTAACAACTTTAATAATTTTTTTTTTTTAACTTCAGTGCAATGTATAGGGAAATCCTATAATTGTGTCAAATAATATCATGCTTGAAGGTTTTCCATAAATGTATTTTTTCCAGCGGATTTATGTCATGTATGCATTCAAGATTTGCAAAAATTCAATGGCATGTCACGGCATGGAACTTTACAGATCTGGATCACTTCAATGCAAAACTTGCGGGAAATGCATAAACAGGAAAGCATCTGATTTTACAAGCATCATAAAAAAAGGGGGAAAAATATTGTCTATATTAATTAAAGTAAAATTGAAAATGATCACTTACATTACTTTACAAAATAAGTTTCATTTTAATGTTGTAACTGTACATGTATGATAATAGTATTTGTGAAGTAGTATTAGTACATTAGTGCAAGTAAAAGAAGTACAGTAAGAAGATGTAGCATATGAATTCATCATATCTATGAAAGCATTACTTGTCTTCCTGTTAAGTAGCATTGCGAAACGCAGTGGCGCATAAAGACGCAAAGAGGAATATTGCTAATTTTGTCAGTGCTTCTGAAATTAAAATCAGAAAAAATCTTTAAAAAAAAGCTTTCATATTATTTTAATTAAAAGTGTTCAAAGAGGTAAATACTAATTCTACATCCTAATATTTTGGTTCTGCCTCTATAGAATAAAATTTTGATTTTTAATAATTTTGTCAAATGCGTCTTTCCTGCATTTTTACACACCACGATGTTCGCCAAGCTACCTTAGACATATGCAAAGTAATATTAGATATGCAGATACTTGCTCGTGGAACAAACTTGAATTATATTAACTTGAAACTATTGTACTACATTATTCTTACTGTTTAATTGTATTTCATGTGATTTTGACAGTAAATTTTGACAGTGCTAGAAAAGGAAGCAACATCTTTGGTTATTGTATTATTACAGAGTACTTTGCAGCCATGCATGTTACTAGATAGAGGCAGAGAGTAGTTAGTGAGAGATAATATATTCTTAGTTCTCATTTCTTCTTCAAATCATTTTCATCACATTACAGCTATCCTTACTATTACCTCATTCTATTTTCTGTTCATTACATCCACTCAGCTCCAGATCATTATTGCTCAGAACATATTCACTGCCTATTGCTTGCCTCATGTCATTCCTATTGGTTCACCTTCCAATCTTGATTCTTTTACTTTCTTCACTCTTCAATTCTCCAACATTATCATTTGAAAATATTTGAATATCTGTCAAACCTGTATGTATAGAGAGAAGTCTGCTGTGCAGAGTACAAAATCAGTTTGTCAACATCTTTATATTGAGCAATACTTCTGTTTTGCTATTTATACTTTTCTGCTATTCAAATAATTAAACACACATAAAGGGAAAAGAGCCCAAGTCCAGCATGTTGACCAAAATGAGTAAGACCAAGCATTTTGATGCTAGCAGACTGTTCCTTCAGTAGATGTGAAAAATGGGCCAACATGTACCCCCTAACCAGTCTTTCCAAATGAACAAAATGTGGTATAAGCGGAAGAAAGGCCAAAGTCCCGGGACTTGGGCTTGTATGAATTTCTACTACATGTAACCCATGCACTATCACTGTGTTAGATGCACTTCTGAGACAAAAATCTAACAAACATACAATTCCATGACAAAAATATACCATCTGCCACCATTTATCCACAATCATACGTTTATCGCAAAGTGGTCAACTTGCAGTGTTACAAGAAATGACCATTAAACACCTTTCATGATAACATAGTCATTAGGAGGCTATACTCTCAATGAACAAAGCTGTATTGGTTGTAATTCAAGTTCCAAAACCCTAGTATATATATTTGCAGTATATATATTTGCGATATATACTAGCTATAACTATAACTGTTCACTTTAAACGCTTACATTGTTCAAATACAAAAATAATTCCCCAAAAAATACAATGCATGATAAATTAAGCCTGGTGACAAAATGTAGAAAACTACATAGATAAAAAATGAATTTTCTAAATTAACTAAAAATATCTTTCCTCCCCAAGATGCAGTACCAGCATATGAATTAGTAGCTCCATACTGGCTCCAAGGGTCACATTTGTCCAATAACGATAACAAGATTTTCAATTAAAGGTATACCCTATTTGGCATAGTAAGGCAGCTCTAGGGTGTACCTTATAAGGAAAAATCTTGTTAGCATTATCGTTATCAGACAAATGTGGCTAGCCCTTTATATAACATAAATTTCTAGTATAACTAGATTAAATTTAAAGAAAACTGTTGCTGGGCTAGCGCCATGAGCGTCCTTGGATGGTGTGTGCACTCTAAGTTTTCACCATTATTATTATTATATACAGTCTGATTTGCTCTAGAGCTGTTCCCTCAACAAAAAGTTCAATGTATTTTTGTCTCCCTTAATTTTGTCCACTATCAAATCTCAGCCCGGCACAAGCATCTTTTGGCAAGACATTAATCCACATTTGCCACTCTCCACCCAGATGTTAAATGGGTACCTGGCAGGATTTATTCCTTGAAATGCACTGTGCGCTGATTACGGCAGCCGGAACCCAGTAGTAACATCCAAACCCTTATTTGGAAGTGTAGAGGGATGTTATATCATACTGTCATATTATTATTATTATTATTATTATTATTATTAAAACATGTAAATTATGAAAACACTGATCAAGAAGTGGACTTCATGCATCCCGTTTGCAGAATTTGGTTTGAAACCAGAGAAAACATGTGTAAATTAATGTACACCCACAGATTAGGGTTAGGGTTAGGGTTAGGGTTGATGTTAGCATACACATTTATACATAGATCTTTATTAAAACCAGAGACCAGTGCAAAAATAATGATTATTGAGTTAAGTGCAAGGTGAACATCCCAGATTCGGTCTCATGGACCTGCAACTATTCAGAAGTATAAGGAGACTGAATGGCTGGGAGATGGAATGGTGGTGAGACCGAAAGCTTATGAGAACAAAGGCCTATGAGACCAACAGTTTGTGAAACCAAATTTACCAGTAAGTCTCCTGGATCTTCGTCTACAGGCTACACCCTACAGATTATCAAACTGATACAAATTCTATGCACACTAGTAAGAGTCCCTCCACTGATTGATTTTCAGGGGTCTGCTCGCTAGTCATAAGGACCGCTATTCATTAAAAAAAATTATTCATAAGGACCGCTATTCATAATAAGACATAAGGGTTGCTATTCATAAGGGTAATTATTCATAAGGACCGCCATTCATAATAAGACATAAGGATCGCTATTCATAATATGGAAAGAGGGTCGCTATTCATAATACCAAATCAGGGTCGTTAATCATAAGGGTCCCTATTCATAATACGAAAATAGGGTCGCTATTCATAAAGGTCGCTATTCATAAAGGTCGCTATTCATAAAGGTCAATATTCATAAGGGTCGCTATTCATAATCGAAGAAGAGGGTCGCTATTCATAATAACATAAGAGGGTCGCTATTCATAATCGGAGAAGAGGGTCGCTATTCATAATCACATAAGAGGGTCGCTATTCATAATCGGAGAAGAGGGTCGCTATTCATAATCACAAAAGAGGGTCGCTATTCATAATCACAGAAGAGGGTCGCTATTCATAATCACTAAAGAGGGTCGCTGGTCATAATCACAGAAGAGGGTCGCTATTCATAATCAAAGAAGAGGGTTGTCATTTAAATCAAATAAGAAAGGGATATGGAGGAAGGACAACCCAAGGCCCAACGGTATTGTATTTAAGAAAGCTCTATACAATGCATTTCCGGTTTTTGTCAAATATATCCCTATTTTCTAAAAAAGTGAACTATATTTATCAATACTCCCCACACTTTGCCAGTGCCTTAATAATTAAAAAAACGATGTCTAATCCATACATCTACGTGGGAGGAGAGGACCCCCCCCCCCCATCCACACACCCACATACACGCAGACATGTGCTTTGTTTTGAATATTGGAGTGTCATTGCCACACCTATTTTAGAGTTAGGGGAAGTACTGGTTGTCTATTTATGTACCCTTTTCGTTCTTTCTTTTTTCTTTTTCCTCCTCTCTCTCTCTCTCTTTCTCTTCCTCTTTCCTTCCTTTTCCAGCTTCTTGTTTCTTTGTTTCTGCATGGTTTTCTGCAAGACATGGACCTCTTGCTTGTACTCTTATTTCCTTTTGTATACTGTTTACGTAGATTTATCATGGAATAATTATTGTCATGCCTCTTTCTCAATGTGTTAATATATTTTTGATACATGTGCATTAATATATTTTTCTGTATTCATTCTTATCCATCACGTGCAATTTTTTATGCTTGAAATTGGGAAATCAGATTGTAACACAATTTGTATCCTTGTTGCATGACAATAAATGAATCACTGAATCATCCAGATCCTCCCGTTTCTCAACTCCTGTGAAGACCTAATCCTTAGCCTTTATCTCAAGTTCCAGCAATCGTCCATTTGGGGGGAGATGAGGGGAAAGTTGGGCGGGGAGGAGGGGGGGGGGGGTGGGATTCTCGTAGGGGGTATTTGTCCTGGAGATTAGTTGTAGGGGTAGTTGTCCGGATACGGGCTTAGAAATTGCCGCGAAAAATTTGTTTTCGTTTTTATTTTGGGGTGGGATAGTAATATTTTCATAATACGTGATTTTAGTAACGTACAATTCAGGGCATCTACCGTTTTTACAGTATTCCCCTGTTTATGGGCATGGATGGGAATGAAGTATGCCCTCCCACGGTTGGGACTTTCAAATTTCCCCGAGTTAAAAATCACCTCTCAGAGCATTTGAGTGCATGTTCTTTCATGGTAATTACTAACTTATTTATTTCATTATATTCTTTGAAATCTTTATTTCGGTCTTCCTTATCATAATCTTAACAAAAAATCATGACAAAAATTATTACCATGTTGATCGATCGTGATCCTATGAATAATAATCATCATGGTCATCCTCCTCCTCCTCCTGATCATATTATTTGATCATGTCATTTATTGAAGGTGAATTATTGCGGGGGGATGATACAAGCCAATCCTACAGGCCACCCCCCCCCCCCCCCCCCATTACAAGGGCATGCGCATCATGTATTTTCTATGTTTGTTTGATCTTAATTCAATTCTATCCAATTTATTCCCATTTCTTTATACTGTAAAGCATATTGGTTGTATGTAAACAACCACAGGACCAAAGGCTTTAACCCTAACAGAGCCGCGTTATTTTAGACCCATCTCAAAGCCGGGGGTGGGGGCTGATTCCGCCCCCTAAGATCTCGGCCGTCCACCGCGCATTCGCAACGAAAATCGGCACACACGTCGCCGACCACGTAATCTACAAAACTGTATAGTCAATTTCTCCGAAAAATTTAATAACTAATTAATTATGCTAATTTATGTATAAAATTAATTTGCTCTAATTAATTAATTAAAGCCCCAAAACTGCTAATTTTTGGTATAGAGACTCTTTGTCAGATTCGGATCAAATAAACCGGTAAAAATCCTTTTTTTCTTATGTTTTTTATTGTTTTTTCGATGGAATTTGTCGGCGACACTATTTTAATCCTAAACAACATAAAATTAATTGTTTTTAAACAGTAAAAGTAAAAATAATGAAACATTTATGAATTTTAGCTGGAAACACAATTTGGATTGGATTTGTACACGAAATCACGTTTTTGAACAATTTTGGGTTTGACATGCACTTACGAAATGTTGGGTAACTCCGGAACCGCACGCGCGGACATCACAAATTTGGTCTCAAAAAGCGGCGTGGTGACTGCTTTTCGCAATGCGAACATATTACGCGAAACGTCGAGGGGGGGGGGGGAATTCGCCCCCGGGCCTATTAGGGTTAAGTCCTCTCCGAGGGACTTGAGGTTAATGCCTTACCAAAGGACATGAGTGCATCCTGGTTTCAAACACGCATCCTTCAGTTACAAAGCCACTGTTCGACCTCTGAGCTATCTCGCCTATCTCTGAGGATTATGGTCATGATAGAACAACACCTGGTGGCAACACCTACTACAGCACCCCCCCCCCCCCCGCCACCCGCACACAGACTATGCCATTTATGAATTGCTTTGACGAAAATTGTCAGTACTATGTGCTTGTACCGAAACAAGATGGGTAGAATAGCGCAACGTGATCGGACTGATGGGGGGGGGGGTGACACAGGCGTAGCCAGGATTTTTCAATATGGGGCGTTTGTGAGCCCGCGAAGCGTGCCAATTTGGTGATGAGCACTCTTTGCGTGCTCCCCAGGGGGATGGATGCAGGGAGGGGGAGATTCCCCCATAGAGTTGTTAGGGGTATGTAACTATATGGTTTCCCCCCTCCCGTGTGAAAGCTCTGACGTTTTATAGCAAATCTGAGATAAAGATAATGGCTCGTCGCAATACTGCACTGTATGTAACAGGGGTGGGTGCATGGAGAGGGGGGGGGGGGGTCCCTCAGACGTTTTGTAGCAAATTTGAGAGAAAGATAAAGGCTCGTACATTTAGCACCTCCTTTTAGGCGGAAAGTTAGTTCGACACCCACGCAATGCTGCACTGCATGTATCAGGGGTGGATGCATGGATGGGGAATTACTTCCCCCTCCCCACGGGAAGCGCGAATACTGACGCAAATTTCGTAGCTTTTATCGTTCTCTTCCTCCGCTTCCTCACGCTTTTTCGCTCTCGCCTGTTTTTAAGGGGTGTATTTGTTTCATCGCCCGTCCCCATATTGGCTCGACACAGCCGTGGGGTGTCTAGAACCCATCCAATATTATTATGTTTGTTCTTTCATATTTGAGTGTTCATTGAACAATGAAAATCATATTATAATATTTGACAAATAATCCTAACCCTAACCTATTCTTCGATTATGAACAGCGCCCCTCTTTCGTGATTATGAATAGCGACCCTCTTCTTTGATTATGATTAGCGACCCTCATCTTCGATTATGAATAGCGACCCTCTTCTGTGATTATGAATAGTGACCCTCTTCTTTGATTATGAATAGCGACCCTCTTCTGTGATTATGAATAGCGACCCTCTTCTTCGATTATGAATAGCGACCCTCTTCTGTGATTATGAATAGCGACCCTCTTCTTTGATTATGAATAGCGACCCTCTTCTGTGATTATGAATAGCGACCCTCTTCTCCGATTATGAATAGCGACCCTCTTCTCTGATTATGAATAGCGACCCTCTTCTCCGATTATGAATAGCGACCCTTATGAATATTGACCTTTATGAATAGCGACCCTTATGAATATTGACCTTTATGAATAGCGACCTTTATGATTAACGACCCCGATTTGGTATTATGAATAGCGACCCTGTATCTGTATTATGTATAGCGACCCTTATGACTTATTATGAATAGCGGCCCTTATGAGTAATGACCCTTTTCTTCGATTATGAATAGCGACCCTCTTCTCATATTATGAATAGCAATCCTTATGAATAATGCTCCTTATGAGTTTATGAATAGTGACCCCCTTTTCGCTTTATGAATAGCGACCCTACAGGTATAGGAAATTACACGTTATGACTAGCGGTCCTTATGAGCCACTGATCCTTATGACTAGCGGTCCTTATGACTAGCGAGGTTACCCCGATTTACATTAGTGTTTTTAGTGGTTGATAGATCATACATGCATCAGCAACAAGCAAAATGAACATTGGAATGAGGTCTCATCAATCATATAATTCACTCAAAAAAGTTGATCGATATGAGTAAAGTCAGTGACAGGTATCTCAAAACATGTATCTGGACTATAGATTACTTTTCATTGCATACGAGGCAATCATAACATACATTATATTTGACCTTTCAAACTCTGCCAACCTTATAAAATTACACTTTAAATACAAAACAACAGAAAAAACTACAGTCTATTTTAAAAAAATGATTTTGCACACATCTGTACAAACATATCAACAAGCTTTCATAGCAATCAAACACTCACTCAATGAACATGTGCAAATGATCAGATTAATTTCATCTTTTATTTATTTCATATGGCTTCAGACAATAAAGGATTGTTTCTATGCTTTGTGAAGTGTCAATATCAAACGATCAAATAATCCAGAAATTTGTTGTGTATTACAGGTACTGTATAGAATTGGTTGAATTAATGTATGAGAATATAGGTCAGTGACCACAACTGTAGAGAAAAGGAAAGAACCTGCCTTTCTTTCTACAACGGAATATCTTACAGCCACTCTCATCCACATTGCATTCATAGTGTCACTTGTTTGAAAAATAAAGGGCAGGGCATAATCTGAAATCTGAAATCTTTAAAAATGTATGTAGTATAGCCTGCAATATTTGTACTGAAATAATGATACCCGGTAATTCACTCTTGCGACAAGAGTCATATTCCAATCAGCTATATTAAGTGTACGGGACATATTTTGATGAATTTTAATGTTGATCTGCACTTCAATCTGCGATTCTACAGTACTTATCAAAAAAAGTATGTCCAACTTTGATAGCTTCTAATTAAAAAGTTATAACCAAACTGACTTTTATAATTTACAAGAAGGGCACCAAGGCAATTTGTCAAATTTAAAAAGAAGTAGTGTGGGATGAATGCAAAAATACCACTCATTTTCTATAACATGTATTAAAGGTATGGGGAGAAATATAAGGTACGTATTTCAAATACTTCCTTTCAAATTCAGCTCTTAAAAATCTCACTCCTACCTTAAATGGCCGTTAGAAAGAACTTCAAATATTTCCAGCAAAATCCAAAGTCAAAAATCATATAAAAAACCGAAGAAATCCCCACCAATTAGTTTTCGCGATCGCATATCGCAGGTCATTCTTTACATTTCTTAATCACTGCGAGCGCTTACATCTCCCCCCCCCCAAAAAAAAATCGGTCGTTAAAATTTCGGTTCCTATCGCACACAGATAAAAGTGCTGATTGTCCAGTCTATGGATTTTCCATGTGCGCGATCCTAGAGATCAATGTGCGCGCTCGATACCGAGTTTTTCGCGAACAAAATTTTATTGGCCGAGTTTTGTCTAAAACATTGGTGGAATAAAAGGACTTTTCCAACATAGGTTAGATGAATTCATTGTATTTCATATATATGTTTGTGTCGGTATTTGTGAAATACCTACCGATTTTGAGTGAACGCTGATGATTTTGGTGCAGTGCTGTTTGAAAGTGTTGAGGTGTTTAGTCTACACACGAAGTATAGTAAAGTCGCTATGATGAGTAGCCTACACTTTTTACATGCTCAAGATATGTACATGTATGCAAAACACAACAAAAAAGTGTAGGGCCTACTTTACAATAATTACTGAAGAAAATACACTTTCCACATTTACATACTTGTAATTTAACTTTCATGATATTGCGTTTATTTCACATAGCTAAGTAAAAAGTTTACATAAATAATTTACAATGTCAAGTTCGATATCGCAGTGTTTAAAGACCTCAGCCTGACCGAATTTTGAAATATACCCTTTATTCATCCACGGGGAGCTATATATTTTCTGAACAAATTGAAACCAACTTCATGAGATTCCGTTTCCTGTGGAATGAGTAACAGCGTCCCGAATGTTGAGCCCCGGTGGTTTGGGCCCCGTCTCTGAGGAACGCTACTTTGCGGGGGGTGAAAATTTGATGACGACATATCGTGTAGACGCACTCGGAGCTGTATACATGACATGTCGTCACACGTCTAGCGACCCCCTGCAGTGTTACGCCATAGGGAGGGGGCGGACCCAAAAAAATTATCCTTTTTTTTTTTTATGGATAAACGGAGACGCAAATTTATGAATAACCAGGGTAATTATATTCTTTGTTTACTAAGCTTTACGTCAATATATGGTTGTTTTGGGTCAGGCTGAGGTCTTTAAACGTTCACAGCTAGCTGGGCTAGCTGGTCTGGGGTTCAACTCAAAGATCGCAGATATATAATTCATCCCACCACGTACACTATATTGTGCAAACTTCTCAACGGTGATGCACTTCTAGACGATCCCAGGATGAATTCGATCACGTACACTGAAAAGTGCAACGTTACTTGCGCTAGAAAATCTTGCATTGGCTTTGGCGAATCTGCGGAGCTGCCCTGCAGCGATTAAATATAAATATACATGAATTTTGCAACTATCGCAGAACGCTTAGTTTGAGATTTCATAGTGCAGGTATTGTGTATGACTGTATGTAGATGCCCTAAATACTGAAAATAGCGGGTAGACTTTACAACAGCCATTGCATGTCCTTACGTAATAGAGTTATATGTTATGCCATAAAAATATTTACTGGAGCGACTGGGTGTTTTGCGGTCGCCTAGCCTCGACCTAGCCCTAGAGTATAGCCCCAGCTTCATGCCATTGAGCTATATTAGTTACGTACGCCAAAGTGTTGGTTATGTTATACGTTACCCGAGTGATCCAAGGTATTTTATACTAGTAGTATTTGGGAAGCTAGGGAATTACTGCCACGCAAAACACTGTGAGCACTGTTGACTGTCATTGTGAGATTCTTCTTGAAAACTGAGTTAAGTTAGGGACTTTAGCTAGGGAAGGGCACCGACAGCGTTGCCATAAAAAGGCATGGCAGTGGACTGCCGTCGGTGATGTGGGATTTTCAGGGGCAGCACGGCAATCGCCGTCAGTGCCGTCAGTTAGCGCAAGGGTTGGTTATAATGTTTTAATTAGAAGCTACCAAAGTTGGGTATACTTTTTTTTATACGCACTGTACAGCCAGATTTTTGTCCTCTCTCATGGAAAACATCATTCCAGTCGAACTCATTCTCAGGGCAAGTCCACGCTATTTGACCTGTGACGTATGGGACAACTCAGAAGCTTTAAACCTTTTTCAATTCAAAATTTAATGTTAATGTTAATCCAATTTTGTTTAAGTTTGAAAGGTTACTTGGGACCTCTAAGTTAAATGAAAACAAAAATTCACATACACCAGTTAAATAGCTTAAATTCTAATTAGTATGCATTGTGATCTACGACACCATAAAAAAGTAACCAAAATTGTTAGAAACCATGAAGAACAAGATGAATGCGACTGCGTCTCCTATATGCCTCCACCTTTGATGGCTCAAACTGTTCTTGAAATATTGTGATAACCAGAATAAAAAGCCTCTAATTACATGTTAATAGACCTCTTTGATATTTGACCTTACAACCTATAACCCAAAAGTCTGATCACTTTATCTCCTCCTCGTCAAGAATACAAAATAATTGAGATATAGTGATAACAAAGGTAAAAAAATATTAATTTCAAATACACCTGTATAATAGCCTCTATGACCTGTCACCTTTGACCTGCGTGAACAAAAATCTAATCAGTTCGTCTCATTACATAATGGTCATTTTGGGGGTGAAACGATCATTTGCCTTCTCTGTGTGTATAGCGATACGCATGAGCGAACATCACGTCGCTTGTGTGAGAGATCGGTGCGGGCTAAAACATTTCAAGTGAGCGGGGGAAATCATGCACAAGAGGGGTCAGGGCTAGTGTTATTTCACGTCTTTCTCTCCTCTGACATCGTACGCTCACATTTTCGCACATCACTCCTTATTCTTTTGTGTGCACAAAGATTATGTTTGTTGTCGGTACATTTTCGGAAGGCGAACGCTGGTCACGTGACTCTTGACTAGAAATTTTTGCAACATTCTGCTTGATTGATCTAAAACTTTGCCAAAAAAATGATCACTGGATTTTGGACCAATCACATCAAGTCTTATATCAGGATATAGGTAATTTATCCAAGCTTCTGAAACCAATCACCCTTGACATCATTGACCCTTGGAATTTTTTCAGTCGAAGAATAATGGTGGCAGTGTCTATAATTTATGTGGGTTTTGGATGGATTGCCATAGACAAAATATTGAACATTACTAACTTTCAAGAAAAAATGATCACTGGATACTGAAGCAAAGTTGACAATATATACATCAAATGAAAGCTATTGAAATGAATTTTCATAAACCGATCACCCCAGAGTGATTCACTCACCAGTTATGAATACACGTCCAATTTTTTGCAAACTTAGGTACATTTTGTGGTACTATTCGTGTGTTGAAGCGTGTGTGTCAGCTTTCGGACACCCAAATGCTCGCTACTAACCATTAAGTGGTGATGCATATTAGTTCCAAATTTGAAGTTCATACCTCATATGGTTCTTGAGATATCGTGTTAACAAGGCTAACACATGCAACCTGTGACCTTTGACCTTTGACCTACAAACCCCAAAAATCTAATCAGATCGTCTTCCTATGGTGATACATTCTAGCACCATGTTTGAAGTTCATACCTCATATATGGTTCTTAAGTTATCACTAGAACAAGAAAGCAGGACCGATTGTTTAATCCAGAGCGGTAGATACAGAGAGTTGCGAACAGGAGGTTACTTCTGATTGGTCAGTCATTTCATGGAGCTTCAATTAGTTCCCTCCTATAGAGAATGTATGTGAAAGGGAACTATGATCCGCCATGTTTATAACTAAGACCCCATAATGTAGGCATATTATGCATGTGTCACAACTCTCCCTTTCACTCTGTTCTGGTTTAAACCTATTAGTGCCCTCTACATCAAATAATGTCAATTATAAGAGAATCATAATACTGAAGGTTCCAGCTTTGTAATACCATATTTTGACAAGTCTGAAATTTTGACCCTAAATGGGAGAATAGCTTGGACCTCCCCCTCATCATTTTTTAGGAAGCAAATCCGCTGATCACTGCACTGAACTTTATTCTTTACTCCTTTTATGAGATTGTCTGTCTCTCACATTTGTATTAATATGGGTGGTATGACATAAGGTTATGTGGTGGGACTACTGGGATGTCTTCCTCCAAAGAGGGAAATGATAACCTGGCAGAGTTCTGGAGCTGCAACATACAAGATATATACTAAGAATTAATCCTCCTCAGGGAGAAGAGATGGTGTTATATGACATGTAGATGTGATAGTTCAGTGACTATGGTACTTTTCTGTACTTTTGGGTAAAAGCTGAAAGAGGTTGAATAGGGCACAGATATCTCTAACAGTGTGAGAAGCATATCATGATATTTCAGAATTATTTAAAGTGTGAAAAGCACACTTTATTACTCTTTTTTTGCTCAGTTCCTGAGTGTGTTTTATGCACACATCCAGGGGAACATGCCAAAATTATATATACAAATCTCAATTTTTTTTTAGAGAGAATTACATGTATGGTACCCAGTGTTTACTTACATTCATTGCTTACTTCTGTCTCCTAAGCATGCACTTTGGAGCAATTGTGTGCAATGTATCCTATACAACATATAACTTTTATCCATTTATTCCATCCAAGGTTGAAAAATCTCTTCATATGACCACTGCCTAATGGTTCTTGCTATCATTACCATTAGCCTTAACCAATGATTGCATTTTTTAAAATTTTGAATTAAATACATGGAAAAAATTACAATTATGTCATACAGGACACAATGCACGGACTCACCATTTTGAGAGACATTTGGTCATACACCAAAAATGTTAAATACGGTAATACCTTCAAGAGGCATTTTGATTAAAGTAGGTATTCAAAGAAAATCACAACTATGGCAAATAATGTATCACTAAAAACTGGGAAGCTTACAGATGGCAAAAGTTTTACGTCAACTGCGTATCTGATGATTAGAAAAATAACATAAATAAAAGCTCTTCTCAGCATCTGCAATATCCGAGGATTCGCCAGAAATATAGCGATGTTTTGATGACGTCACACTAGGGACCGATCCTGCTTAAGCAGACAACGTCCTATAACGAATGAACGTAATTGCAATGCATTTATTTATCAAATTATAACGAGTTTGGTATATTTAAACATGACCTTATTTCAAACCATTCTAAAAGGGAAGTGAAACTGATTCTGATAGCTAAAACCGTTTGATTGTAAATACACAGGATAAGGGTCAATGATCAATGGAATAAACCCCATTTCATATTGAAAAGCCCTCCGAATAATAGCATGGATAGTATTTGTTCCCTCTTGAAACGCCGAACATGCCCCAGTGCAAGCAGCTGAAAATACAATGGCGTCTTATTTTGTTTACAAGTGACTGATTCCTTTATTTTTTTAACGCTGCATTTTTCATCGAAATAATACCATACACGAAGTTAAGACTGAGGCGACAGACTAACATTAAAACTGACGCTAGTCAAGTAAGAGAAATAAGTGAAGAGGAGATGACAAAACAGGCACTGAAAAATGTATAAGATGTTATGGGACATCGTCTGCTTAGACAGGACTGGTCCCTGGTGTGACGTCACACATCTCAGCAGCGTTCGAGGAGCTCTTCAGGTGCAATATCGGGGCTGTATATACCGTTTTATAATTGATAATAATCATTACTTCAAATGTTTCCAAGCATTGAATTTTGATAACTTTGTTTAATTTATGCCATCTTTGCAATAATAAGTATTAAGCCAATATTTAAAATCAATAAAGTTCTACTTTAATTGTATTCCTACATTGTACCAGCAAAATGGATTAAACTGATGCAAAACAAGTAAAATGCAGAGTTCATTGATGGACTCTAACATGATGATGTATGCATCTGCATACAGTCACAAAAGATGGGTGATACCTAAGCATCATTGGAAAGTTCCCTTCAAATATCTCCATAATAGAAAATGTACATTCAAATAATGAGTACATCAATAATAAATCTCGACATGAATTTCAGATTTATATCTTCTTCTCCCAACACCTCAACCCCCCCCCCCAATAAATCAAACAGAGGAAAATCATCAACAAATAAAACTAGAAATGTCCACTGCCGCGCAATGCGAATGTGTATCCCCCGGCACTGGCAGCAATTCGAAGGAAGGACAAAGAACCTCCCCCCTCCCCTCCCTCAAACAAAATGATGGCGTAGAGATTGCCACCAGTGGTCAACACTAGGAGCAGCGTCACCAAAACAATGTGTATAGACTAGAGTATAATGCATCTCTAGATAGAAAATTCGAAAGAAATCTGTCAAGAAATGTGACCTCAGAGCGCACACAAGATATCCAGTAAAATATGACCTTTGACCCTATGAAAGATGGAACACTGGGGGCTACATCACAAAAATCTAGAGTAATCTGATGGACCTCCATACAAAATCTGAAAGAAATGTTTCTTCCAGAATGGCGGCGGCGGCAGAACGCTGTTGAATCCAAAGTATCCTCTGGCATTTTGCCGGGGGATACAATAACTATGTACACTACATAGATATTGCATATTTATCAAACTGTATCCGTCTCTACTCATATCATAACAAACAAATGCAGTTGTCTTTTCTTCGTGCTTTCAATGACAAGAACGGATCAATGAACAATCCATATAGTGCCGGTATTTAAAGCTGGCGCGATGTATACACAGGCATTTAACTTTCGCGCTACCTGTGTGACCTATGACCGCGAAAGACATATTAAATAAAGTTTTGTCCCTATTGAAATATTTGTAAAGAATATTTGAATGGAAATATCACAATTGTTATGTGTATTAAACTATACCACTTGTGTTGTGGTTTGTAAATTCAGAATTTTATAACGCATGCAGGCCCGATCAAAAGTACACTGACATAAATGACACTGCAAAGTAGCAGCCGCAGGAACAACCATAGCTTTCTGTTTTGTCTAAGCTGTCAAGTATTTCATTTTGCACAATTAAGCAGCAAAGGACAGAATGATGAAGTTACATGTAGCTTTGTTAATTGTAGTGAGCCAACTCATGGCATGTACATGTGAAATGCTACCCTCATGTACTACAGAGATTGTTACGACATGCTGGAGTAATGAGACCGAGTATGTAGGTCAAAACTTTACCCTACAGATTTTTGTGAGGCTTTCCCAGGAGATTTTGAGAGAGGTAGACCAGGACCATACAAAAATTGCCCTGGTGAACATAGATCATGACATATTCAGGGGAAAAGAACTGATTCAACAAGCCTCTACCGAGGTATTCCGAGATCGATGGGAAGTACTAGAACCCATAGTTAATCTGGGCATTGGAACTCTCACGTGGCACCTGTCCATACAAGATGTGGACTACACTGATGAAGGATATTACCATATTGAACTACGAACTGCAGACAGCATAGCATTTGAAACTAAGATTATTGAAAGTTTAGTAACTGTAAAGACAGATATAGAAGAAGGCACCGCTACTGATGATGGAGAGAACACAGCAAATGCAACATCGGAGATGGGGCCCAAGAGAGGAACACAACATTCCCTGATGATGTGGCTTATTATTATAGGGACCATATATATATAAGTTAATTCTTCGGGCTCAACAGGCAAGGCTTTACCTTCTAAAGTCAGTGCCTTGCCCACAACAATGTAGGTAATAATTTCCTCATGCCCGGTACTCCTTCATAATATAAAGACTGAAACTTAAAAGTTTCAAAACTTACAAGTCCCATATGAATGTAGCCTCATCACCAATGATCAAATGACCTTGATAACATTGTTGGGTCTCCAGTAATGTAGATATGCATTTGGACAAAAGAGACTAAAATCAATGTGCAAATGTGCAATGAGCAAGGCCATTAGTCTCAGCTCACCATTGAGCTAACTGTCTATTCTAATATTTCAGTCTCCACTATCATAATTGTGATTGTCTTCCTGTAATATACATGTTTGTACATCAGGCATAATCATACATTTATATTTGAGTCACTGAGTGGGTATATGAGTGCAGTCAGCTTCCTAATACAGTCAACCTTGCTTAAGTCGACGTCGCATGTGTCGAATAATCGCTCAAGTCGATGAAAATAAAAAGTCCCAATTTATCCTCATAGACTTACGTACGTGTGTTAATCCTTTGTACAAGTCGATTTTTGTAGGTCGAATACTCGCCTAAATCGATCAAATTCTCAGAACAATACCATGAAAAAACATTAAATTTACACCACACAAGTCGAACGGCGATGTGAAATCAATCATTGTCGAAACTGTCACACACCGATTTTGTTTACAAAAATTCCCCGACCTGCTAGCGCAATCTCCACGTCCTCTCTCATGCACTCTCTCGCGCTCTCACATGAAGAACAAAATGTCATGTGTGTTAGTCATGTTTGCACGGCCGGCGTCGCAGTTTTGCCAATAAAGGGATGTAAGGGAGGATTTAATACATTAAAATTAATCACTGGACATGTCTGGTTTTATTCTTTATTGTCCAACTTGTAACAGGAGTGTGAATTAATATAATGGGTACATGAAAGGTATAGTACATGTATGTTCTTATTTTCTCGATGTCGGCACAATATAAATCATGGTGCATTATGTGATGAGAACTACCAATCGATCAAACCGCCGGGCCGCCGGCCACAGTCTGCACCACGGCATCCCTGTGTATACACACGTAAATCAGATTTTCTTCGACTTCCGCACAAGTCGAAAATCGCCTATGTCGACGCATTTCACTCAGTCCCGTCATGATCGACTTAGGCGAGGTTGACTGTACATGTATCTAGTATGTACAAATTCAGATATCTTCCATGAACAGGGTCTTCCTGCAGCAACTGCAAGAACATGTATTTCATCTTTCTATGCATAAAAGTGTCCTACATCAGCAGACACAAATATATAATTGGCATTCAACTGTCAAAGTTGTATTTAAAAATCTGAATCAGCTTCCAAAATCTTTAATTAATGCGTATTTTATTTGGTGGCAGCTCTTTATAAGACATTTTGTTCTTTCTTGTTGTCTCTGCATTTTATGTATAATATATATTTACTCTATTGTTATTTGTATTTTTATCTTTGAATGGAATAAATTAACAAGGTTTTAGCAAGATTGTGTCTCGCCCACTTGCGAAAACTGGAAATATCGTGATCTCCATTGCCACGCAGAAGAATTGTATCTCTGGGTATCTGCCACAGAATGTAATATCCCATTAATGAGAAGGGCTATTCACAAAATACTATTTGTCACAAGAGAGTCTTGCAGGTAAACTTTAACATATGACCTCAAATGACCTCTGACCATATCATGTGACCTCCAACGGCAACATAACGTGAAGGTACCCTCAGTGCAAATATGACCCAAGTTAGGTTGTAATCCAAGCAACTGATGTGAAGTTATTTCACAAAAGAGAGTCTTGCAGGTAAACTTTAACATATGACCTCAAATTACCTTTGACATCATCATGTGACCTCCGACAACACAATAACATGGAGATGCCCCTAGTACTTCTATCACCCAAGTGTGGCTGCCAATGCAGTAACAGTTGCCAAGTAATGCATCATAAGAGAGTCTTGCAGGTAAACTTTAACGTTTGTGACGGACGGACGACGGACGACGGACGCCATTTGGATCCCTTAGTCTCGCCTTCACCTCCGGTGGGCGAGACAATAAATGAAATGAAATAATTGTATTTTGTGACAAATTTCATTATTATTTTATAAAATGCAGAAATCATTTATATCAGTTTGGAATAACAAATTGTATGATAGTAACAAGGTTCATTAACCCATTGCCCAAGGGAGCAAGCTTATGGGATTAAGAGAATGCAGTAATCAATGGGTTAATGATAGTAAGCAAATAATTACCGTTGGTGAAGGTGATGGTGATGGGACCCTGCAACTATCACTTCCGAGGCGATCTGGATGTAGCTATCTTTCCAAAGCGAAACTGAGGAAAGATAGCGTTATACATTCAGATCACCGAGGAAGTGATAGTACGTCGCATCGCCTGAAATTAAAAGGTGATTATTTGCTTTATATTCCACATCTGAAACATTTAACTGGTAAGAGAAAGACAATTCTTGTCTACTTCTCGAAAAAGACATTATGATTTAAGCCCGAATAAATTCACAAAAGATGTGAAAACCACCATAAACCGTACCCCTACCTGGGTGCGCACAATTGTTTTATCATTTTAAGCGCGCGATTGGGCAATGCACACTTTTTTTAGTACGCCTATGGAGCTATTCATAAAGGTTTTTCAGACTTTTCATTTTGACTATTCGTAGAGGTCACACACTTTTCAATTGACTATTCATAGAGGTCACGCACTTTCATTTCGCGCGTACCCAAAATATTGATAACACATTGTGACTCTGTAATGGACTGAAGAGATCAGCGAAACAAGTACTATTCCGTCAAGTCACAAACATTTCTTCTTGGGTCGATTGATATGGGGAAAACTATGGTTTATCACGTGATTACCTTTTGACCAATCTAACAGCAGGATTCTTAGTATGTGGAATATAATTTATTTTAATGAAAAGAATACCTAGAATAGCATGCCTTAATTGTACTTCTTTCTTTGTGATGTATATTTTACCCAAATAATGGACATGATCTGCTAAAGATTACTGCAGATGCCAAACAATAAATTGCATATACCGGTACTTGAAAGGTGTCTTATCTAGAATCATAACTTTAGAGCCATAAACAAGTATGGTTTAGTTAGGGCATGCAAATTTGTGCTGCATACACTAATAAAGAAATAAGGTCAGCTGAAAAATGACTTTTGAAGGACACAATTCATGTAATATTTTTTATTTATCAAAGATGTAGATGTCTAAGGGTGCTTTTATGCTCACCTTTTTCAGGCCAGAATGAGGCTTTGTTATGCATTTAGTTCAAAACATGGTTGCGTCCCTTCTCATTTTCGTATAATCGCCGATCTAAAACGCCGATCGTAAACTCACAAACAGGTTCATTTTGTATACGCGTTTCTCCAAAAAGACGGTTACTGGGGAAGCATAAACGCACAATCATTTGTAAATGCGTTTAAATAGTGACGTCATAATAAACATGTTTCCGTTTCACGTAAAAATCCGCGCGCCACTAACGGTGCACAATATTATGCAATGCCTTCAATAGTAAGCATAAACGTACTCTAAGTCAGTCTCTCACAAACTCTCTCTCTCTCTCTCTCTCTTTCTCTTTCTCTATCTCTCCCTCTTTCTTTCTCTCTCTTTCCCTTTTTCCTCTCTGGATTATAGTATGCATTAATTCTACCTATCAAGTTGGTCTTCATGTATACTGTAATATATGTATACTAGCAGAAGCAGCCCATGGACATCCACGGGCGCTAGCTGTGTTTATGATTAATCATTGTACCGTATATTTGTCACAATAATAAAGTGAATAAAAAGAAAAGTCAGGTAAAGTGTTATTTTTGTACCAAGAAGTATTTACAACATATCAATATATGTGTTATTTATCCAAATCTTACATGAGTTCTGAAGAAAATACATTTTCATCTTGATGAAGACTAAATGAAAATTTCAATATGGCACGAAAAAGAGACATGGGTCAATCCACGTCAAATCAACCAATTTTTTGACAATTTGTCACCCGACCCCCTTCAATTTTTTTTAAACTCGCACCAAATGTTCCTCGGAGTGTCTGACGGAAAACCCCAGAATATTTTGCCCCAAGGTGAAGTGGTTGCTAAGATACAGCCTCGCATAGCAACCAAGAAATGGGTTTTATGAAAATGATGGTTTTTTAATTGACCATTGAAGCCAGAATTTTTATCCAGTACAGCTCATTATCTGTAAATTGGAAGAACTTTATGCTCTTTAAAAGAAAAATCAATTGTGATGCAAAACTGACCTTTCGTTTCTGCGTACGAGGTCACCGAACATGGTGTCAAATTTCATTTTTGAAATTTTGAATGCATGTTTAGAGCCTCGTATCTCTAATACTGTATGAGATCAGGAACTAGAATTTTGTACAGTTAAAGACTTTCACTTGGGCAATAATCCAACAAAAAATCAGCGGAATTGGGCGAGCCGTTTTTGTGAAGGGCACCCTCAAATTTGGAAAAAATAAAAAATGTTCCAAGTTCAAGGTCACAGATGACCCTTCGTCCCATCTAGGAATACCATGAAATTTTCTGTATTAATAGACATTTACCAATATTATCGGGGGTTACCAAAGAAATTTTGGTACCGAAAGGTTTAACGGCTAATTTTCACCACCGAAAGTGGTTGTAAACGATGAAAATGGGATTCGGGGGACGTTTCACATGACAACAGTTTCAAAATGGAGAGCCCCAGCCCTGTCATATTTGCTGTAGTAATAGTCTGTAATACATATTTTAATAAAATATACCACAAGACTGCCTATTTGCATGATTTTGGCCTTGAAATTTGATCCAAAATGTGATAAAAACAGTTGTCTTGCCATTTCCTGTGTGTCTTTGTGTGTGAACGAGAATTTTAGAAGGCATTTAATTAAGCAATATTTCAAGAACTATGAAAAATTACAATGTACCATATTCAAATCATATAGTATCTATGCTTTTCTTTCAGATTTGGTATGTTTCTTTGATCACCTCTTAATGACTTGACCTTGAAATGCTTCTAAAAACAGCCATAAACTACATAGGATACGTGTACACAGTGCATCATTCGGTACCATAATGAGTAAAAACAGAAGCTCTTCAAGGTGTAACTTTGCATATTGGACGTCTTTAATATGTACTTTGATAATATGTAACATTCATATCGTTTCTCTCAACAATGACCTTGAACCAATGACCATGAAAATCATGATAAACACTATACCTGACTATATCCTACCCATATACCTGAAAAACGATGCTTTAAGACCTAATTAATACTGGACTTTTTTCATACATGCAAAAGTTTTTCTTGATGCAACTTTATATATTGATAGTATTCATTGAGTACTTGGGAGATATATGAAAATTACTTGCTCTCAAGGAACAGTGACCTTGAACTTTTGACCTTCAAAATCACGATAACACCTAATTTTGCCTAAACGACAACGTTTGAAGGCATGATTACTCCTGGATTTTTCAAAAATGCAAGGTTTTTCTTGGTGTTACTTTATACAGTAAATTGGTAGTATCGAATAAGTTCTTGGGAGATATATGAAAATTACTTGCTCCCTATGAGTAAAGTTCAAGGTCACTGCTCATAGAGAGCAAGTAATTTTTGCATATCTCCCAAGGACTTAGTCGGGTGACAAGCATTGGTTGATTTGACGTGTATTGACCCACATGATAACAAAGCTTTTCAACCTGCACTCTTCAGGTTATCACGCAGGTATGTAACAAATTACTTGAAATCAACTATATTATACTCGATGAACTTCAGAACAATTGCAAAGCTTGGACGAACTCCAAGGGGTTCGTGCGATTGAATGTAGGCGGCTTCCAGAAAGCGTAAATGTGCAGCGCTTCTGGCCCGGGACATAACTGAGAATTGATCGGCATAGCTTTGTGCGCAAGCTGGATTGTTCAGCAAATGGAGACCGATCGCTGAATCGCATTTGGCGTCCGGGTTCCAGTATAATATAGTTGATTTCGAGAAATTTGTTACACACCTGCATGATAACCTGATGAGTGCAGGTCGAAAAGCTTCATTATCAGGTCTCTTTTTTCGTGCCATATTGAAATTTTGTAGTACCAGGAAATTATTTGTAAATGACAATTGTTTGATTTTATGAATGATTTAATGATGCCATTTATGTTACGTCGGCCCTGTGGCCTGTGGATGACACACGATCTCATTTACACCCGGACGGGATTCTCGCACATAGAGCATAGATATAATTATAGTAGTACAGTATATCCATAGTACATCCACAGGCGTAGCAAGGATTTTTCAATAGCGGGGAAGACGTGAAGGATCCAACCACATATCCAGGATTTCATTTTAGGGGAGCGGTTGTGAGCAAGCGAAGAGTGCATAATTGGTGGTGAGCACGCAAAGCATGCTCCCCAGGGGATGGGTGCAGGGAGGGGGAGCTCTGATGTTTTATAGCATATTTGAGAGAAAGATAACGGATCGTAGCACTTTTTTTTAGGAGGAAAGTTATTTTAACGTCCTGACTGCTGTTTAGTTATTTGGACGTAATACTGCACTGTAAAAGGGGTGGGTGCAGGGAGGGGGAGTTCCCAATTCCCCCACTTTTTCGCTCTCGCATTTTTTTAATTTTTTTTTTAGTGGCTGAATAGGAGGGGCAATGGCCAACCTGTGCCACCTGTCTACGCCTGTCTATGCATAGAACTAGAGGGAGCGATTTGATATTGCCATGTTTCTGTGGTTTATAATACTCAAGAGAAGGCCATGAAAACATAACATGCATAATTAGCGGTACATCCCTTATAAAGGATACAAAAATGAAAAAAAAAAATTAATTTATTGTCATTTTCTTTTCAGGGGGATTATTGCCCCTTATATGGGTCTTGGGAGGACCGACGGATTGACTTTTCCCTACTACCCCTCCCCCCCCCCCCCCCATCGGCCTCCCGTCACCCCCAGCGTGAGGGGAGACGGGAGTAACATCCTATACGTATTCATATCATAGTGGAATATGGGGGGGGGTCTCCTTCTTTACACAGTGGCAACCGATATTCCTAAGTGATGTGATCTCCTACACCTCCCCTCCCCGAATGATGTCTACAATTAGGTTTAGTCTGTCATAAGGGAATGAATAACATATTTGAGGCGATATATACAATAACATGTTTATACCAAAAGACACCGTGCAAAATTTGAAGGAAATCTGTTGAGAAATGTGACCGCGAGAGCGCACACAACAAACTATCCCCCAAAATATGGCCTTTTACCCTATAAAAGACGAAACACTGGGGGTAGCATCACCAGAAATTATAGGTGTCTAGATTTTACCAAGATACACCTCCATACAAAGTTTGAAAGAAATCCGTTGAGAAATGTGACCGCTAGAGCGCACACGAGAATGTGACACGGCGGTGGCGGCAGAACGCTGCTGAATCCAAAGTATCCTCCGGCATTCTGCCGGGGGATACAATAATTTTGGTCCAACTGTAAACAGATAGAGGGTAGTACGTTCAGCAACATATATACTCAGCTAAGCATTATTAAACAAGGGAAACGCCCATGGCAGTCTCGCCTGCATTGCACAAATCATCAGGGCAGAATTCTGATTTTGTGAAAGGTTGGGACACTATTAAGGGTGATGCCCCTGAGCCCCATATGGGCAAGGTACCCCATTTGAACAACTTAAAGGGAAATCCGACCTTAATGGCAAGTTGCTCTGAGAGAAAGAGAAAAAATTAAGAGAAGCAGACTGGTGAAAGTTTGAATGAAATCGGACAAGCAATACCACAGTTATGAATTTTTTTAATTTGTAATCGCTATACATATGGGAATTTCAAATTCGCCAAATAGGTAATGTCACTGTGATGACAAATCCCCCGTTCACTCCAACACACAAATTGACTAAAATGTTATTTTTTTCAAAATGCATTACTCAGTAGGATCCTTTTTATTCATGAGGACCTATAACAATATAATATCTCCAATATATTTTGAGTACTGATCGAGGGTAAAGGCGCTTCGGAGAAAACAGTAAATTAATGATATTTTTGTCTCGCTTCTGCTACGCAGGTGTGACAAAAATATATATTTTTAAAGTCGTGTCATATCTTATCTACATGAAATGCATCCACATGTATAAGGAAAAAGGAAAAAAAGGTATCCATTATAGAAGCACGATAGTTGCTTCAAAGGCACGCGCGGAAAGCTAATGCAGCAAGCTGCATTGTTTACGTTCTTACGTTCGCGATATAGATAGCAAGTACGACATTAACAAATTCCTGGTTACTCTTCAAGTAAAATCTGATCACATTCTTCAATAAGCTTGGAATCTAAGCTAAGGAGATGAATGAGGGATTTTCTGGGCGAAGGAAGATTGCTTGCTTGTAAAGATTTTGTGGGAGAATATGGTTGGTACAGCGTCGGGCTTTAGCAGCTTCCTGGGTTTGTATCCCAGGCACACGGCTTGTAGGTTGGTCTCGAACGCCAAAACGTCAAAATGGTCTTCACAGACCACTCGAAAACGGAAATAAATGTACGTTTTGACGTTGAATTTGGTTGTTCCAATGTTCCTTATCCATACAGCACACCTTTCTCTATCCTTCTTCGGATCAGGGATGGCAAAAAAGGATTTTACCGGACAATTTCACGACGATTCGAACAGTAAATTGCTTGGCACAACGGCATTTTTGCAACTCCACAAATATGTATGCATGCTATAGGCGCTATCGTCTGCTTTTACGGACGCGTAACGCACACGCATTGTGGTGGAAACTCAAAGTGCTGCAATGACGTGACAGCTTTGGCCGACACGAGCCAATTTGCGTATCGACAGTGGAAAAACATACTTTTTATATCAAAATATACGCACTTGTAGGCTGTTCAAAAATTACAATTTCGATACTGATTAGTTCCTAGGGACATGCAGAACAACATATTTTTTCAAAATTTGCCAGTGGTGTCTTCTTTTAAGGCAGATTAGATATGAAATAGGAATCAGAAAACACTGACAGAATTTTAAGATGGACAGATTTCCCTCCACAAGTATGACTTTGATAAAATGTGCTCACCAAAATTGGATTAATTTTACTATAGCAAGGGGGAAAACAGATAAGAATAGTACATGTACCATAATAAGAAGCAAATTGCAATGAACATTAATAATCCCTCTGTCTTAGGTAATGGAAGTGACACTAATCAGCCTACAAATACAGAAAACAACAAACTGGAGCAAACATCTGTGGCAACAGCAAGGGACAATTCGAAATCCACATTCAATGATGGTAAGTATGTGAATGTGCACAAGACAAGTTTCACAGTGCTCTGTTCATTGCTCATCTTGAAACAAAATCAATTTCATGAAACAAAAAGTGTTTTACTTTTTTTTTAGATGGGCTAAAAATAAAATCTGATGTTCGTATTCCTCACTGAATGGGGGAAATGGTTACATGTCCCTTTTCCGAAGGTTCATAATTCTGAAGATTTGTTTTTCTGAAGGTGTGTATTTCCGAAGGTTCGTTACTCGGACGGTTCATAATTCCGAAAATGAAATAGGGTATAATTCTGAAAAATGAATAAGGGTTCATATTTCCAAAAGTTCATAATTCTACAAAGTTATGTAGGGCTCTATTGCATTTTCAGAATTACGAACCTTCAGAATTATGAACGATTTTCCATTTTCCATTTTTCGGAATTACGAACCTTTGGAATAACGAACCTTAATAATAATAATAGCTGTTTCTTTTATAGCGCCTTACCAGTTACAATGTAACCGACCAAAGCGCTTAAAGCATTATTACCCCGGTCACTGGATTCAGTTGCGATTCTGCAAATTACAGTACACATTCTCCACTCCTCTGGGGAGCATTCCAGCCAATCGCCTTTATCCAAGCACGCACATGCTAATCCAACCACAATGATGTTTGCATCCTCCCGGGTACCCATTTAACACCTGGGTGGAGAGGAGCAATGTAGACAAAATGCCTTGCTCAAGGGCATAAGTGCCATGCCGGGGTTCGAACCCACGATCTTTGCATTCCCAGTCAAGTGATTGAACCAGTAATGCATCAAATGTTTGGAATTATGAACCCCACACTATGGGAAACTTGTGTTTCGAATTATGAACCTTTGAAAAAAAATGAGTACCACCCCCCACAGAAACAGCAAATAATATGAGGAAACACTAAGCAATGAATATTACTGACCTCTCTACTTCAACTCAGACCAAGGACAGGAAAGTCAAACTCAAGTTGATATACATCACCCTAGAAATGCAGAACATAATGACCAGAAGCAAGCACACGTGACAACAACCGAGGATCCAAAGTCTATTTCAGTAGAAGGTGAATAAATCATATTTGCTATCTAACTTGGGGATTATAGGAGGAGGTAAAATGTTCAATTTATCATTCACTACACACTCGTCATGTCCATGAACATACACTTTATATAATCATCCAAAATTATTCAAGCCAGAGATGATGTGTTCAAAACTTATTTGATTGATACTGTAAAACCAGAAACTTCTGAGAAATGAAAATTGAAAAAATTATTAATAAGTTGCTTTTGCAGCAAGAAGTTTTGTGAAATGCAAATTTCAACACTGTGACTCTATCATTTTGTTGCATTAAACTTTTTGTACGAATCTCAACTACCTGTGAAATGAAAAAAAATCTGATAAGGAGTAACCTATTCATTTCTTTTCTCCTATAAAGTTACCATACAAGTGAACATTAGAAAACATGGATTTTAAGCAGGTCATATTATAAAAGAAATTGCATTCTATGTTCTGAGTTTTCCTGGGTCCATGTTCCATAAACTGCATAAAAAATGAATTCAAGCACAGATGCTGAAAAAAGAAATTCTGTGAAAAGCTGAACAAAAATAATGAAGCAATTGTGCCTCACACTTTCAATGCCAGCAATTTTGAAACCTATAAAAAAATATATTTCATAAGACAAGTTTCATGCCTTTTTTTTGGTTTTCAAACAAAAACTGTTTCAGGTTATACAACTTCAAAATTCATTTCCTTCCAAGGCACGACCTATTATTATATGGGCGCAGAAAAATCTGATTGTTTTCTTAACTACATTTGAGGAAATGGCTTTTTAGGAAACACTTTGCAATGAACATTACTGACTTCTCTACTTCAACTCAGACCAAGGACATAGGTGTCAAACTGATGACATACATCAGCCTCGGAATGCACAACCCAATAAACAGGAGCAAACATCTATGGCAACAAGGGAGGATCCAAACTCTACTTCAGAAGATGGTAAGTATTCATTTGCAAAATACACAGAATTTGCTAAAGAAAACCTGGATTTGGGGGCCTTTTTTGCAAGTCATAGACAAATAGTGAATTGTGTTTTTTAAAAAAGGACATTTCATGAGTCACGTTTTCGATCATCATGCCTTTTTCCTTGTACAATTTGAAACAAGTCTGTTTCTTCAGCTTTAAAACTTTACAATTCATGAATCCATACTGAATTTCACACTAAATACAGGTACAAGCAACTTGTGAACAGACTAATGAAAATACTTGTATATATACATATATATATATATATATATATATATATATGCACACTATGCATGGAAGTTAAAAGTTCTCAGTGAACTTCGATGTGGGTCAAAATAAGAAATATATTTGTCCACTTGGGATCTGTAACATAAATTTTTGTATGTTTGTTTGTTATGATTTTTTTTCTTTTTGTGGGGGGGGTGATTGTTTCTTTGCTGTTTATTGAGGGGAGGGGAGTGATTCATACTGTACAATGTTTAAAAAAAATTGTGAGTGATCCAGTTTAATTTCTGATTAAAAGCCTCCTTACACAAGAACATCATCTAGTCTACTCAAAAGGTGCTTCTAAATTTGTTTAAAATGTAAGTTCGGTATTAAAATCTGCAATATCTCTTAACAGAAGTAATATTTCAAACTGATATTTTGTAAAGGCATAGCACGGCAAAAACACTTTTCTTTAAAGGGATACTCAACCGCAGATTGTGGATGTTTTTATGCCGTGAGAGGGCACCATGATCGTTACCCGATCATGCCGTTCCCCTCAGGGCGCATTTCGGACAGAATGCACGCTCCGTCTGAGCTCGAGCTCTCGTGCGAGATTCGGTCGGCTTCGTGCAGTCTGATATGTAATCCCAGTAGTCCAACGGACGCGTTCAACGCATATACTTTGTGTACGAGTCAATGGGGCTTACGCTATCCCGACTTTCCCCACGGCCGCCTGGTGGCGTATCCCTTTAATAATTGGTTTCCTCTGAGTCACAATCATATCCCTACAATCAAGTAGTGACACACTTCTGGCTCTCAAGAAATATGTTTTCTGATTTCTTAATTTATTTTAAGATAGCTTTTGAGGAATAGCACTGGCCATCTATTTCATGTGTTTGGTAGAGAGGCCAGACAACCCCATATACACTGAGTGACTAAATTTATCACAATCCAATGTAAAGACATTCATCTACTCCAGTTTTTAATTAACTTTCTTATACTTTATGTTTCAGTCACACAGTCTACATATAGAGAGAGACAAGGAGAAGGAAATGGAGATCCCACATTTGAAGTAGAACCCATTGTAGGTACAGATGTTTCACAACAAGTAGATAAATTGGTTCCACCAGAGGATCTGGACGATCATGAACGGACTGCTGAGAGGGAATCACTGCTTCCAAATAAAGCATCTCCCCTAATGGAGAATTAAGATGGACATGTCAAAAGTCCAGACCAATAACCTTTCTTTTGTCACATATGGATTCTATTGAATTACTTATCCCACAACCACTTCTTCTTTGTTGTAAACCCAGTATTACTCTGATTAATGATAAGTTTAAATAAAATTGAATGGAAACAGACACATCACATATTCCAGTATTAATTAATACACACAAGCAGGACAAAGAAAGAAATTGGCATGGAATTGAGATTAATCTACAGTGTTTGTTCTCAGATGTCTCATTACGATTTCATCAATCCTTGCTTCCCAGCAAAGAATACCCTACTTTCCCCATACATATCATATTTATATTCTTCTATAAGTTCTTCCAAATCAATAAATGTCCGCCTATGACCATTATGAAATAAAAGTGCACTTTGATAATTCTAAATCCAATCATACAATGTACAACTGGTATTACTGAGTTCAGGAACATGAGATAATTGTACATGAACAGGTGTTCAGAACATAAGTAGAAACATTTTCTAGAATGTCTTTTATTTCACATGATCTTCTTACATGTATCTCAGAAGTCTTCATCATGTCTACCATCTACAAATGAATTTTCCTCAGAGTTTTCATAACTTGTGATGTATCAGGGTTTTCATAACTTGTGATGTATCAGGGTTTTTTATCACATTTATCAACTGGATATATCATGTGCCTTGCTAAACATGCTTTGGAATAGTGTAATATCCTCACAGATATAGGCCCTCTTGCATAAAAAGTTACGATTAAACGCAACTCAAAAAATTTAACGCAAGTCCCAAATACACGATCCTTGATTGGTTGAAAATCAAGTTGCGTTTAAGTTTTCGAGTTGCGATTAAATGCAACTTTTTATGCAAGAGGGCCATAGTCATGTATACTATCAGAGCATATGTTTGTTTGTTGTTGTTTTTGTGCCTTGCTAAACATGCTTTAGGAATAATGTAATTTCCTCACAGACATAGTCATGTATACTATCACAGGGTATGTATGTTTGTTTGTTTGTTGTTTGTTACTTCAGGGAGGAAACTGCCGATTTTTACTTTTATGTAAATTGGATTTTACTTTTCTTTTACCTATCTTTTTATGATTTATCTTCATTTGAGGCTATTTTTACATTACTATTATTTTATTTTATGCATATGTGATGCAAGTAGTGTTTTTGAGCAAAGATTCTGTAGTATCAAAATCAAATCATATTAATTGGTTAATATACTACTTTAATAGTTGTTCTGGAGAAATAAAAGCTTGTCTTCCTTCTTGAAATTAAAAATGGGACTAAGCATTGTAGAGTTATATGTAATGTAAGATATATGTGTCAAGATGAACTTTGACTTTATCCACAGTATCGTATTTGTAATATAATTATGTAACACTTAGTAGCACTGTAACCAATGCTACAGTTTGTCTCAAAAAGTTTTTTATTTCTTCAGTACAATAAAAATAATCATGCTGTACATTATACAAAAATAATTTAATCGAATTAAGCTGTACATAATAATGCAATTAACCCTTCTTTGAGTAAGTCATATGAATGTCATATTATTCCTTGTCGAAAACCATGAGGGCATTAACCTGATGTTCAGTGAGGAGTCTTGCCCTCACTCCTTCTACTGAATACAGTTAGGAATATTTTCAGTATACCCTAAACATCATTTAAATGATATGTACATATGAATTTGTCATGTTCACTTAACGCGAACCGGTCGTGATCCCGATCTTTCGACAGAAATTTGGCGAAAACACGTCCTTTCCGGCACATTTTAAATCATATCTCGAGAACCGCGCAAGATTTTTCATGGGGGCAAACGGTTTATAAAACTTTGATTAATTCTACATCTCATGATATCAGTTATTTTTTAATTGAATGAAAAAAACCGCCGTCTATTTTCGACTGAAAATGCATGGTTTCATGCTTTTTGTGTGAGGAAAAGCACTTTTTTGCACTCATTGCTCTCGTATTCCTCCTATAGCTTCTGACTTACGTGTCACAATGTATGGGGGCAAAGACTAGCAAATAGCCAAGATGTTACTCTTTCTTGTGATATCAGGTTCGTCCTGATTGGTCGAAAAAAACCGCCGTCTATTTTACATAATTAAAAAGAAACATAGCAAAAAAGATGTCATGTATATAAAGCACGTACAGTATGTAATGCTGCGTATATAGGCTCGATTTGGACTGTGCCATTGTAAAACGGGGTGCATCAATCCAATGTGTGTGTTGAACGACCGTGAATGCGAATTGAGCAGTCGTTACAGCTGTGGAGTGATATGTTGCATACCGTGGATGAAATGGATGAATCATGTCGAATGAGAAAGTGTAAAATTCTTCCTTCCCGCGTACGCACTGTTGTGTACTCGGAGTGAGATTCATAAATAGCAGCTCTTCTGTCCCTCCCTTCTCCGTTGCCCCCCATTGCTATAATAGAACAGCCGCGAACAAAACACCGATTTATACAGAGCAATGACCTGGACCACCCAGCTGATCGAGCGCGTACTCGAGTCGCGTTTGTATGTGCGCACAGCTGACTAAAGCAGAATTAAACCTTCAAATTATGTGAACAAATCAGGGGGTGAGAAATTCATATGAAATAGAAGAAATGGCTCCACAGTAAGTTGTACATGCATGTACATGTACATGTACAATGTATGTACTTCATCATTATGGAAATAACAGTGTGTCCAAATATAACTGTGGTACATAAAAGTTAAGAATGACTGATAATGTTGATAAAAACATATTCCCATCAGTGTTAGGTGATCGAATAAGTAGTATTTCAACAAAAATATAGAATGACATCCTCATTTTCAGGTTATTCTGTGCACATGTACATCATAACCATTTCCGTAAATATTGGATAGTTGATTATGTACATAGTTATTTCAAGGAATCTATTACACTTTCATAGTTTATTTCTTTGTAATGACACAACTTCAGACATGTGCATCTTACCCTGTAGATGATTACATTTTCTATGTTTTCTACTGCATGTTAGTTTTACTGTATTAAACACTGTGTACTGTAGTTAGTTAATATTTGTTTGATGGTATGAATAATTTTCTGTGCAACTTTAAAAGTTCTTTCTTGCTAATATTCGCCACCTCATTTGAACATTTTAATGTATACATTTGACATGTCCCTCCCTTAAATTCTTCAGTAAATGTCTCTACTCATCTCTTTCTAAAACTAGATGAATCTTTGACTGCGCACGGTCGGAATTTATGCCTCCGCCATCACCAGATTAGTCCAACAAAATTACAAATCTTTTCACTTAAAAAGCACAGGAGACAGAAAATTTATTTCATTTCATTTTCATCCCGTACAAATAAAGAACTTACCATTGATGACTTACAATCATCAAATACACCACTGTCCCCTTGAAATTTCTAAAATAGGTAGGCCTAGACTCCATTTTTATGTATATAATGACCTCTATGACCTTTGAACTTTGACCTTGAGACCCTAAAATCTAATCCGTTCATCGTCCCTCACATATGCATACATGGGCCAAGTTAGAGGTTGATCCGTCAAACAGTTCTGAAGTTATTGCGAGAACGAACCATTTTTATGTAGATAATGACGCCTCTGACCTTTGACCTTGAGACCCTAAAATCTAATCAGTTCATCGTCCCTCCCATATGCAAACATGGGCCAGGTTAGAAGCTGATCTGTCAAACAGTTTTTCAGTTATCGCGAGAACTAACCATTTTTATGTACATAATGACCTCTGTGACCTTTGACCTTTGACCTTGAGACCCCAAAATCTAATCAGTTTATCGTCCCTCCCATATGCATACATGGGCCAAGTTACAAACTGATAAAAAAAAAAACGGTTTTGAGGTTATTGCGAGAACGAAAAGGGGACGGACGGACGGACGACCCGAAAACATAATGCCTCCGGCACCACCTACGGTGGGCAGAGGAATAAAAATTATTTACTTTATTAGTGTATACATGCAAAAACATATTACTATGAATATGACTTGAAGTTATGAGGAAATCTTGGACATAAATTGAAAATTTGTATTATTAATGTAAACAAATTAATTGGTTTTAGTGAAGGAATGAATAGGGAATGACGTCACAACCTCATGACTGAGTTGCCAATTTGTCTAGTGATTTTCATTGTGTTCCCTAGTTTTTCATGTCATTACAAAATTCCTAACTTTTTTATTAGTTGGCTGATTTTCATTGAAGTGTACTTGATCTGTTTGTCTGATTTTTCTGCTTCTACTAGAAAGAGTATATCAAATTAATAGACCAACTTGCATCTAAAGATGACATCGGCGTCTTGAAAATGTGGTCATCTATAACTCGAATATATCTAATTAATAAATACTTTTTTTTTTCTAATTTCACAGTTTCTGTGACAAATATTGATTGATATAAACCCATCTTCATCATGTGGAGAACTACTTCAATACATGTCGGTGAAAATTTGATGAAAATACAAAATAACAGAACGATCGTCAGTCCAACATAATGCCTCCCTCTACTGTCTGACTTCTGAAATTGCTGTCTGAGAACTGACATTGCGCAAGGGTTTGGTGATCCTTTCGCTACGCCGAACAGCAAACTCTATTTGAACGCGAATGACCACAGAAATCAACAGTAGAATATCGGCTTCACGATAGTTGGTAAATACCTATACCCATGCAAAATTTACCAAGTGAAAAATTATTTTAAGAAAATCAAAACAAAAAAAAATTACGGTATCTCAAAAAATACTCAACCGTTTCAGTGAATATTGATATGAAGCACAATATCACCATTTCCTATGTACTCCGGAATTTTCATGATTTTTAAGGCCCAAATAAGGGAGATACATGAAGGTGAATTTTCGAGGATTTTTGCTTCTCTCTAGCTCTCAGCACAGTGCCTCGGTAGCCGTTAGGAATTCAAAAGCTTTTACGACTTTATGAGGGGTTAATTGCTGGTACCAGTGTGGCAGAAATAAAACCATAGAAAAATTTTTTAGTCTGACCATCACTGAATATTCAGTAACATATTAAGTACTACCCTCATTGAATAAGATGGCAGCAGGCTTGAGAACATGTTTTGTGATGGCATCAGCCGAAACAATAGCAGTGTGGCACAACTGCCACACCATAGACGTTTAGCAAAAATTCACCAAAGTCTTTGGCCACTTTGGATGATCTCAGACATTTTTTAAACTTGTATTATGCATATCATAAAAAATAATTTCCTGCTTTTTCATAAATGCATAGATTTTTGAAGTGGTATCCAAGGGTAACGTTTATGTCAACATTTTGCAGTTTGGGGGTTTGTTTTTTGCTTTGCAGTTGGAGACTTATAAGGTACTGTTACTCTTCATTTTGCAATACTGAAGAAACAGAGTCAGAACTTTTTTGAAGGTAAAGACTGAAGGGGCCACTGCCCACCTCTCTCAATCAACTGCTAGATTTATGCTAGGAGTCCACTGGGCCGGCGCCAGTTGGTGCCAGTTCGCGCCAAAGATTATGTGATTGGCGCGTAGTGGCTCGCTGTGGCGCCGAATTAATGTCCGCTCGGCATGTGTCGCCAAGTGGAATAAACTGGGTGCCATATGGCGTGCGCCAAATGCCACCCGGCTTGCTCCAAAATGTTGCGCCAGTTTGCGCCATTACACGGCCATTTGATTCCAAAATTCACCCTGTTGGCGCCATTCGCGCCAATAGACGGCTACTTTGCGGCACTTGGTGATTAGTTTGTGCCAAAGGTCGCCAAATTGGTTTGAACTTGCCGCCACTTGCCGACTATATAAATACCGGCCATCGGCTACCTGAAAATCTTGCAAGTTGTGTGAGAAAGTCCTGCGATGCCGCCCTGCTTTTATAGGCGGCAAGTGGCGCTGAATGGCGGGCAACCAGGTGGCATTTGGCGCGAAGTAGTCACCAATCGGGTGCCGTTTGGCTCGCGCCACTGCACATTTGGCGCGCTTTGGCGCGGGCTATCCGCCTCTGTTGGAATTATTTGGCGCGTAGTGGCGCAAACAAGGTGCCACTTGGCGCCATGTGGCGCGAAATCTCATTGGCGCAACTTGGCGCGCACCATTACATTCCAGTGGATTCCAATAGGCGGATTGTTTGCGCCAAAGGGCGATATGTTCGCGCCATTTGGTGCCACTTGGCGGACACTTGGCGCTGATTGCTTGATGCAAGTGGCGCGACGAAGATTTCAAACATTTTGATATTTTCTTGCCGCCAAATTCAAATTTGGTGCCACCACGAGCCAGTTGGGAGGCAGTTTGAGCCACTAGGCACCTTATTGGCGACTCTAGGCACCAGTGGACTCCTAGCATAAAGTGTGACATGCAATAAGGAGAACCTCACCCAAGAAAACAAAAATATAAACTATTCATTGCCAATTCCTCTTTAGAACTAGAAATGTCCATTGTCCCGCAATGCAAATGTATCCCCCGGCACTGCTGGCAGCAATCGAAGGAGGGATAAGGAGGGACCTCCCCCCCCCCCCTCCCTCAAACAAAAGGATGGCGTTGAGATTGCGCCGCCAGTGGCCCGGAGTATTGTGAACACTAGGAGCAGCATCACCAAAACAATGTGGGTAGATTAGAGCATAATGCATCTCTATAGAAAATTCGAAAGAAATCTGTCAAGAAATGTGACCTCAGAGTGCACACATTTATCCACTAAATTATGACCTTTGACCCTATGAAAGACGGAACACTGCGGCAGCATCACCAAAAACTGTAGGGGTCTAGAGTAATCTATGATGGACCGCCATACAAAATCTGAAAGAAATCAGTCAACAAATGTGTCCTCCAGAATGCATGCAACCAAAATATGACATTTGACCCTATAAAAAGCAAGCACTAAAGATGTGCAGATTTCACTAAGACACACCTCCATATAAAATTTGAAAGAAATCTGTCAAGAAATGTGGAAGTTAGAGTGCACAAAAGACATATGACCTTTGACCCTATAAAGGACGGAACAATGAGGGCAGCATCACCAAAAAGTAAAGATGTGTAGATTATACCACGATACATCTCCATACAAAATTTGAAAGAAATCCATCCAGAAATGTGGCCTGCAAAGTGCACTCACGCCATGCCCTGAAATATAACCTTGGACCCTATAAAAGATGGGACCCTATAAAAGATGGGACACTGGTGGCAGCATCACCAAAAACTATAGGTTTTTAGATTACACCAAGAGACACCTTCATGCAAAATTTGAACGAAATCCGTTGAGAAATGTGACCGCCAGACCGCACACAAGAGTGCACACAAGACATCTATCAAAATATGACCTTTGACCCTATAAAGGACAGAACAATGAGGGCAGAATCACCAAAACGTAAAGATGTGTAGATTATACGTTACATCTCCATACAAAATTTGAAAGAAATCCATCCACAAAAGTGGCCTGCAAAGTGCACTCACGCCATGCCCTGAAATATAACCTTGGACCCTATAAAAGATGGGACACTGGTGCCAGTATCACCAAAAACTATAGGTTTTTAGATTTTACCAAGAGACATCTTCATGCAAATTTTGAACGAAATTTTGAGAAATGTGACCACCAGAGCGCACACAATAGCGCACACAAACTATCCCAAAAAATATGGCCTTTTACCCTATAAAAGACGGAACAGTGGGGACAGCACCACCAGAAATTATAGGTGTCCAGATTATACCAAGATACATCTCCATACAAAATTTGAAAGAAATCCATCCAGAAATGTGGCCTGCAGAGTGCAGTCACACCATGCCCTGAAATATAACCTTTGACCCTATAAAAGACGGGACACTGGTGGCAGCACCACCAAAAACTATAGGCTTTTAGATTACACCAAGAGACACCTTCATGCAAGATTTGAACGAAAGCCATTGAGAAATGTGACCGCCAGAGCGCACACAAGAGTGCACACAAGACATCGATCAAAATATGACCTTTGACACTATAAAAGACGGAACACTGGAGGCAGCATCACCAAAATCTATAGGTTTCTAGATTTTACCAAGAGACATCTTCATGCAAATTTTGAACGAAATTTTGAGAAATGTGACCACCAGAGCGCACACAATAGCGCACACAAACTATCCCAAAAAATATGGCCTTTTACCCTATAAAAGACGGAACAGTGGGGACAGCACCACCAGAAATTATAGGTGTCCAGATTATACCAAGATACATCTCCATACAAAATTTGAAAGAAATCCATCCAGAAATGTGGCCTGCAGAGTGCAGTCACACCATGCCCTGAAATATAACCTTTGACCCTATAAAAGACGGGACACTGGTGGCAGCACCACCAAAAACTATAGGCTTTTAGATTACACCAAGAGACACCTTCATGCAAGATTTGAACGAAAGCCGTTGAGAAATGTGACCGCCAGAGCGCACACAAGAGTGCACACAAGACATCTATCAAAATATGACCTTTGACCCTATAAAAGACGGAACACTGGAGGCAGCATCACCAAAATCTATAGGTTTCTAGATTATACCAAGAGACACCTTCATGCAAAATTTGAATAAAATCCGTTGAAAAATGTGACCGCTAAGCGCACACAAACTATCCAAAAAAATATGGCCTTTTACCCTATAAAAGACGGAACACTGGGGGCAGCATCACCAGATATTATATGTGTCCAGATTTTACCAAGATACACCTCCATAAAAAGTTTCAAAGAAATCCGTTGAGAAATGTGACTGCCAGAGCGCACTCAATAATGTGACGCGGCGGTGGAACGCTGCTGATTCCAAAGTATCCTCCGGCATTCTGCCACTTCGTTACTCTATTGCATTGGGACATGAAGCAATACCATTTTGTTGAAAAAACTCACATCTATGACCAGAAAATATACACTTTGAACTTATCTACATGAAGTGCATCTATAACGTAAAAGGTAACCATTATGGAAGTACTATAGTTGCTACAAAGTCATCCAACATTATATAAACAAGTCTGGTGACCCTAAGGTAATATTCATATATCCCAAAATACATAGCTGCCGTTTCAAAGGTTATGTACAGGACACACAAGAAAAAAAAAAAAATCACAAGATAGACCCGGGTGCAGTGGCAAAAATGTATAAAACTTTTATTCAATTCATTCAAAGACATTAAAACCCTTACAATATATAAACATGCCCTCTTCATGTCCGAATATTTTTAGATCAGTGAACGAGACCTGTGTGTCATTCGCCATTTTATCTCTGACAGTGATCGTCGCACCTTCAATAGCTTTGAACTTTGAAACTATTCAATAACACTGCAAAAATAATATTATAATGGATTTCATGGCTGTATGTATAATAGCGTTTTCATTGCTCTTGTTAATCCATCAATCTGATGTTTACCCGATTACAACCACAAATATCTCCCAATGTCAGGGTGACATGCAGAATAAACCGTGTGTGGTTCGCAATGCACTTGAGCAGACAATACGTACTGGGGACAATGCATGTGTAACATGGATATTGGCCTGGCCAGGGGAAATGGCACAACAGCTGTATGGAGCTTTACAGAATATTTCCCTGATAACCATTGAACACCGAATCATCACTGGGAGGACTGTCTCATCGAAATTTAGTGACTTGGAAGGATGGCATCCAGATTATAACTTCTCCCCACAAGGTGGATACCACCTAATGAACATCACTGTATTCCTAACTGATGCAAAATTAAGCGATCATATTGAAACACACTGGGAATTCTTTGTCGATCAATTCACGTATAAAACAGGACATGTCCTCTTGTTTAATGTGACAAGCCCAGAAAATCCTTCAACAGTGTCACGAGACAACGAAGTAGAAGCTACACCACCCCCACCTAACACCTCTGACTCCGATCCTACAGCATCTCTTATGACATTTAATTCAGATAATTCACTGCCATCATCTGATCTGTTTATAATCTTGGAAAGGTTGAATATAATCATCTTTATAGTTGTAGCAGGATTTTTTGCCCTGGCAATCTTGATAAAATGGACAACCACAAAGGCGATACTAAATAGAATTTACATTTATCTTGTGAACTGGAATCTGGCATCCATTCAGCAGTGGTTTGATAGGCTCAGACTGCGTCTTACCGGCATTAATCCACCAAGGTCATCAACTCATCAGCAAAATAACACAGAACAAGGAAATCAGACATCAACAACTGATCCAAACTCAACTGCAGTACATTGTAAGTACATGTAGGTTATCCATGTTTTCCTTATTTTAAAATTCTTTCCACAGTAAAACATTTTTTAGCAACCACCTATGGATGGAGATGAAGTCTACAGACCCTTATATAGATATTACAAACACCTATCTAAATGCTCTTTCACAGATGCTGCAGTAAACCGCTGCCAAAAAAAATGTGGTGATTTTTTGTGTATTTAATGAATGACAAGTGGGGATGCCTGGCTCAACAAAGGTCCTAAGCATTTACCTCTGTGACATATAGAAGTGTTAAGTGCAGTACGTTTAATGTTTTGTTTTTTGAGGCGGTTGAACACTTCATATTTGAACGACTATAAAAAAAAATTATTCTTGTTCCCTTTTCAGAGCAGTACACAGGATTGACCATAAACGTGCTCCCTAAATTTCAACTTTTGTTTGTTGAATGTCAGTGATTTACCTCAGAACAAAAAAATGTGTAAAAATCCTTCTAAATTGTACTTATTTATTTATACAGCAGATACAAATGATGGAAGTCATTGCAATGAGTCAGGAAATGCGATGGCGGTCATTCCAAACTCTTCTGTAGCATCAGGTATGTTAAACACTTCTACAGCATCAGGTATGTTAAACACTTCATCTTACACATGAATTCCATATAAATCTACATTAAAAAAATTTCCAAATTGCACATTGGAATCAAATGTGCCAAGAGAAATTTGTCTCACATTTATTGCCAGAATCTTATCAAAATCTGCAGACAAAATGTTAATGTTAAATTTCCCTTATAAAAAAATACCATGGCAATATTACGTATTTCATGGTATTACCGCCATAATATGGTAAATGGTAATGGTAAATCTGTGGTACACATCGTATTTTTTAATTTCTTAATTCATTTGACGATAGCTTTTGAGAAATAGCACTGGCCATCTATTTCATGTGTTTGGTAGAGAGACCAAACAACCCCATATACACTAACTAAGTGACTGATTTATCACAATCCAATGTAAAGACATTCATCTACTCCATTTTTTAATTAACTATGTTATACTTTATGTTTCAGTCACACAGTCTACATCTACAGATGATATAGACGGACAAGGAGAAGGAAATGAAGATCCCACATTTGAAGTAAAACCCATTGTAGGTACAGATGTTTCACAACAAGTAGATAAATTGGTTCCACCAGAGGATCTGGACGATCACGAACGGACTGCTGAAAGGGAATCACTGCTTCCAAATAAAGCATCTCCCCTTATGGGGAATTAAGATGGACATGTCAAAAGTCCAGACCAATAACCTTTCTTTTGTCACATATGGATTCTACTGAATTACTTAATCCCACAACCATTTCTTCTTTGTTGTAAACCCATTATTACTCTGATTAATGATGAGTTTAAATAAAATTGAATGGAAACAGACATATCACATATTCCAGTATTAATTACACACAAGCAGGACAAGGATAAGACAAAGAAAGAAATTGGCATGGAATTGAGATTAATCTACAGTGTTTGTTCTCAGATGTCTCATTACGGTTTCATCAATCCTTGCTTCCCAGCAAAGAATACCCTACTTTCCCCATACATATCATATTTATATTCTTCTATAAGTTCTTCCAAATCAATAAATGTCCGCCTATGACCATTATGAAATAAAAGTGCACTTTGATAATTCTAAATCCAATCATACAATGTACAACTGGTATTACTGAGTTCAGGAACATGAGATAATTGTACATGAAAAGGTGTTCAGAACATAAGTAGAAACATTTTCTAGAATGTCTTTTATTTCACATGATCTTCTTACATGTATCTCAGAAGTCTTCATCATGTCTACCATCTACAAATGAATTTTCCTCAGAGTTTTCATAACTTGTGATGTATCAGGGTTTTCATAACTTGTGATGTATCAGGGTTTTTTATCACATTTATCAACTGGATATATCATGTGCCTTGCTAAACATGCTTTGGAATAGTGTAATATCCTCACAGATATAGGCCCTCTTGCATAAAAAGTTGCGATTAAACGCAACTCAAAAAATTTAACGCAAGTCCCAAATACACGATCCTTGATTGGTTGAAAATCAAGTTGCGTTTAAGTTTTCGAGTTGCGATTAAATGCAACTTTTTATGCAAGAGGGCCATAGTCATGTATACTATCACAGCATTATGTTTGTTTGTTGTTGTTTTTGTGCCTTGCTAAACATGCTTTAGGAATAATGTAATTTCCTCACAGACATAGTCATGTATACTATCACAGGGTATGTATGTTTGTTTGTTGTTTGTTTGTTTGTTGTTTGTTACTTCAGGGAGGAAACTGCCGATTTTTACTTTTATGTAAATTGGATTTTACTTTTCTTTTACCTATCTTTTTATGATTTATCTTCATTTGAGGCTATTTTTACATTACTATTATTTTATTTTATGCATATGTGATGCAAGTAGTGTTTTTGAGCAAAGATTCTGTAGTATCAAAATCAAATCATATTAATTGGTTAATATATTACTTTAATAGTTGTTCTGGAGAAAGAAAAGCTTGTCTTACTTCTTGAAATTAAAAAGGGGACTAAGCTTTCTAGAGTTATATGTAATGTAAGATATTTGTGTTAAGATGAACTTTGACTTCATCCACAGTATCGTATTTGTAATATGATTATGTAACACTTAGTAGCACTGTAACCAATGCTACAGTTTGTCTCAAAAAGTTTTTTATTTCTTCAGTACAATAAAAATAATCATGCTGTACATTATACAACTAGATGAATATTCGACCGCGCGCGGTCGGAATTTATGCCTCCGCCATCACCAGATTGGAAATGTATGGCATACATGTACACTCTAAAAAGGACTGGTCCAACAAAATGACAAATCTTTTCACTTAAAATGCACAGGAGACAGAAAAATTTATTTCATTTCATTTTCATATAAAACTAGAAATATTTGATAACAAGGCTAAAAACCAGTAATTTCATGTAATTTTATGTAAATTGACCTCTGTGACCTCTGACCTTTGACCTACTTACCCCAAAATCTAATCAGTTCATCTTTATATGGGTATGCATACTGGTACCAAGTTTGAAGTTCTCACCTCAGATAGTTCTTGAGATATCGCGGTAACGGTGGTAAAAACCACTAATTCCATGTAAATTGACCTCTGTGACCTTTGAACTTTGACCTACCTACCCCAAAATCTAATCAGTTCATCTTCGTATACGGTAACATACTAGTACCAAGTTTGAAGTTCTTACCTCAAACAGTTCGAGATATCGTGGTAACGGTGCTAAAAACCAAGAATTTTTATGTAATTTCAGGTAAATTGACCTCTGTGACCTCTGACCTTTGACCTACTTACCCCAAAATCTAATCAGTTCATCTTTCTATGGGGATACATACTGGTACCAAGTTTGAAGTTCTCACCTCAGATAGTTCTTGAGATATCGCGGTAACGGTGGTAAAAACCACTAATTCCATGTAATTTCATGTAAATTGACCTCTGTGACCTCTGACCTTTGACCTACTTACCCCAAAATCTAATCAGTTCATCTTTCTATGGGGATACATACTGGTACCAAGTTTGAAGTTCTCACCTCAGATAGTTCTTGAGATATCGTGGTAACGGTGCTAAAAACCAAGAATTCTTATGTAATTTCATGTAAATTGACCTCTGTGACCTCTGACCTTTGACCTACTTACCCCAAAATCTAATCAGTTCATCTTCGTATGGGGATACATACTGGTACCAAGTTTGAAGTTCTCACCTCAGATAGTTCTTGAGATATCGCGGTAACGGTGCTAAAAACCAGTAATTCCATGTAATTTCATGTAAATTGACCTCTGTGACCTCTGACCTTTGACCTACTTACCCCAAAATCTAATCAGTTCATCTTTCTATGGGGATACATACTGGTACCAAGTTTGAAGTTCTCACCTCAGATAGTTCTTGAGATATCGTGGTAACGGTGCTAAAAACAAAGAATTCTTATGTAATTTCATGTAAATTGACCTCTGTGACCTCTGACCTTTGACCTACTTACCCCAAAATCTAATCAGTTCATCTTCGTATGGGGATACATACTAGTACCAAGTTTGAGGTTCCTACCTGAAATGATTCTTCAGATATCGCGGTAACGAGAAGTGGGACGGACGGACGCACGGACGGACGCACGGACGGACGCACGGACGGACGCACGGACGGACGGACGGACAACCCGAAAACATAATGCCTCCGGCACCCACCTTCGGTGGGCGGAGGCATAAAAATAATTTAATTGAATTAAGCTGCACATAATAATGCAATTAACCCTTCTTTGAGTAAGTCATATGAATGTTATATTATTCCTTGTCGAAAACCATAAGGGCATTAACCTGATGTTCAGTGAGGAGTCTTGCCCTCACTCCTTCTACTGAATACAGTTAGGAATATGTTCAGTACCCTAAACATCATTTAAATGATATGTGAAATAGAAGAAATGGCTCCACAGTAAGTTGTACATACATGTACATGTACATGTACAATGTATGTACTTCATCATTATGGAAATAACAGTGTGTCCAAATATAACTGTCACGGTGGTACATAAAAGTTAAGAATGACTGATAATGTTGATAAAAACATATTCCCATCAGTGATCGAATAAGTAGTATTTCAACAAAAATATAGAATGACATCCTCATTTTCAGGTTATTCTGTGCACATGTACATCAAAACCATTTCTGTAAATATTGGATAGTTGATTATGTACATAGTTATTTCAAGGAATCTATTACACTTTCATAGTTTATTTCTTTGTAATGACACAACTTCAGACATGTGCATCTTACCCTGTAGATGATTACATTTTCTATGCTTTCTACTGCATGTTAGTTTTACTGTATTAAACACTGTGTAGTTTAGTTAATATTTGTTTGATGGTATGAATAATTTTCTGTGCAACTTTAAAAGTTCTTTCTTTTTAAAACGCTTGCCAATATTCGCCACTTCATTTGAACATTTTAATGTATACATTTGACATGTCCCTCCCTTAAATTCTTCAGTAAATGTCTCTACTCATCTCTTTCTAAAACTAGATGAATCTTTGACTGCGCACGGTCGGAATTTATGCCTCCGCCATCACCAGATTGGAAATTTATGGCATACATGTACATGTACATTCTAAAAAGGATTAGTCCAACAAAATTACAAATCTTTTCACTTAAAGAGCACAGGAGACAGAAAATTTATTTCATTTCATTTTCATCCCGTACAAATAAAGAACTTACCACTGATGACTTACAATCATCAAATACACCACTGTCTCCTTGAAATTTCTAAAATAGGTAGGCCTAGACTCCATTTTTATGTATATAATGACCTCTATGACCTTTGAACTTTGACCTTGAGACCCTAAAATCTAATCAGTTCATCGTCCCTCCCATATGCAAACATGGGCCAGGTTAGAAGCTGATCTGTCAAACAGTTTTTCAGTTATCGCGAGAACTAACCATTTTTATGTACATAATGATCGACCTCTGTGACCTGTGACCTTTGACCTTGAGACTCCAAAATCTAATCAGTTTATCGTCCCTCCCATATGCATACATGGGCCAAGTTACAAACTGATCCAAAAAAAAAGGGGACGGACGGACGGACGGAAACGGATGGACGACCCCGAAAACATAATGCCTTCCGGCACCACCTACGGTGGGCAGAGGCATAAAAATTATTTACTTTATTAGTGTATACATGCAAAAACATATTACTATAAATATGACTTAGTTGAAGCTATGAGGAAATCTTATTCTTGGACATAAATTGAAAATTTGTATTATTAATGTAAACAAATTAATTGGTTTTAGTGAAGGAATGAATAGGGAATGACGTCACAACCTCATGACTGAGCTGCCAATTTGTCTAGTGATTTTCATTGTGTTCCCTAGTTTTTCATGTCATTAAAAAATTCCTAACTTTTTTATTAGTTAGCTGATTTTCATTGACGTGTACTTGATCTGTTTGTCTGATTTTTCTGCTTCTACTAGAACGAGTATATCAAATTAATAGGCCAACTTGCATCTAAAGATGACATCGGCGTCTTGAAAATGTGGTCATCTATAACTCGAATATATCTAATTAGTAAATACTTTTTTTTTCTAATTTCACAGTTTCTGTGACAAATATTGATTGATATAAACCCATCTTCATCACGTGGAGAAGTACTTCAATACATGTCGGTGAAAATTTGATGAAAATACAAAATAACAGAACGATCGTCAGTCCAACATAATGCCTCCCTCTACTGTCTGACTTCTGAAATTGCTGTCTGAGAACTGACATTGCGCAAGGGTTTGGTGATCCTTTCGCTACGCCGAACAGCGAACTCTATTTGAACGCGAATGACCACAGAAATCAACAGTAGAATATCGGCTTCACGATAGTTGGTAAATACCTATACCCATGCAAAATTTACCAAGTGAAAAATTATTTTAAGAAAATCAACAAAAAAAAATTACGGTATCTCAAAAAATACTCAAACGTTTCAGTGAATATTGATATGAAGCACAATATCACCATTTCCTATGTACTCCGGAATTTTCATGATTTTTAAGGCCCAAATAAGGGAGATACATGAAGGTGAATTTTCAAGGATTTTTGCTTCTCTCTAGCTCTCAGCACAGTGCCTCGGTAGCCGTTAGGAATTCAAAAGCTTTTACGACTTTATGAGGAATTAATTGCAGTGTAGGGTCGCGCCTGCTGGTACCAGTGTGGCAGAAATAAAACCATAGAAAAATTTTTTAGTCTGACCATCACTGAATATTCAGTAACATATTAAGTACTACCCTCATTGAATAAGATGGCAGCAGGCTTGAGAACAAGTTTTGTGATGGCATCAGCTGTGATTCAATATCACTTTATCACAATGTCTGAGATCATCCAGTTTATAAGAAAGGCATAGGAAATAAAGTTAAGTGGCCGAACAGTTTCCGAAACAATAGCATTTTGAAATTTTCTTGCCGCCAAATTCAAATTTGGTTCCACCACGAGCCAGTTGGGAGGCAGTTTGAGCCACTACACGCCACTAGGCACCTTCTTGGCGACTCTAGGCGCCACAGCAAATTGCATTGGCGCAAACTGGCACCATGCAACTGGCGCCGCCCAGTGGACTCCTAGCATAAAGTGTGACATGCAATAAAGGAGAACCTCACCCAAGAAGACAAAAATATAAACTATTCATTGCCAATTCCTCTTTAGAACTAGATGTCCATTGTCCTGCAATGCAAATGTATCCCCCGGCACTGGCAGCAATCGAAGGAGGGATAAGGAGGGATAAGGAGGGACCTTCCCCCCCCCCTCCCTCAAACAAAATGATGGCGTTGAGATTGCGCCGCCAGTGGAGTATTGTCAACACTAGGAGCAGCATCACCAAAACAATGTGGGTAGATTAGAGCATAATGCATCTCTATAGAAAATTCGACCTCAGAGTGCACACAATTATCCACTAAATTATGACCTTGGACCCTATGAAAGACGGAACACTGGGGCAGCATCACCAAAAACTGTAGGGGTCTAGAGTAATCTATGATGGACAGCCTTACAAAATCTGAAAGAAATCAGTCAACAAATGTGTCCTCCAGAATGCATGCAACCAAAATATGACATTTGACCCTATAAAAAGCGGAACACTGTGGGCAGCATCAGCAAGCACTAAAGATGTGTAGATTTCACTAAGACACACCTCCATATAAAATTTGAAAAGAAATCTGTCAAGAAATGTGGAAGTTAGAGTGCACAAAAGACATATGACCTTTGACCCTATAAAGGACAGAACAATGATGGCAGAATCACCAAAACGTAAAGATGTGTAGATTAGATTTCACTAAGACACGCCTCCATACAAAATTTGAAAGAAATCCATCCAGAAATGTGGCCTGCAAAGTGCACTCATGCCATGCCCTGAAATATAACCTTGGACCCTATAAAAGATGGGACCCTATAAAAGATGGGACACTGGTGGCAGTATCACCAAAAACTATAGGTTTTTAGATTTTACCAAGAGACATCTTCATGCAAATTTTGAACGAAATTTTGAGAAATGTGACCACCAGAGCGCACACAATAGCGCACACACACTATCCAATAAAATATGGCCTTTTACCCTATAAAAGACGAAACACTGGGGACAGCATCACCAGAAATTATAGGTGTCCAGATTATACCAAGATACATCTCCATACAAAATTTGAAAGAAATCCATCCAGAAATGTGGCCTGCAGAGTGAACTCACACCATGCCCTGAAATATAACCTTTGACCCTATAAAAGACGGGACACTGGTGGCAGCACCACCTAAAACTATAGGTTTTTAGATTACACCAAGGTCAAGACACCTTCATGCAAAATTTGAACGAAAGCCGTTGAGAAATGTGACCGCCAGAGCGCACACAAGAGTGCACACACAAGACATCTATCAAAATATGACCTTTGACCCTATAAAAGACGGAACACTGGCGGCAGCATCACCAAAATCTATAGGTTTCTAGATTATACCAAGAGACACCTTCATGCAAAATTTGAACAAAATCCTTTGAGAAATGTGACCGCTAGAGCGCACACAAACTATCCAAAAAAATATGGCCTTTTACCCTATAAAAGACGGAACACTGGGGGCAGCATCACCAGATATTATATGTGTCCAGATTTTACCAAGATACACCTCCATACAAAGTTTGAAAGAAATCCGTTGAGAAATGTGACTGCCAGAGTGCACACAAGAATGTGACGCGGCGGTGGAACGCTGCTGATTCCAAAGTATCCTCCGGCATTCTGCCAGGGATACAATAAAGCCTGAAGACCCATAGAGTACCGAAGTGTGACGTCATCAAATTTTGATTTTTGTATTTCAGTATTTTTATGACCATATTTAGGTAGAGCATGATGGAAAACGTTCACCCATCAAATTTGACATGAATCAGTTCTTTGTGGCCCAAGGTATGGCTATATGAATATCTAATTAGCCCCATTGAAGTCAGTGTTAAATTGGCCTGGTTCTAAACTGCTAAGAACCAGGCCAATTTACACTGACTTCAATGTGGCTAATTAGGTATTCATGCGGCCATATCTCGGGGCCCAATGAGCCAATTGCCATAAAATTTGGGATCTGGATGTTTTTCACCATGTTCCTTTGAGATATGGTATAAAAAATGTCAAAATGAAAAAATAGCTTTTTGTGACGTCATCACTTCGGTACTCTATTGCATTGGGACATGAAGCAATACCATCTTGTTGAAAAAAACTCATATCTATGACCAGAAAATATACACTTTAAACTTATCTACATGAAGTGCATCTATAACGTAAAAGGTAACCATTATGGAAGTACTATATTTGCTACAAAGTCATGCAACATTATATACACAAGTCTGGTGACCTAATGTAATATTCATATATCCCAAAATACATAGCTGCCGTTTTAAAGGTTATCTACAGGGCACACAAGAAAAACAAAAAAAATCATAAGATAGACCCGGGTGCAGTGGCAAAAATGTATAAAACTTTTATTCAATTTATTCAAAGACATTAAAACCCTTACAATATATAAACATGCCCTCTTCATGTCTGAATATTTTTAGATCAGTGAACGAGACCTGCGTGTCATTCGCCATTTTATCTCTGACAGTGATCGTCGCACCTTCAATAGCTTTGAACTTTGAAACTATTCAATAACACTGCAAAAATAATATTATAATGGATTTCATGGCTGTATGTATAATAGCGTTTTCATTGCTCTTGTTAATCCATCAATCTGATGTTTACCCGATTACAACCAGAAATATCTCCCAATGTCAGGGTGACATGCAGAATAAACCGTGTGTGGTACGCAATGCACTTGAGCAGACAATACGTACTGGGGACAATGCATCTGTAACATGGATATTGGCCTGGCCAGCGGAAATGGCACAACAGCTGTATGGAGCTTTACAGAATATTTCCCTGATAACCATTGAACACCGAATCATCACTGGGAGGACTGTCTCATCGAAATTTAGTGACTTGGAAGGATGGCATCCAGATTATAACTTCTCCCCACAAGGTGGATACCACCTAATGAACATCACTGTATCCCTAACGGATGCAAAATTAAGCGATCATATTGAAACACACTGGGAATTCTTTGTCGATCAATTCACGTATAAAACAGGACATGTCCTCTTGTTTAATGTGACAAGCCCAGAAAATCCTTCAACAGTGTCACGAGACAACGAAGTAGAAGCTACATCACCCCCACCTAACACCTCTGACTCTGATCCTACAGCATCTCTTATGACATTTAATTCAGATAATTCACTGCCATCATCTGATCTGTTTATAATCTTGGAAAGGTTGAATATAATCATCTTTATAGTTGTAGCAGGATTTTTTGCCCTGGCAATCTTGATAAAATGGACAACCACAAAGGCGATACTAAATAGAATTTACATTTATCTTGTGAACTGGAATCTGGCATCCATTCAGCAGTGGTTTGATAGGCTCAGACTGCGTCTTACCGGCATTAATCCACCAAGGTCATCAACTCATCAGCAAAATAACACAGAACAAGGAAATCAGACATCAACAACTGATCCAAACTCAACTGCAGTACATTGTAAGTACATGTACGTTATCCATGTTTTCCTTATTTTAAAATTCTTTCCACAGTAAAACATTTTTTAGCAACCACCTATGGATGGAGATGAAGTCTACACTTTGTTGTCTCCCTACAAATACTTGTTTCTTTATATCATGTGTATCAGAAAGGACCAGCAGACCCTAATATAGATATTACAAACATCTATCTAAATGCTCTTTCAGAGATGCTGCAGTAAACCGCTGCCAAAAAAAATGTGGTGATTTTTTGTGTATTTAATGAATGACAAGTGGGGATGCCTGGCTCAACAAAGGTCCTAAGCATTTACCTGTGTGACATATAGAAGTGTTAAGTGCAGTACGTTTAATGTTTTTTTTTTTGGAGGCGGTTGAACACTTCATATTTGAACGACTATAAAAAAAAAAAATTCTTGTTCCCTTTTCAGAGCAGTACACAGGATTGACCATAAACGTGCTCCCTAAATTTCAACTTTTGTTTGTTGAATGTCAGTGATTTACCTCAGAACAAAAAATTGTGTAAAAATCCTCCTAAATCGTACTTATTTATTCATACAGCAGATACAAATGATGGAAGTCATTGCAATGAGTCAGGAAATGCGATGGCGGTCATTCCAAACTCTTCTGTAGCATCAGGTATGTTCAACACTTCTACAGCATCAGGTATGTTAAACACTTCATCTTACACATGAATTCCATACAAATCTACATTAAAAAATTTTCCAAATTGCACATTGGAATCAAATGTGCCAAGAGAAATTTGTCTCACATTTATTGCCAGAATCTTAACCAAAATCTGCAGACAAAATGTTAATGTTAAATTTCCCATATAAAAAAATACCATGGCAATACTACGTATATCATGGTATTACCGCCATAATACCACGAAAACATGGTAAATCCGTGGTACACATCGTATTTTTTGATTTCTTAATTCATTTGACGATAGCTTTTGAGGAATAGCACTGGCCATCTATTTCATGTGTTTGGTAGAGAGACCAAACAACCCCATATACACTAACTAAGTGACTGATTTATCACAATCCAATGTAAAGACATTCATCTACTCCATTTTTTAATTAACTATGTTATACTTTATGTTTCAGTCACACAGTCTACATCTACAGATGATATAGACGGACAAGAAGAAGGAAATGAAGATCCCACATTTGAAGTAGAACCCATTGTAGGTACAGATGTTTCACAACAAGTAGATAAATTGGTTCCACCAGAGGATCTGGACGATCACGAAATTCAACGCTGCTGAAAGGGAATCACTACTTCCAAATAAAGCATCTCCCCTAATGGGGAATTAAGATGGACATGTCAAAAGTCCAGACCAATAACCTTTCTTTTGTCACATATGGATTCTACTGAATTACTTAATCCCACAACCATTTCTTCTTTGTTGTAAACCCACTCTGATTAATGATGAGTTTAAATAAAATTGAATGGAAACAGACATATCACATATATTCCAGTATTAATTAATAGACACAAGCAGGACAAGGATAAGACAAAGAAAGAAACTGGCATGGAATTGAGATTAATCTACAGTGTTTGTTCTCAGATGTCTCATTACGGTTTCATCAATCCTTGCTTCCCAGCAAAGAATACCCTACTTTCCCCATACATATCATATTTAAATTCATCTATAAGTTCTTCCAAATCAATAAATGTCCGCCTATGAATATTATGAAATAAAAGTGCACTTCGATAATTCTAAATCCAATCATACATGTACAACTTGTATTAATGATTTCAGGAACATCAGATAATTGTACATGAACAGGTGTTCAGACCATAAGTAGAACATTTTCTAGAATGTCTTTCATTTCACATGGTCTTCTTACATGTATCTCAGATGTCTTCATAATGTCTACCACCTACAAATGAATTTACCTCAGAGTTTTCATAACTTGTGACGTATCAGGGTTTTTTATCACATTTATCAACTGGATATATCATGTGCCTTGCTAAACATGCTTTAGGAATAGTGTACTTTCCTCACAGACATACATGTAGGCCCTCTTGCATAAAAAGTTGCGATTAAACGCAACTCAAAAAATTTAACGCAAGTCCCAAATACGCGATCCTGGTTGGTTGAAAATCAAGTTGCGTTTAATTTTTCGAGTTGCGATTAAGCGCAACTTTTTATGCAAGAGGGCCATAGTCATCATACTATCACAGGATATGTTTGTTGTTGTTTTTGTGCCTTGCTATACATGCTTTTAATAGGAATAGTGTAATCACATAGCCATGTATACTATCACAGGGTATGTTTGTTTGTTGTTTGTTACTTCAGGGAGGAAACTGCTGATCTTTACTTTCATGTAAATTGGATTTTACTTTTCTTTTACCTATCTTTTTACGATTTGTCTTCATTTGAGGCTATTTTTACAGTACTATTATTCTATTTTATGCATATGTAGTGTTTTTGAGCAAAGATTCTGTAGTATCAAAATCAAATCATATTAATTGGTTAATATAGTACTTTAATAGTTGTTCTGGAGAAAGAAAAGCTTGTCTTCCTTCTTGAAATTAAAAATGGGACTACCGGTATTAAAATAGAAGCAATGGCTCCACAGTAAGTTGTACATACATGTACATGTACATGTACAATATATATGTACTTCATCATTACGGAAATAACAGTGTGTCCAAATGTAACTGTGCTACATAAAAGTTAAGAATGACTGATGATGTTGATAAAAACATATTCCCATCAGTGTTAGGTGATCGAATAAGTAGTATTTCAACAAAAATATAGAATGACATCCTCATTTTCAGGTTATTCTGTGCACATGTACATCATAACCATTTCTGTAAATATTGGATAGTTGATTATGTACATAGTTATTTCAAGGAATCTATTACACTTTCATAGTTTATTTCTTTGTAATGACACAACTTCAGACATGTGCATCTTACCCTGTAGTTATTACATTTTCTATGTTTTCTACTGCATGTTAGTTTTACTGTATTAAACACTGTGTAGTTGGTTAATATTTGTTTGATGGTATGAATAATTTTCTGTGCAACTTTAAAAGTTCTTTCTTTTTAAAAGGCTTGCTAAAATTCGCCACTTCATTTGAACATTTTAATGTATACATTTGACATGTCCCTCCCTTAAATTCTTCAGTAAATGTCTCTACTCATCTCTTTCTAAAACTAGATGAATCTTTGACTGCGCACGGTCGGAATTTATGCCTCCGCCATCACCAGATTGGAAATTTATGGCATACATGTACATGTACATTCTAAAAAGGATTAGTCCAACAAAATTACAAATCTTTTCACTTAAAAAGCACAGGAGACAGAAAATTTATTTCATTTCATTTTCATCCTGTACAAATATTAGAACTTACCATTGATGACTTACAATCATCAAATACACCACCCTTGAAATTTCTAAAATAGGTAGACCTAGACTCCATTTTTATGTATATAATGACCTCTATGACCTTTGAACTTTGACCTTGAGACCCTAAAATCTAATCCGTTCATCGTCCCTCACATATGCATACATGGGCCAAGTTAGAGGTTGATCCGTCAAACAGTTCTGAAGTTATTGCGAGAACGAACCATTTTTATGTACATAATGACGCCTCTGACCTTTGACCTTGAGACCCTAAAATCTAATCAGTTCATCGTCCCTCCCATATGCAAACATGGGCCAGGTTAGAAGCTGATCTGTCGAACAGTTTTTCAGTTATCGCGAGAACTAACCATTTTTATGTACATAATGACCTCTGTGACCTGTGACCTTTGACCTTGAGACCCCAAAATCTAGTTAGTTTATCGTCCCTCCCATATGCATACATAGGCCAAGTTACAAACTGATCCAAAAAAAAACGGTTTTGAGGTTATTGCGAAAACGAAAAGGGGACGGACGGACGGACGGACGGACGACCCGAAAACATAATGCCTTCCGGCACCACCTACGGTGGGCAGAGGCATAAAAATTATTTACTTTATTAGTGTATACATGCAAAAACATAAATAGTTGAAGTTATGAGGAAATCTTATTCTTGGACATAAATTGAAAATTTGTATTATTAATGTAAACAAATTAATTGGTTTTAGTGAAGGAATGAATAGGGAATGACGTCACAACCTCATGACTGAGCTGCCAATTTGTCTAGTGATTTTCATTGTGTTCCCTAGTTTTTCATGTCATTAAAAAATTCCTAACTTTTTTATTAGTTGGCTGATTTTCATTGAAGTTTACTTGATCTGTTTGTCTGATTTTTCTGCTTCTACTAGAACGAGTATATCAAATTAATAGGCCAACTTGCATCTAAAGATGACATCGGCGTCTTGAAAATGTGGTCATCTATAACTCGAATATATCTAATTAATAAATACTTTTTTTTTCTAATTTCACAGTTTCTGTGACAAATATTGATTGATATAAACCCATCTTCATCATGTGGAGAAGTACTTTAATACATGTCGGTGAAAATTTGATGAAAATACAAAATAACAGAATGATCGTCAGTCCAACATAATGCCTCCCTCTACTGTCTGACTTCTGAAATTGCTGTCTGAGAACTGACATTGCGCAAGGGTTTGGTGATCCTTTCGCTGCGCCGAACAGCGAACTCTATTTGAACGCGAATGACCACAGAAATCAACAGTAGAATATCGGCTTCACGATAGTTGGTAAATACCTATACCCATGCAAAATTTACAAAGTGAAAAATTATTTCACTTGGTAAAAAATATACCCTTGGACCCTATAAAAGATGGGACACTGGTGGCAGTATCACCAAAAACTATAGGTTTTTAGATTTTACCAAGAGACATCTTCTTGCAAATTTTGAGAAATGTGACCACCAAGAGCGCACACAATAGCGCACACAAACTATCCCAAAAAATATGGCCTTTTACCCTATAAAAGACGGAACACTGGGGACAGCATCACCAGAAATTGCTGTCTGAGAACTGACATTGCGCAAGGGTTTGGTGATCCTTTCGCTACGCCGAACAGCGAACTCTATTTGAACGCGAATGACCACAGAAATCAACAGTAGAATATCGGCTTCACGATAGTTGGTAAATACCTATACCCATGCAAAATTTACCGAGTGAAAAATTATTTTAAGAAAATCAACCAAAAAAAATTACGTTATCTCAAAAAATACTCAACCGTTTCAGTGAATATTGATATGAAGCACAATATCACCATTTCCTATGTACTCCGGAATTTTCATGATTTTTAAGGCCCAAATAAGGGAGATACATGAAGGTGATCGAATTTTCAAGGATTTTTGCTTCTCTCTAGCTCTCAGCACAGTGCCTCGGTAGCCGCTAGGAATTGAAAAGCTTTTACGACTTTATGAGGAGTTAATTGCAGTGTAGGGTCGCGCCTGCTGGTACCAGTGTGGCAGAAATAAAACCATAGAAAATTTTTTTAGTCTGACCATCACTGAATATTCAGTAACATATTAAGTACTACCCTCATTGAATAAGATGGCAGCAGGCTTGAGAACAAGTTTTGTGATGGCATCAGCTGTGATTCAATATCACTTTATCACAATGTCTGAGATCATCCAGTTTATAAGAAAGGCATAGGAAATAAAGTTAAGTGGCCAAACAGCTTCCGAAACAATAGCATTTTGAAATTTTCTTGCCGCCAAATTCAAATTTGGTGCCACCACGAGCCAGTTGGGAGGCAGTTTGAGCCACTACACGCCACTAGGCACCTTATTGGCGACTCTAGGCGCCACAGCAAATTGCATTGGCGCAAACTGGCACCATGCAACTGGCGCCGGCCCAGTGGACTCCTAGCATAAAGTGTGACATGCAATAAAGGAGAACCTCACCCAAGAAGACAAAAATATAAACTATTCATTGCCAATTCCTCTTTAGAACTAGATGTCCATTGTCCCACAATGCAAATGTATCCCCCGGCACTGGCAGCAATCGAAGGAGGGATAAGGAGGGACCTCCCCCCCCCCCCCCTCCCTCAAACAAAAGGATGGCGTTGAGATTGCGCCGCCAGTGGAGTATTGTCAACACTAGGAGCAGCATCACCAAAACAATGTGGGTAGATTAGAGCATAATGCATCTCTATAGAAATTTCGAAAGAAATCTGTCAAGGAATGTGGCCTCAGAGTGCACACAATTATCCACTAAATTATGACCTTTGACCCTATGAAAGACGGAACACTGGGACAGCATCACCAAAAACTGTAGGGGTCTAGAGTAATCTATGATGGACCTCCATACAAAATCTGAAAGAAATCAGTCAACAAATGTACGTGTCCTCCAGAATGCATGCAACCAAAATATGACATTTGACCCTATAAAAAGCGGAACACTGTGGGCAGCATCAGCAAGCACTAAAGATGTGTAGATTTCACTAAGACACACCTCCATATAAAATTTGAAAGAAATCTGTCAAGAAATGTGGAAGTTAGAGTGCACAAAAGACATATGACCTTTGATCCTATAAAGGACAGAACAATGATGGCAGAATCATCAAAACGTAAAGATGTGTAGATTATACCACGATACATCTCCATACAAAATTTGAAAGAAATCCATCCAGAAATGTGGCCTGCAAATATAACCTTGGACCCTATAAAAGATGGGACCCTATAAAAGATGGGACACTGGTGGCAGTATCACCAAAAACTATAGGTTTTTAGATTTTACCAAGAGACATCTTCATGCAAATTTTGAGAAATGTGACCACCAGAGCGCACACAATAGCGCACACAAACTATCCCAAAAAATACGGCCTTTTACCCTATAAAAGACGGAACACTGGGGACAGCATCACCAGAAATTATAGGTGTCCAAATTATACCAAGATACATCTCCATACAAAATTTGAAAGAAATCCATCCAGAAATGTGGCCTGCAGAGTGAACTCACACCATGCCCTGAAATATAACCTTTGACCCTATAAAAGACGGAACACTGGTGGCAGCACCACCAAAAACTATAGGTTTTTAGATTACACCAAGAGACACCTTCATGCAAAATTTGAACGAAAGCCGTTGAGAAATGTGACCACCAGAGCGCACACAAGAGTGCACACAAGACATCTATCAAAATATGACCTTTGACCCTATAAAAGACGGAACACTGGGGGCAGCATCACCAGATATTATATGTGTCCAGATTTTACCAAGATACACCTCCATACAAAGTTTGAAAGAAATCCGTTGAGAAATGTGACTGCCAGAGTGCACACAAGAATGTGACGCGGCGGTGGAACGCTGCTGATTCCAAAGTATCCTCCGGCATTCTGCCAGGGATACAATAAAGCCTGAAGACCCATAGAGTACCGAAGTGTGACGTCATCAAATTTTGATTTTTGTATTTCAGTATTTTTATGACCATATTTAGGTAGAGCATGATGGAAAACGTTCACCCATCAAATTTGACATGAATCAGTTCTTTGTGGCCCAAGGTATGGCTATATGAATATCTAATTAGCCCCATTGAAGTCAGTGTTAAATTGGCCTGGTTCTAAACTGCTAAGAACCAGGCCAATTTACACTGACTTCAATGTGGCTAATTAGGTATTCATGCGGCCATATCTCGGGCCCAATGAGCCAATTGCCATAAAATTTGGGATCTGGATGTTTTTCACCATGTTCCTTTGAGATATGGTATAAAAAATGTCAAAATGAAAAAATAGCTTTTTGTGACGTCATCACTTCGGTACTCTATTGCATTGGGACATGAAGCAATACCATCTTGTTGAAAAAAACTCATATCTATGACCAGAAAATATACACTTTAAACTTATCTACATGAAGTGCATCTATAACGTAAAAGGTAACCATTATGGAAGTACTATATTTGCTACAAAGTCATGCAACATTATATACACAAGTCTGGTGACCTAATGTAATATTCATATATCCCAAAATACATAGCTGCCGTTTTAAAGGTTATCTACAGGGCACACAAGAAAAACAAAAAAAATCATAAGATAGACCCGGGTGCAGTGGCAAAAATGTATAAAACTTTTATTCAATTTATTCAAAGACATTAAAACCCTTACAATATATAAACATGCCCTCTTCATGTCTGAATATTTTTAGATCAGTGAACGAGACCTGCGTGTCATTCGCCATTTTATCTCTGACAGTGATCGTCGCACCTTCAATAGCTTTGAACTTTGAAACTATTCAATAACACTGCAAAAATAATATTATAATGGATTTCATGGCTGTATGTATAATAGCGTTTTCATTGCTCTTGTTAATCCATCAATCTGATGTTTACCCGATTACAACCACAAATATCTCCCAATGTCAGGGTGACATGCAGAATAAACCGTGTGTGGTACGCAATGCACTTGAGCAGACAATACGTACTGGGGACAATGCATCTGTAACATGGATATTGGCCTGGCCAGCGGAAATGGCACAACAGCTGTATGGAGCTTTACAGAATATTTCCCTGATAACCATTGAACACCGAATCATCACTGGGAGGACTGTCTCATCGAAATTTAGTGACTTGGAAGGATGGCATCCAGATTATAACTTCTCCCCACAAGGTGGATACCACCTAATGAACATCACTGTATCCCTAACGGTTGCAAAATTAAGCGATCATATTGAAACACACTGGGAATTCTTTGTCGATCAATTCACGTATAAAACAGGACATGTCCTCTTGTTTAATGTGACAAGCCCAGAAAATCCTTCAACAGTGTCACGAGACAACGAAGTAGAAGCTACATCACCCCCACCTAACACCTCTGACTCTGATCCTACAGCATCTCTTATGACATTTAATTCAGATAATTCACTACCATCATCTGATCTGTTTATAATCTTGGAAAGGTTGAATATAATCATCTTTATAGTTGTAGCAGGATTTTTTGCCCTGGCAATCTTGATAAAATGGACAACCACAAAGGCGATACTAAATAGAATTTACATTTATCTTGTGAACTGGAATCTGGCATCCATTCAGCAGTGGTTTGATAGGCTCAGACTGCGTCTTACCGGCATTAATCCACCAAGGTCATCAACTCATCAGCAAAATAACACAGAACAAGGAAATCAGACATCAACAACTGATCCAAACTCAACTGCAGTACATTGTAAGTACATGTAGGTTATCCATGTTTTCCTTATTTTAAAATTCTTTCCACAGTAAAACATTTTTTAGCAACCACCTATGGATGGAGATGAAGTCTACACTTTGTTGTCTCCCTACAAATACTTGTTTCTTTATATCATGTGTATCAGAAAGGACCAGCAGACCCTAATATAGATATTACAAACATCTATCTAAATGCTCTTTCAGAGATGCTGCAGTAAACCGCTGCCAAAAAAAATGTGGTGATTTTTTGTGTATTTAATGAATGACAAGTGGGGATGCCTGGCTCAACAAAGGTCCTAAGCATTTACCTGTGTGACATATAGAAGTGTTAAGTGCAGTACGTTTAATGTTTTTTTTTTTGGAGGCGGTTGAACACTTCATATTTGTTCCCTTTTCAGAGCAGTACACAGGATTGACCATAAACGTGCTCCCTAAATTTCAACTTTTGTTTGTTGAATGTCAGTGATTTACCTCAGAACAAAAAATTGTGTAAAAATCCTCCTAAATCGTACTTATTTATTTATACAGCAGATACAAATGATGGAAGTCATTGCAATGAGTCAGGAAATGCGATGGCGGTCATTCCAAACTCTTCTGTAGCATCAGGTATGTTCAACACTTCTACAGCATCAGGTATGTTAAACACTTCATCTTACACATGAATTCCATACAAATCTACATTAAAAAATTTTCCAAATTGCACATTGGAATCAAATGTGCCAAGAGAAATTTGTCTCACATTTATTGCCAGAATCTTAACCAAAATCTGCAGACAAAATGTTAATGTTAAATTTCCCATATAAAAAAATACCATGGCAATACTACGTATATCATGGTATTACCGCCATAATACCACGAAAACATGGTAAATCCGTGGTACACATCGTATTTTTTGATTTCTTAATTCATTTGACGATAGCTTTTGAGGAATAGCACTGGCCATCTATTTCATGTGTTTGGTAGAGAGACCAAACAACCCCATATACACTAACTAAGTGACTGATTTATCACAATCCAATGTAAAGACATTCATCTACTCCATTTTTTAATTAACTATGTTATACTTTATGTTTCAGTCACACAGTCTACATCTACAGATGATATAGACGGACAAGAAGAAGGAAATGAAGATCCCACATTTGAAGTAGAACCCATTGTAGGTACAGATGTTTCACAACAAGTAGATAAATTGGTTCCACCAGAGGATCTGGACGATCACGAAATTCAACGCTGCTGAAAGGGAATCACTACTTCCAAATAAAGCATCTCCCCTAATGGGGAATTAAGATGGACATGTCAAAAGTCCAGACCAATAACCTTTCTTTTGTCACATATGGATTCTACTGAATTACTTAATCCCACAACCATTTCTTCTTTGTTGTAAACCCACTCTGATTAATGATGAGTTTAAATAAAATTGAATGGAAACAGACATATCACATATATTCCAGTATTAATTAATAGACACAAGCAGGACAAGGATAAGACAAAGAAAGAAACTGGCATGGAATTGAGATTAATCTACAGTGTTTGTTCTCAGATGTCTCATTACGGTTTCATCAATCCTTGCTTCCCAGCAAAGAATACCCTACTTTCCCCATACATATCATATTTAAATTCATCTATAAGTTCTTCCAAATCAATAAATGTCCGCCTATGAATATTATGAAATAAAAGTGCACTTCGATAATTCTAAATCCAATCATACATGTACAACTTGTATTAATGATTTCAGGAACATCAGATAATTGTACATGAACAGGTGTTCAGACCATAAGTAGAACATTTTCTAGAATGTCTTTCATTTCACATGGTCTTCTTACATGTATCTCAGATGTCTTCATAATGTCTACCACCTACAAATGAATTTACCTCAGAGTTTTCATAACTTGTGACGTATCAGGGTTTTTTATCACATTTATCAACTGGATATATCATGTGCCTTGCTAAACATGCTTTAGGAATAGTGTACTTTCCTCACAGACATACATGTAGGCCCTCTTGCATAAAAAGTTGCGATTAAACGCAACTCAAAAAATTTAACGCAAGTCCCAAATACGCGATCCTGGTTGGTTGAAAATCAAGTTGCGTTTAATTTTTCGAGTTGCGATTAAGCGCAACATTTTATGCAAGAGGGCCATAGTCATCATACTATCACAGGATATGTTTGTTGTTGTTTTTGTGCCTTGCTATACATGCTTTTAATAGGAATAGTGTAATCACATAGCCATGTATACTATCACAGGGTATGTTTGTTTGTTGTTTGTTACTTCAGGGAGGAAACTGCTGATCTTTACTTTCATGTAAATTGGATTTTACTTTTCTTTTACCTATCTTTTTACGATTTGTCTTCATTTGAGGCTATTTTTACAGTACTATTATTCTATTTTATGCATATGTAGTGTTTTTGAGCAAAGATTCTGTAGTATCAAAATCAAATCATATTAATTGGTTAATATAGTACTTTAATAGTTGTTCTGGAGAAAGAAAAGCTTGTCTTCCTTCTTGAAATTAAAAATGGGACTACCGGTATTAAAATAGAAGCAATGGCTCCACAGTAAGTTGTACATACATGTACATGTACATGTACAATATATATGTACTTCATCATTACGGAAATAACAGTGTGTCCAAATGTAACTGTGCTACATAAAAGTTAAGAATGACTGATGATGTTGATAAAAACATATTCCCATCAGTGTTAGGTGATCGAATAAGTAGTATTTCAACAAAAATATAGAATGACATCCTCATTTTCAGGTTATTCTGTGCACATGTACATCATAACCATTTCTGTAAATATTGGATAGTTGATTATGTACATAGTTATTTCAAGGAATCTATTACACTTTCATAGTTTATTTCTTTGTAATGACACAACTTCAGACATGTGCATCTTACCCTGTAGTTATTACATTTTCTATGTTTTCTACTGCATGTTAGTTTTACTGTATTAAACACTGTGTAGTTGGTTAATATTTGTTTGATGGTATGAATAATTTTCTGTGCAACTTTAAAAGTTCTTTCTTTTTAAAAGGCTTGCAAAAATTCGCCACTTCATTTGAACATTTTAATGTATACATTTGACATGTCCCTCCCTTAAATTCTTCAGTAAATGTCTCTACTCATCTCTTTCTAAAACTAGATGAATCTTTGACTGCGCACGGTCGGAATTTATGCCTCCGCCATCACCAGATTGGAAATTTATGGCATACATGTACATGTACATTCTAAAAAGGATTAGTCCAACAAAATTACAAATCTTTTCACTTAAAAAGCACAGGAGACAGAAAATTTATTTCATTTCATTTTCATCCTGTACAAATATTAGAACTTACCATTGATGACTTACAATCATCAAATACACCACCCTTGAAATTTCTAAAATAGGTAGACCTAGACTCCATTTTTATGTATATAATGACCTCTATGACCTTTGAACTTTGACCTTGAGACCCTAAAATCTAATCCGTTCATCGTCCCTCACATATGCATACATGGGCCAAGTTAGAGGTTGATCCTTCAAACAGTCCTGAAGTTATTGCGAGAACGAACCATTTTTATGTACATAATGACGCCTCTGACCTTTGACCTTGAGCCCCTAAAATCTAATCAGTTCATCGTCCCTCCCATATGCAAACATGGGCCAGGTTAGAAGCTGATCTGTCGAACAGTTTTTCAGTTATCGCGAGAACTAACCATTTTTATGTACATAATGACCTCTGTGACCTGTGACCTTTGACCTTGAGACCCCAAAATCTAGTTAGTTTATCGTCCCTCCCATATGCATACATAGGCCAAGTTACAAACTGATCCAAAAAAAAACGGTTTTGAGGTTATTGCGAAAACGAAAAGGGGACGGACGGACGGACGGACGGACGACCCGAAAACATAATGCCTTCCGGCACCACCTACGGTGGGCAGAGGCATAAAAATTATTTACTTTATTAGTGTATACATGCAAAAACATAAATAGTTGAAGTTATGAGGAAATCTTATTCTTGGACATAAATTGAAAATTTGTATTATTAATGTAAACAAATTAATTGGTTTTAGTGAAGGAATGAATAGGGAATGACGTCACAACCTCATGACTGAGCTGCCAATTTGTCTAGTGATTTTCATTGTGTTCCCTAGTTTTTCATGTCATTAAAAAATTCCTAACTTTTTTATTAGTTGGCTGATTTTCATTGAAGTTTACTTGATCTGTTTGTCTGATTTTTCTGCTTCTACTAGAACGAGTATATCAAATTAATAGGCCAACTTGCATCTAAAGATGACATCGGCGTCTTGAAAATGTGGTCATCTATAACTCGAATATATCTAATTAATAAATACTTTTTTTTTCTAATTTCACAGTTTCTGTGACAAATATTGATTGATATAAACCCATCTTCATCATGTGGAGAAGTACTTTAATACATGTCGGTGAAAATTTGATGAAAATACAAAATAACAGAATGATCGTCAGTCCAACATAATGCCTCCCTCTACTGTCTGACTTCTGAAATTGCTGTCTGAGAACTGACATTGCGCAAGGGTTTGGTGATCCTTTCGCTGCGCCGAACAGCGAACTCTATTTGAACGCGAATGACCACAGAAATCAACAGTAGAATATCGGCTTCACGATAGTTGGTAAATACCTATACCCATGCAAAATTTACCAAGTGAAAAATTATTTCACTTGGTAAAAAATATACCCTTGGACCCTATAAAAGATGGGACACTATAAAAGATGGGACACTGGTGGCAGTATCACCAAAAACTATAGGTTTTTAGATTTTACCAAGAGACATCTTCTTGCAAATTTTGAGAAATGTGACCACCAAGAGCGCACACAATAGCGCACACAAACTATCCCAAAAAATATGGCCTTTTACCCTATAAAAGACGGAACACTGGGGACAGCATCACCAGAAATTGCTGTCTGAGAACTGACATTGCGCAAGGGTTTGGTGATCCTTTCGCTACGCCGAACAGCGAACTCTATTTGAACGCGAATGACCACAGAAATCAACAGTAGAATATCGGCTTCACGATAGTTGGTAAATACCTATACCCATGCAAAATTTACCGAGTGAAAAATTATTTTAAGAAAATCAACCAAAAAAAATTACGTTATCTCAAAAAATACTCAACCGTTTCAGTGAATATTGATATGAAGCACAATATCACCATTTCCTATGTACTCCGGAATTTTCATGATTTTTAAGGCCCAAATAAGGGAGATACATGAAGGTGATCGAATTTTCAAGGATTTTTGCTTCTCTCTAGCTCTCAGCACAGTGCCTCGGTAGCCGCTAGGAATTGAAAAGCTTTTACGACTTTATGAGGAGTTAATTGCAGTGTAGGGTCGCGCCTGCTGGTACCAGTGTGGCAGAAATAAAACCATAGAAAATTTTTTTAGTCTGACCATCACTGAATATTCAGTAACATATTAAGTACTACCCTCATTGAATAAGATGGCAGCAGGCTTGAGAACAAGTTTTGTGATGGCATCAGCTGTGATTCAATATCACTTTATCACAATGTCTGAGATCATCCAGTTTATAAGAAAGGCATAGGAAATAAAGTTAAGTGGCCAAACAGCTTCCGAAACAATAGCATTTTGAAATTTTCTTGCCGCCAAATTCAAATTTGGTGCCACCACGAGCCAGTTGGGAGGCAGTTTGAGCCACTACACGCCACTAGGCACCTTATTGGCGACTCTAGGCGCCACAGCAAATTGCATTGGCGCAAACTGGCACCATGCAACTGGCGCCGGCCCAGTGGACTCCTAGCATAAAGTGTGACATGCAATAAAGGAGAACCTCACCCAAGAAGACAAAAATATAAACTATTCATTGCCAATTCCTCTTTAGAACTAGATGTCCATTGTCCCACAATGCAAATGTATCCCCCGGCACTGGCAGCAATCGAAGGAGGGATAAGGAGGGACCTCCCCCCCCCCCCCCCTCAAACAAAAGGATGGCGTTGAGATTGCGCCGCCAGTGGAGTATTGTCAACACTAGGAGCAGCATCACCAAAACAATGTGGGTAGATTAGAGCATAATGCATCTCTATAGAAATTTCGAAAGAAATCTGTCAAGGAATGTGGCCTCAGAGTGCACACAATTATCCACTAAATTATGACCTTTGACCCTATGAAAGACGGAACACTGGGACAGCATCACCAAAAACTGTAGGGGTCTAGAGTAATCTATGATGGACCTCCATACAAAATCTGAAAGAAATCAGTCAACAAATGTACGTGTCCTCCAGAATGCATGCAACCAAAATATGACATTTGACCCTATAAAAAGCGGAACACTGTGGGCAGCATCAGCAAGCACTAAAGATGTGTAGATTTCACTAAGACACACCTCCATATAAAATTTGAAAGAAATCTGTCAAGAAATGTGGAAGTTAGAGTGCACAAAAGACATATGACCTTTGATCCTATAAAGGACAGAACAATGATGGCAGAATCATCAAAACGTAAAGATGTGTAGATTATACCACGATACATCTCCATACAAAATTTGAAAGAAATCCATCCAGAAATGTGGCCTGCAAATATAACCTTGGACCCTATAAAAGATGGGACCCTATAAAAGATGGGACACTGGTGGCAGTATCACCAAAAACTATAGGTTTTTAGATTTTACCAAGAGACATCTTCATGCAAATTTTGAGAAATGTGACCACCAGAGCGCACACAATAGCGCACACAAACTATCCCCAAAAATATGGCCTTTTACCCTATAAAAGACGGAACACTGGGGACAGCATCACCAGAAATTATAGTTGTCCAAATTATACCAAGATACATCTCCATACAAAATTTGAAAGAAATCCATCCAGAAATGTGGCCTGCAGAGTGAACTCACGCCATGCCCTGAAGTATGACCTTTGACCCTATAAAAGACGGGACACTGGTGGCAGCACCACCAAAAACTATAGGTTTTTAGATTACACCAAGAGACACCTTCATGCAAAATTTGAACGAAATCCGTTGAGAAATGTGACCACCAGAGCGCACACAAGAGTGCACACAAGACATCTATCAAAATATGACCTTTGACCCTATAAAAGATGGAACACTGGAGGCAGCATCACCAAAATCTATAGGTTTCTAGATTATACCAAGAGACACCTTCATGCAAAATTTGAACAAAATCCGTTGAGAAATGTGACCGCTAGAGCGCACACAAACTATCCAAAAAAATATGGCCTTTTACCCTATAAAAGACGGAACACTGGGGGCAGCATCACCAGATATTATATGTGTCCAGATTTTACCAAGATACACCTCCATACAAAGTTTGAAAGAAATCCGTTGAGAAATGTGACTGCCAGAGTGCACACAAGAATGTGACGCGGCGGTGGAACGCTGCTGATTCCAAAGTATCCTCCGGCATTCTGCCAGGGATACAATAAAGCCTGAAGACCCATAGAGTACCGAAGTGTGACGTCATCAAATTTTGATTTTTGTATTTCAGTATTTTTATGACCATATTTAGGTAGAGCATGATGGAAAACGTTCACCCATCAAATTTGACATGAATCAGTTCTTTGTGGCCCAAGGTATGGCTATATGAATATCTAATTAGCCCCATTGAAGTCAGTGTTAAATTGGCCTGGTTCTAAACTGCTAAGAACCAGGCCAATTTACACTGACTTCAATGTGGCTAATTAGGTATTCATGCGGCCATATCTCGGGCCCAATGAGCCAATTGCCATAAAATTTGGGATCTGGATGTTTTTCACCATGTTCCTTTGAGATATGGTATAAAAAATGTCAAAATGAAAAAATAGCTTTTTGTGACGTCATCACTTCGGTACTCTATTGCATTGGGACATGAAGCAATACCATCTTGTTGAAAAAAACTCATATCTATGACCAGAAAATATACACTTTAAACTTATCTACATGAAGTGCATCTATAACGTAAAAGGTAACCATTATGGAAGTACTATATTTGCTACAAAGTCATGCAACATTATATACACAAGTCTGGTGACCTAATGTAATATTCATATATCCCAAAATACATAGCTGCCGTTTTAAAGGTTATCTACAGGACACACAAGAAAAACAAAAAAAATCATAAGATAGACCCGGGTGCAGTGGCAAAAATGTATAAAACTTTTATTCAATTTATTCAAAGACATTAAAACCCTTACAATATATAAACATGCCCTCTTCATGTCTGAATATTTTTAGATCAGTGAACGAGACCTGCGTGTCATTCGCCATTTTATCTCTGACAGTGATCGTCGCACCTTCAATAGCTTTGAACTTTGAAACTATTCAATAACACTGCAAAAATAATATTATAATGGATTTCATGGCTGTATGTATAATAGCGTTTTCATTGCTCTTGTTAATCCATCAATCTGATGTTTACCCGATTACAACCACAAATATCTCCCAATGTCAGGGTGACATGCAGAATAAACCGTGTGTGGTACGCAATGCACTTGAGCAGACAATACGTACTGGGGACAATGCATCTGTAACATGGATATTGGCCTGGCCAGCGGAAATGGCACAACAGCTGTATGGAGCTTTACAGAATATTTCCCTGATAACCATTGAACACCGAATCATCACTGGGAGGACTGTCTCATCGAAATTTAGTGACTTGGAAGGATGGCATCCAGATTATAACTTCTCCCCACAAGGTGGATACCACCTAATGAACATCACTGTATCCCTAACGGATGCAAAATTAAGCGATCATATTGAAACACACTGGGAATTCTTTGTCGATCAATTCACGTATAAAACAGGACATGTCCTCTTGTTTAATGTGACAAGCCCAGAAAATCCTTCAACAGTGTCACGAGACAACGAAGTAGAAGCTACATCACCCCCACCTAACACCTCTGACTCTGATCCTACAGCATCTCTTATGACATTTAATTCAGATAATTCACTGCCATCATCTGATCTGTTTATAATCTTGGAAAGGTTGAATATAATCATCTTTATAGTTGTAGCAGGATTTTTTGCCCTGGCAATCTTGATAAAATGGACAACCACAAAGGCGATACTAAATAGAATTTACATTTATCTTGTGAACTGGAATCTGGCATCCATTCAGCAGTGGTTTGATAGGCTCAGACTGCGTCTTACCGGCATTAATCCACCAAGGTCATCAACTCATCAGCAAAATAACACAGAACAAGGAAATCAGACATCAACAACTGATCCAAACTCAACTGCAGTACATTGTAAGTACATGTAGGTTATCCATGTTTTCCTTATTTTAAAATTCTTTCCACAGTAAAACATTTTTTAGCAACCACCTATGGATGGAGATGAAGTCTACACTTTGTTGTCTCCCTACAAATACTTGTTTCTTTATATCATGTGTATCAGAAAGGACCAGCAGACCCTAATATAGATATTACAAACATCTATCTAAATGCTCTTTCAGAGATGCTGCAGTAAACCGCTGCCAAAAAAAATGTGGTGATTTTTTGTGTATTTAATGAATGACAAGTGGGGATGCCTGGCTCAACAAAGGTCCTAAGCATTTACCTGTGTGACATATAGAAGTGTTAAGTGCAGTACGTTTAATGTTTTTTTTTTTGGAGGCGGTTGAACACTTCATATTTGAACGACTATAAAAAAAAATAATTCTTGTTCCCTTTTCAGAGCAGTACACAGGATTGACCATAAACGTGCTCCCTAAATTTCAACTTTTGTTTGTTGAATGTCAGTGATTTACCTCAGAACAAAAAATTGTGTAAAAATCCTCCTAAATCGTACTTATTTATTTATACAGCAGATACAAATGATGGAAGTCATTGCAATGAGTCAGGAAATGCGATGGCGGTCATTCCAAACTCTTCTGTAGCATCAGGTATGTTAAACACTTCTACAGCATCAGGTATGTTAAACACTTCATCTTACACATGAATTCCATACAAATCTACATTAAAAAATTTTCCAAATTGCACATTGGAATCAAATGTGCCAAGAGAAATTTGTCTCACATTTATTGCCAGAATCTTAACCAAAATCTGCAGACAAAATGTTAATGTTAAATTTCCCTTATAAATAAATACCATGGCAATACTACGTATTTCATGGTATTACCGCCATAATACCACGAAAACATGGTAAATCCGTGGTACACATCGTATTTTTTGATTTCTTAATTCATTTGACGATAGCTTTTGAGGAATAGCACTGGCCATCTATTTCATGTGTTTGGTAGAGAGACCAAACAACCCCATATACACTAACTAAGTGACTGATTTATCACAATCCAATGTAAAGACATTCATCTACTCCATTTTTTAATTAACTATGTTATACTTTATGTTTCAGTCACACAGTCTACATCTACAGATGATATAGACGGACAAGAAGAAGGAAATGAAGATCCCACATTTGAAGTAGAACCCATTGTAGGTACAGATGTTTCACAACAAGTAGATAAATTGGTTCCACCAGAGGATCTGGACGATCACGAAATTCAATGCTGCTGAAAGGGAATCACTGCTTCCAAATAAAGCATCTCCTCTAATGGGGAATTATTAAAGATGGACATGTCAAAAGTCCAGACCAATAACCTTTCTTTTGTCACATATGGATTCTACTGAATTACTTAATCCCACAACCATTTCTTCTTTGTTGTAAACCCACTCTGATTAATGATGAGTTTAAATAAAATTGAATGGAAACAGACATATCACATATATTCCAGTATTAATTAATAGACACAAGCAGGACAAGGATAAGACAAAGAAAGAAACTGGCATGGAATTGAGATTAATCTACAGTGTTTGTTCTCAGATGTCTCATTACGGTTTCATCAATCCTTGCTTCCCAGCAAAGAATACCCTACTTTCCCCATACATAGAAGTTTTTCCAAATCAATAAATATCCGCCTATGAATATTATGAAATAAAAGTGCACTTCGATAATTCTAAATCCAATCATACATGTACAACTTGTATTAATGATTTCAGGAACATGTGTTCAGACCATAAGTAGAACATTTTCTAGAATGTCTTTCATTTCACATGGTCTTCTTACATGTATCTCAGGAGTCTTCATCATGTCTACCATCTACAAATGAATTTTCCTCAGAGTTTTCATAACTTGTGATGTATCAGGGTTTTTTATCACATTTATAAACTGGATATATCATGTGCCTTGCTAAACATGCTTTAGGAATAGTGTAATTTCCTCACAGACATAGGCCCTCTTGCATAAAAAGTTGCGATTAAAAGCAAATAAAAAAATTTAACTCAAGTCCCAAATACGCGATCCTGGTTGGTTGAAAATCAAGTTGCGTTTAATTTTTCGAGTTGCGATTAAACGCAACTTTTTATGCAAGAGGGCCATAGTCATGTATACTATCACAGGGTACCGGTATGTTTGTTTGTTGTTTGTTACTTCAGGGAGGAAACTGCTGATTTTTAATTTTATGTAAATTGGATTTTACTTTTCTTTTACCTATCTTTTCATGATTTGTCTTCATTTGAGGCTATTTTTACATTACTATTATTTTATTTTATGCATATGTGATGCAAGTAGTGTTTTTGAGCAAAGATTCTGTAGTATCAAAGTCAAATCATATTAATTGGTTAATATAGTACTTTAATAGTTGTTCTAGAGAAAGAAAAGCTTGTCTTCCTTCTTGAAATTAAAAATGGGACTAAGCATGGTAGAGTTATATGTAACGTAAGATTATGTGTCAAGATGAACTTTGACTTTATCCACAGTATCGTATTTGTAATATAATTATGTAACACTTAGTAGCACTGTAACCAATGCTACAGTTTGTCTCAACATTTTTTTATTTCTTTCTATCAGTACAATATAATCATGCTGTACATTATACAAAAATATTTCTTGAAATTTAATCAAATTTCACCTGTGTAAATTATGCTGTACATAATAATGCAATTAACCCTTCCTGGTGTAAGTCATATGAATGTCATATTATTCCTTGTTGAAAACCATAAGGGCATTAACCTGATGTTCAGTGAGGATCGAGTCTTGTCCTCACTCCTTCTACTGAATACAGTTAGGAATATGTTCAGTACCCTAAACATCATTTAATCCATTGACTACTGAATTATCTCATTCCCATAGGCTTAATACAGGGACCACTCGGTTCCCGTGGGTAATGGGTTAAATGATATGTAAATAAAAGAAATGGCTCCACAGTAAGTTGTACATACATGTACATGTACAATGTATGTACTTCATCATTATGGAAATAAAAGTGTGATAAATGCAATCAGCGGTTGGCTGATCGCATTAAACAACACGTCCCCTCGACTATTCGGAACCGTAAAACCAATCAGCGCACGCAGCTCGTCCGTGCCTGCAAATCTGAAATGCACGCTAACAGACCAAAGATAGCCAAATGCGATTCAGCGATTGGTCTCCATTTGCTGAACAATCCAGCTTGCGCACATAGCTATGCCGATGATCAATTCTCAGTTATGTCCCGGCCCAGAAGCGTAGCGCATTTTCGCTTTCTGGAAGCCGCCTGTACATTCAATCGCACAAACCCCTTCTGTGCAGACAAAAGGAGTTTGTCCAAGCTTTACGATTGTTCTGAAATTATGCGTCCGGGTTGCATCCAGGTTCATCAAGTATAATATAGTTGATTTCGAGTAATTTGTTATATACCTGCGTGATAACCTGATGAGTGCAGGTCGAAAAGCTTCCTTATCATGACTCTTTTTCGTGCCCTATGGAAATAAAAGTGTGTGCAAATATAACTGTGCTACCTGAAAGTTAAGAATGACTGATAATGTTGATAAAAACATATTCCCATCAGTGTTAGGTGGATCGAATAAGCATTTCAAGAAATATACATATAAAATCCTCATTTTCAGGTTGTTCTGCGCACATGTACATTAAAAACATTTCTATTAAGATTGGATAGTAGATTATGCTACATAGTTATTTCAAGGAATGTTACACTTTCATATTTCATTTCTTTGTCATGTCACAACTTCATACATGTATGTTACAAGTGCATCTTACTTGTACGTGATTGCATTTTCTGTTTTCTACTACGTTTCTTTCATTTTTACTGTATTAAACACTGTGTAGTTTAATAGTAAGTTAATATTTGTTTGATGGTATGAATCATTTTCTGCACCAGTTTAAAAGTTCTTTCTTTTTAAAGAGGCTTGCTTATATTTGCCACCTCATTTGAACATTTTAATGTATACATTTGACATGTCCCTCCCATATATTCTTCAGTAAATGTCTCGACTCATCTCTTCCTAAAAAATATTCAGGTTCTAATTTACCACAGTTCTCCCTCTCTTGCTCATTTTCCATATTCCCCAGACCGTAATTTCATTTCCATATATTCTTCTTTGATTTAAATGTGACAATACACTTGAAAGCAAGCCAGCAAAATGCTGTTTTCTTTACACTTTTATACGTGTGCATGCTGCCAAGGGGCACAACTTCATGTGTTCACCTTTAGTGATATAGCAGTACTCAACCAAAGTTTACTGAAAATGGCACCACAGAAATATTTCCAAAATAAAAACAACAAAGAAAACAGCATTTTAATGAATGGTACATGTTTTGGAGTCATGCAAACTCCATTGTCAGCCTGAAATTTTACAACAGAATCAACTTTATATATACTCTCCGATTACAAAGAAATTTGTAATAAAATCTCCATTTTCTAATTTCATGTCTTCGTTGTCCTCTTGGGCCCTCTTCTACTTTCTCCTTTTTTACAAGCTCTTTCGTATAAATGTTACATCATCTCACTCTCAACACTTCAAGTATACTGTATATCATCATTCTACTGTATTATAATAAGATTGTAATGCAACACAAATCTTATAATCATGACGATAACATCACTAATAAATGCGTATATTTATACTACAACATTGAAAATCAAAGCCATGAATAAATAAATAAAAAATCAGGCTGTACCAAATGCAAAAGTTGAAAAGCTTATTCATACATGTTGTAAAATACCACCAATGACAAAATATTACATTGTTTACCACCATTAGTGCTGTATGATTACAATTTACATGATACATCGCAACAAAAGTAATTACATCAGTTGTCATGATTACACCTTCCATGACAGTTTTAACTCTAATCTTTCATCGCTACCTGGAATGACATGTAAAATTTCTTCCCAAATCTGGTATACATGGCAGTTGACTCATGCAACTATAATATAATGCTCCATTACATATTGTTGCAAGAAAGAAACTACACTGTAAATGTCTGGTACTCACCTGGTACACATTCACATATGCCACATCCACTGGCATCTAAGTAGTAACCATGGTGACAGTGTAAGTCACATGACACAACAGAGCATCTTGTAGTCAAGTACAAGTCCACGAATTTGGAATGCAGGGTGCTTCTCAGCGGGAAATGACTGGCTGGAAGGAGAATTATTCAAACTAAAACAAATTATTTAGTTTGTCATGTTTATCCTTTGTATAAAAGTCATTTTTTTGTCTGATTGTCCGATTTTCATATAAAAAACACTTTATAAAACAATTATCAAAATTCTACATACATACATGGCCAGTATAATCCTAGTCTAAGCTTCAATTTCATAACTGTAATGACGAAAACCAGATTGAATTCGTGGCTAAAATGATGGAAATAGTTTGTCTTTTTCATTTGTTTGTGAGCTAGCTGGCTGGTAGATGACTGTGCGTGGTATGACCAAGAGGTGGCGCTATACGGCATGTTCCTTTTTCTATTTTACATGTGACCTGAAGACGCCTTTTTTTTTTTTCTGTGATTCTAATGAACGATAATTATTCTTCCGATTGGTAGCTTAGTTCGAATAATTATTTTGTGGCATCACTGTGGGATGAATAATACATGTAGTTGTTTCCTCAAATTTTTCTTCATAGTTTCTTCCATGACTTATATTTTTTAAGTGAGGGGCTTGTTGACCATTGCTTTTGATATTGACCTATGTTTTTTTCTTCCGTTACTCTTAAGTTACGTTACGTTACTCTTTATCTTCTTAATTATTATTATTCCTTCTCTTAATATTTCTTAATTCTGAAGTACTTTAACAGTTAATATATTTGTGCCTCAAGTTTTTTTAAAGACCTGAAAGCTTTCTTTTCATTTAATATTTTCTTCTCAGACTTTATTTCTTTTTTTAGTGATTTTTTGTTGTTATTGTTGTAATTTCTTTGAACGCCGACTTTCCATTCCAAAGTAAACTTTCACTCATTCTGGGGCCGATTCCGAAGTTCTTAATATTACTAGTATCACACAATAGAATCGACTCTCGGAACCGCGGAACCGCGGAACCGCCCGGGCACAATTAAGTACTCGACTCTGGACATCACAGCGTCGACTCCTCGGTTCTCCGAACAGGAGACGAGTAGAATCAATTACACAACCTTCGCTCCCAAGCCTAACTTATAACCCAAAAGTCTGATCACTTTATCTCCTCCTAGTCATGAATACAAAATATTTGAGATATGGTGATAACAAAGGTAAAAAAAAACATTAATTTCACATCCACCTGTATAATTGCCTCTATGACTGGTCACCTTTGACGTAGCTACATGATCAAAAATCTAATCAGTTCATCTCACTCCCCTTTGTAAAAAAGTACCATAGTACCCATGGTAATTTGACAGTAATTTGACCAAATTACCATCAAATCATGCTAATTTGATAGTACTTTGCATGATTTGATGTTAATTTGGTCACATTACCATGGGTACTATGGTTCTTTTTTACAAGGGTATGGTGATGCAAACTAGTTCCAAGTTTGAAGTTAATGGATCAACTGGTTCTTGAGATATAGCGTTAAAAAGGCGAACACCTGCAATTTCAGAACTGACCTCTATGATCTTTGACCTTTGACCTACATATCCCAAAATCCAGTCAGATCGTCTTTCTATGGTGATACATACTAGTACCAAGTTGGAAGTTCATACCTCAAATGGTTCTTGAGATATCGCGTTAACAAGGCGAACACCGGCAATTAAATTGACCTGTGACCTTTGACCTTTGACCTACATACCCCAAAATCTAATCAGATCATCTTCCTATGGTGATACATAGTGGCACCAAGTTCATTCCTCAAATGGTTCTCGAGTTATCACGAGAACGACCCTTGTAAAAAAGTACTGCAAAGTAATGCAGTAATCCTGCAATATTACTGCAGTACTCATAGTACTTTTGCAGTATTACTGCAGTAAGTACTGCAGTACATTGCAGTACTGGTGGTACTTTTGCAGTACTTTCTGAGGTAGTACTGCAATAGTGTAGAAACTTTGAGGTACTTGCATAGTACTTGTGATACTTCTGCAGTACATTGCGGTACTTCTGGTACTGTAGCAGTACATTTGCAGTAGTAATGTATTATTACTGCACTACTTGCAGTAGTACTGCAGCACCTGTACTGCAGTACAGGTACTGCAGTACTTGGGTCCAATTTACTACAGTACTACTGCAGTAGTACTGCAGTACTTTTTCACAAGGGGAGGCTAACACCTGAAATTTCAGAAATTGGCCTTTGTGACCTTTGACCTTTGACCTACGTACCCCAAAATCTAATCAGATCGTCTTCTTATGGTGATACCTACTAGCACCAAGTTTAAAGTTCATACCTTAAAGTAGTCACCCGAAGAGTCAAAAGTGTTATGAATTGCTGCAAAATTCATATCACTGTGAAGGGAAAGCTTTACTGATTAGGTATCACAAATTCCCTGGTCAATATGTTTGGGGCCCGCAGTAATCATCTTTCAAATATGGTATTTGTGAGATCCAGATTTTCTACCTTCAGCAGTCCTCCGTGGAATGTCGCGATGCGTGACGTCACAAGCTTGGCAACATAATGAGAGCTAGCTGCTGGCTATAGGCGCGCCGCATGCAATGAAAACACGCAAGTGACGCAATTTTCTCATTGATATTTTGAGACTTAGAGATCTAATTTCGGTTGGAGACGAGGAAATTGAGCTCAATATGGACATAGAAATTGGTGAAGAAAGTGATTCAGTTTATATAGTAACAGTGATGATGATGATGATGATGATGATGGTGAGGAGGGAGAGATTGAAGGAGAATAAGAAGGCAATGGTAGAAATCTTCCACAAGCCTACCAGCAGGAAACAGATCGAGCCACGGCCAAAGACGGGGAAATGAAATGTTGCCTGGGTGAGCCGGGGTTCGTGAAGCATGAACTAATGAAGCTTCTGAAGTCTGACAGAAAGAAGATATCCAAAAATCACTCTAAAAATGCTAGAAATGTAACATTTGGATTTGGTACTAAAAGTCTGGCATTATCGTGGTTGAGGAAACCACCATTCACTCCATACAGAAGCACTTCATTGTGTTACATGCATTGGTTTCCTCTTCCCCTGTCCATATACTCTGCACTTTATTTGTGCATGCTATTAAACGAATGAGTGGTTTCCTCAACCACGATAAATCTGAAATAGAAAATGTGATGACAAATTATTCACTGCAGCTGTTGGACAGTCTGAGTGAGTCTGATTAGTCTCTCCAAATATACGAAAGCGAAGAAATCAGTCACAAGACAGTGCGCTAGTATAGTAGCAGGCAACGAAACATTCAAAACGAGCTCCGGATCCCCGGCCATGCAGGCCCTGAACTCAACTGCACAAGCCGCGATAGCCGATACTAAGCTGAAGTTGTCAAACTCATGAAATTGGTTTATAGCTGGTTATTGCTTCATAAAAGTTGAAATAATCACGCAGATATATTCTATAACGTTTCAAGATGACACACTCCTGAGTGATATGTCAAATGACATCGAATAATTAATGTGAAAGATCAGAGCGACAATTTATGGCAGAGGAAAACAAACGTGTACGTGGTAAAAAAACGAGAGTAAACTGGCTGTGTGTGCACCTGGCTGTATATCTGTCAAGGCTGTGATGTCACAATTCAGACCTCGCTACGACCGTTGTTTGGCCTGATTTGGGGGTCTGAAAAGGGTCTTTGATTACATTTTAAGCCTTTCCAGGATATTTATATGACTTTTCAGCACATCCATTGGAGTTTTTCAAGTTGTAATCTTTACATCCATATATAATTTGTCACTAATTTTCAGTTGTCTTGAATTTTCTTCGGGTGACTACTTTAAATGGTTCTTGAGTTATCGCGAGAATGAGGCTAACACCTGCAATTTCAGAAATTGACCTCTGTGACCTTCGAACTTTGAGTTATTGCGAGAACGAGAGAGCGGGACAGACGGGACATACACCCTGAAAACATAATGCCTCTGGCACCACCTTCGGTGGGCGGAGGCATAAAAAAAATCAATTATAATAAAAATAATAATAATAAAAATAATAACAACAAACTGTATCTTATAACACATGTCACCACAATGTAGTTCCTATGCACTTTTAAGAAAAGAGGAGAAAGGAATAAAAGAAAGATGAAAGGGGAATTGCATGCTTGTAAATTCAGTTTTGAAACTGATTCTAATATCTACTAAAACATATCAACTGTATTAGAATCCTGTACTTTAAAGAAATAGAGAGAGAAGGCACAGAGACAGACAGCAGGAGAGAAAATTAGGGAGCAAGAGAGTAGTAAAATGAGCAAAATTAGTAAAATGAGGAAATAATAAAACAAAAAAACATATCACATTATAACTAAAACATTACACACCTAATAAATTCACCTTACATACCTGCTTGCTTACACTTGCAGACAGGACAGGCCTCCTCATTTGAAGCGTAACCATATAAGCAATGTTTCTGACAGTTGGTGTGGTTGACTGGTGGGCAATCCCCAGCTGTATTGATATGAGATACATGTAGGTGGTTGAAAAAATTATCTTTTTCTGGGGAATAATTGAACATTCAATGTGCATGTACAAATATACATTGAAAAACACATACAAATCTATAAGTTGACATAGGTTTAAAAAGTTCTTATCTTCTCTGTATCAAAACTGAATGAATTTCATATAAAGATTGAATTAATCCTATATTCAGCCACTACAAGTCACAATTTCAACACAATTCCATGTTTTTTATCTACATGTGAAAGGCTATACATGTATTTACATTGCTTGATAACATTTCCACCAACATAACTTTATCTCGGGTCTACAGGTCCATCTATCTTTCTACAACTATACTTCCCTGTCATGAGCCAATTATTAAGGGTATATAGAACTGGCATTAAATGGCCAAATTGTGTAAAAATATTTCCCCAAAGCCAATGAAATGCAGAACTGTTAATCAAATTTTAGACAGTGCTTGGTTTTAATAATACAGGATATATACTTTTATAGAAATCTGGATGTGAATGTGCAATCAAATTTAACCTTTATAAGTGTGACATTTTTTACTTAAGTGTGAAGTAATATCATAATTCAGTTTGATGATTTACAACATAAGATTTGCAGATTTAATCATAAATGACTGCATCTCATTACAAGTCTTTCAATTTCTCTTTGAGACATTCTCTCATAGATTAAAGGTTGACTAAATTAGCGAGAAAATGGGTGCTCTTTCCATGTAGATTTGCCTTCTAATCACGAATCTGCCAATCGATTGTCCAAATTATGTCTTATGGCGAAAAAGGGGGAAAAGTAGAGGTTTTGGGACCTTTCCTTAAAACTCGTGAGCTGATTGGCTAACCCCCAAGTGACGTATGAAAAGTAAGAGGCACAAGATCTGCAGGCTGCAGCATATAATATTGTACACAGAATGCGGTATTTGACCCCTCTGTTCAACGGAAAATTTATGAAAAAAGGAAATTAATCAATATAATCTTAGGAGTGAATAATCATTAGCAATATATTTTCTACAAGATCAGAAAACGCTTTTGCCCAAATATACAGCTCTTGTTTTGTTTTTTTAGCTTTTCTTTTGAACAATGTTCTCATCCATCTGAGCTTGCCGAACGAAAGTTTTGCATTGGTCATAAACGCGTGCACAGCCGTTTTATGCGTCTGTATGTACAATGTCCTACACATTTTTAGTACGGCAGTGACTATGTTCCCCTCGTACATAGCGACTGGTGAACGCTTTTGTTTTGTTTATTTCACTTACGGGTTTTTTTTCCTTCGCTTTACATAATACGTTAGTACTGACTTAGATTTTGGCTGAATTCGAGTAACTTATATTAAGAGAGGAAAAGTGCCCGCGATTCCGAGTTGGAGGACTTTTCTGAGCCATGCAGATACGAACTCTGATTTATCAGATGATTTATCAGACCCCGAAGGCAAAGAAGCTCGAGTGGCGAGTGGCAAGGGGAAATTCGACCATATTATATGTTTGAACCCCTCGCAGAATACGGTGAAGGGCCGTGGGTGAAGTTACTCCAAGGGAGCTCCAACGCGTTGGAGCTCCCTGGAGTTACGGGTAAAGTAGACCGAAAATGCTGTCTCTCGTTCGACGAACGAGTGACAGAATTTTCGGTCTACGGATGAAGCTGCTGCAGCTGCTGTCGTTGAAAAACAGATTGGAAGACTTGACTCCAAGTCTGATCGTTGGAATAGCTGAATCTTTTAGCTAGCTTATCCTTCTCTTCATGCCAAATTCGGAATACAGGCCAGGATCCTCAAAATCATCTTCGGCAAAGTGATCGCTGCAGATTGTACTCCACTCACTTGGCCGGCCCTTGCCACTCTGCCCGCGTGAGCTTTACATTTGCGACCCACAATTTCCGTAGATTTTCATCTTTAGGAAAATGATGCACGCTTACGTACACCATTTTTAGGGGTCTTGCTACAGCCCGCAACTATACACCGATTAGCCACTATTGATGAAACTGTGTCCCCAAATCAAAGTTATTGCGAGGAATTAAACACATGAAAATACGCAATGCAAATGGTCGATGCAGTGAATATCATGCTCGGCACCGGTCTAGGCCTGCCGGGGGCCTCCGGGCGCGCACGGTATAGGTTAGTGGAATATTTTCCCTTACTTTTCATGCGTCACAGATCACGTGATCACGATGTCGCTTCGATGGGGTTTTTTAGGGGCGGGGCTTATGACTGTGTAAATCAGCAAAAATGCACTTTTCAAATGATTATAAAATGTGACTGAATGCATACAAAATTGTGTGATGGATATTTTTTGGCTCCTGATGACACCTTCCTACGAAAAATGGGCAATTATTTTTTTATTTTAGTGACCCTTTAATACTTTGTGAGAGGTGTTCCAAATATGAAAGCATTTTTTTTTCTTCCTTGACTCCTTAGAACTGCTACAACTGCTACAATATTATTTATTCTGGTTTATAACTGAACTTGTGTGTAATAAGCAAGGTTGCTTAAAGGGCCCCTGCCATCAAAATGCAAGTGGATACCTGTTGGTGTGAAGTCCTACATACATCTCATATTTGATGTTTCATAGATTTTTAAATATTTTTGAAATTATTTTCTACAACCTGCTAAGCCCCGCCCACTTAAAACAAGGGAAATGCCCAGGGCGGTCTCACCTGCATCACACAATTTAATTTTTAGGGCAAAACTTTCAAATCAAAGGTTGGGGCACTTAAGGGGTGCTGCCCCGGAGCACCCCCCCCCCCCCCCATGCGGGTCAGGTACTCCCTTTGTATAACTTAAATCCCCTTCAAGTAAGATTTATTGGATGGTGAAATTCATTTGAAATCAAGCTGTGTGTTTTTTAAGAAGCAGAATATGTGTACATGAAATAATTGACATTGGGACAATTTTGGAGTGATGCCCCTCCATCAGACCCCTTGAAGATAATGATCTATTATATTTGAACAACTTCAAGTCTCTTTCCCCTAAGAATGATTCTACCTAGTTTGGTTACAATCTACATGGAGCAATACGTTTTACAGAAGTAGGAAAAATGTCATTTTGGTGTCAAAAGCTCTTGGGGGGAGGGCCCCCCCCCCCCAACCACCACTCTACTCCCTCCAATAAGGGATTGGTACAGTACATATGATTAACACACATAAGTCTATGAGGATAAATTGAGACTTTTTATTTTCATTGACTTGAGCGACTATTCGACACATGCGACGTCGACTTAATAAGCGACTGTACATACTACATGTACATATATGTACTATATGTAGAGACAATTTTACCAAAAACCAATTTAAACTGTCAGAAGGTGACCTTTAATGTAATGAAAATATAAGATTTGGGTATTCATTTGAAAGAGGGTGACATGAAGACAATCCCCATCAAGAATGATGCCAAGTTTCAAAGAATGTGAACAAATACTTTTGAAATAAACCAAAAATTCAAAAAAATAACCTCAGGTTAGGTTTTTGGAACATAATAACTCAATTGACCGTAATTGACCGTAATTGACCTTTGACCTTGACATTTGACCTGAAATTTGTCCCAAATTTGTGATACTCTACAACCCTTGTGTTCAAATTTCATGGAAATCGAACACATACTTTTGAAATGACAGCATTTCCAAAATTGTTGACGCCATCGCCGCCCCAATCGGAAAAACGTGACGTATGTCTCGCTTTAATACACAGGAAGTTACATTCCACTATTCTTCAATACAATAGACAGTGATCCCCCAGCTCAGCACACACTCATAATAGAATTGCATGCTTTCATACAATACCTCCTCATTACCTTTGTTTTCCTGCTGATGCTAGAGTGTCTGACTAGCAACTCCTATGTTGTTATTGTATGTTATATTGTAACGGTGTCAGCTTTGACAAAGTTAAATATCAATTTCAATTGCAAAATTGCTATTAGCTCACTGATGATTCACAGATGAATTGTCACAGGGGGCAAATGGTCTGGAGGATTTTTTTTTAAGTGGGTGGGGCTTAGCAGGTTGTAGAAAATCATTTTTAAAAATATTGAAAAATCTATGAAACATATTTAGAAGTTTAAATATCAAAATATGAGATGTATGTAGAACTGCACACCAACAGGTATCTACTTGCATTTTGATGGCAGGGGCCCTTTAAGACTTTTGCTGAAAAGTATAAGGAACCTTACCATGCATTAAACACTGTTGACAAATTTCGCATCCATTTTCATCTGTAGCATGGCCATGAGGACAGGACTTATAGCAAGTGAGGTGATTGATAGGCTCACAAGATACTGGGGTAAAACAAGTAAATATCATTAACAATCATTTTGTAATGATCTTGTCAAGCACAGAAGATGCATGTGGGTAGAAATAATTTATGATACAAAGCTGACATTTAAAATTAATGTAGACTACAAAAATATCCATTCTGGACATCACATAAGAAGATAAATTAACATATTTGTGTATAACCTTATATATAGTGATATTCAAAGCATTCTGTTATCTATTAGAACTGATCAGAGGCATTTCTGCTCATCACATCTCATTCTCGATGAGTATACATGGTATCTACTATTTACTTCTTCACATAATCATCAGAATACTATTTTATCTTGAAATATGGAACAGAAGCTATTTTTACTTGGGACATCATTTGAAATAATATCAAGCATATATTTACATGTTTGGGGAGGTAAACATAGTTCTAAATAAAGAAGCTCAAATTTTACCGTCATTTTTACATATGCAGATGTCACAACCTGTTGGTCCTGTGGCTAACCCAAATGGGCAAGCATCAACCACGGGGCAAACAAGTGGATCTATCCTTGGACAGAGCTCTAGAATTAAAAACAAGTTCAGAGAAATAATTTGTCATTTGGTATTTGTTTGATTTATTCCTTACTTTTTTATACTTCAATTGAAAACAATAAGAGTGTAAACAAAAAAAACTAGGTCAAACTCTTTTTCCCTTTCTTGTGCAGGAGAGTTTGCACCATCAAAATCTATGCATGTGAAAGTCTTTCTTAGTAATAATTCACATAATTTGATAAAGTGCTATTATGCCAGAATTTTGAAAAATGTGAAAAGATTGGTAAAGAAAATTAAATCAAATCAAATCAACTGAAATTATTTTGACACAAGTATTTTGTCCTCGTGACGCACCTGTCTGTGTTTTGCACCTACATACAGGGCAACCCCTCATGTCAGTCGCTAGCCCATTGGGGCAATCTTCTTGGCATGTTCTACTGTCTACCAAGGAACAGGGGGAGGCTGGGACCAGAGCAGTTTCTGTGTATGGTATGTGAGGCAAGCTTGTCTCCTGCCAGAAGACGTTGAACACCGGGGCAGCAATCGAAAAGAACGCTCCCAGGGTGACTGAAATAGAAAGAGGGAAAAATTTTATGTGATGAAATGCTTTTTTTAAATGGAGAAATACTTCTGCATCATTACATTCTTTTTTCCATGATTTCAAATATATTTAAAGAAACTGTCCAAAATTCCTATAAAAGGAAAAACAGAAATGTTGTATAAGGACTAAATAATCATTTGATCAAATGATATTAGATAATATCTTCTGCTTGAAGCCAGAAGGGTTAATGCCCTTCTGGCTCTCAACAGACAATATGCTTTCCCAGGTCGAAAAAACAGTTGGGACCAGTTGAAACCAACTTGATTTTCAACTGGTTTTCAACTTGGTTCAGTTGGTTTCATTCACACCAGTTGAAACCAATAGGCTTAACTTGGAAATATATTAGTTAATTTCAATTGGTTTCAACTTGGTTCAATTGGTTCCAGTTGTTTCCAACTAGGTTTCAACTGGTTCCAATTTCCAAAACACATATTAAAACCAAGTTACTCAACTGGAATCAACTGGTACCAGTTGACCGATCCCAACTTGGTTCCAACTGTTTTTTTTACCAGGGTTGCTTGTCAGAGCTAGCTACATTGAGCACATTCTCAAAACAATGATAAAGTAATACACTCATCTATAAGCCTTCAAAATATTTATATACAAGAAAAGATTCATATTTATTCTAAATGGTATACAATTCTATAGTATAATGATATCGAATTCGTCATTAAGTTACAGGCTGGTTTACAATATATGAAAAATACACTGAAAAATATCATCACATTAATAAAATTATTTGTTCATTTTGAATGTATACTTTGTCAAGTATGACCTTAATAGAACATGTGGGAGAAAATCTTCGGACTCACAAGGCATTCGACATCTACATATCTCACAGCCATTTCTGTCTGTTGCGTAGCCATGGAAACATTCTCGCTTACAGTTCTGTATGACCTCGGGATGACAAAGTGGATCATTTGCTACAGATATTGAAATAGTAAAAATAAGATTCAAGTACACTATTCTGAGAACCACTACACTTCAGAGACGCCCAGGTCAAAGACCAACAATGCGTGAGATTTTCTGTGCATCAGCGCCAGGTAAGGGAGGAATCGTATAAATATATAATATATATGGAGATAGGCTGTGAGGCCAGGCGTGAGAAAGATATTTCTGGGCGTGAGTGAGAGCCCTAATGCGTGACTGTCATACTAAATGCATGAGACTTGGTAGGTCTGACACTTTCTTTTACTGTTTGAAATTATAAAGAACAAGCTGTGTAAAAATATCACAGACAATCATTTAGTAATGGATTATGTGTAATATTTGTCTTGTTCACTAGTTTTCTGATTGTCTCAAGTTTTTAATACATAATTTGACAGTGCTGACCCACATTTTGTGACATAATCACCATAAAACCTAAACAAAGCTGAAACTTGCTGTATTCTGTAAAATAGTAAAAATGGTGTTTGGACATGGATACAGTAATTTCATTTCTAAATTCTTGGATAAGTAATATCTTTGCCATTCTTTGCTGATTTTCTAATCAATTTCAGACTACAGATTCTTTAAATTTTTAGGTATCTTAATACCTGGTATTTCATAAGAGACGCTTTGGCAAAACGCTAGCATCCTGTTTTTTCTTGGCTCTATCATCAATCATGGTTGGAGCATGCACTGCTAACATGACTGATCAACTGCATTCAAGAAGGATGTTCGCTGAATAAATTTTCCCACCACCTCAGTATCCACCTTCAATATTCATTTTAAAGATTCTGAATTTAGCTGGTTAAATTCATAGAGATAGCAACAATAGATATAAATAAAGTGCATTTCTGAGAAAATCACATGCTCAGGTTCTTTTTGTTTTTTGTGCTGTTTTTTTTTTTGGGGGGGTTACTTATCAATACCATTAAAAAATGTTATAGAACGGGTCGAGAAATCCCTGCAATCTGATTGGTTGAGAGGCATTGATCAATTTGTACTGGATGCATGAATTAAGCCGATAGCGAGATCAAAACGATATCCTTCTAAAATGCGAGTGCGAGAGAGCTACGATATTTGACTGTTTACAGACGGAGAATTGCAAGAAAATGAGACAAGATTAGATGTTAATTTTTGTTGACTTCGGATTTTGATGGTAAGCCCAATATGATCCGATTAAATTTATACCCGATCAAAAATGAAAATCTTCAATGTTAAAACTTAAAATGAACACATCTCGCTCACATCACACAGTGTAGTGCAGTGCAGTGCCACTGCTGCGTTACAGTCACAGGCTGTACGCTGCATCCATTTGCATCGGTTACATTCACTGTGCAGCGACACTGACTGGCCTGACTGAAAAGTGAATTTGACGGCAAGACTTTCACTTGAAGTTCTCAGAAGCTTTGTATGAATTCTTCAAATTGATTGATAAAATTAATTCATGTCATGTAAATAGACTAGATACTAGATTAGATCTAACTTAGGCTAGTTGTTGACTGTCGTGGATTCTTATTTTACTCGGATCTAAATTTTAAAAAAATAATTGACATTAGTTAGCTTCGGGTCAAGACTCTTAACACTTGTAGAAAAATGAAATTCTGAAATTTAACCTAAAATAGCCAGATTTTCAGTTCTCTATGGAACTTATTAAATTCATAAAATCTATTTATGATGCATAAAAGTGATTTACCAGTGCAAGCCTGTAGCATGGCCTTGTGTATAAGGGTTTTTTCTTTATTATGCATCCGGTAAATTTTTCATGCGTCCGGTAAATTTTTCATGCGTCCGGTAAATTTTTCATGCATCCGGTAAATTTGCCATGCACTGGTAATGATTGAAAAAAAAAATGAATTTTTGGCAAGAATTTGTCTACCGTTCTATAAAACAGATGATGCACATGTTTTTTCGTGAGTCGGTAGGAATAGTGTGCATGCGGTAACTATGGAAACTGGTCTAAACCCACTCGGCTGCGCCTCGTGGGTTAAACATTCCATAGTTACCTTATGCACACAATTCCTACCGACGCACTCAGACCTGTGCATCATTTGTATACTATGGCTTGATTACTTCTTAATGACTATCTCACATTTGTTTTTAGGGGCAACAATTCACAGATTAGATTCTGTTCTGGTAAAGTCATTTAAAATATTAAAATAATTGGACTGCATTTGCCTATCAGCAGGAAGGATCAATATCAATATCTGAAATGGGTTTTGTTACTGGTAACTCCATTAACACAAGGATTCTGTGTCCATAGACTAGATATTGGAATGAAATCACAAAGGGGGTAAATAATCTTAACCCATAGTAAAGACCTCTATACGGGTTAAATGCGCTTCTCCTAATATCCAATAGGCAGACCATCATACGTCTTTACTTATGTTTATTTAAGTCAACATAGGAGGTTTAAACCATGGGTTAGACGCTAGTTTAAATTAAACCTCCCTTGTGCATTTGGGCAAAGCGGTCTAAAGCGGAGGCAGAAAAAAATCAAATCCATTACACCATATGACACCATTATGAAGAAACTATTATGAAGACAAGCATGTAACATGCTTGAATTTGAAGATTACAAAAAATCTAAATGGGGGAGGGGATTTTGGAAACTGAACAAGTTTCTTGATTGCAAGTCTAGAATCTCTGATTTCCATTTATTCATTACAAACAAAACTAAACTTACCTGGTCTTATGCAATCACATGAGGTTATCTTAGGGCATCCAAAACCGTTTGAGGCAAAGCCATGTGGGCATGGAGACCGGCAGAATATTGGTACAGTCGCAGGACAAGGAGCTAAGCAACAAAAAAAGAAAAAAAATATGATACATTTATCCTTAAGTATCAAAGTGAATACTTATTTACAACTCATTCATACAATTTCTCATAATTAAAATAACATACTAAAATTTGCAAACTATACTGAATTGAATAATACCATTTGAATAACAAAATGGTTGGATTTTAAAAAACTGAATTATTGAAGTGGTAACATCAAGCAATGACAGAATGACAAATTTGTAAATATTAAGTATTTGTAATACATCAACTCTACTGAGTCAATGTCCTAAAGTTGCAGTAATAAAAAGTAAGAGAATGTGCATGGAAAACCGGATAAGGAAAATAAATATACTGAAAATTCTGGTTAAAAACAGAATAAAGCTTTCCCAACCTACATGTATGATACCTTTTTATCCAACAATTACTTGAAAACTGTGAAAAGGTGGCAGATTCTATTTCACTTTAACCAAATGCTGAATGGATCTACAAAAAAATTAATATGTCCATGTATGAATTTCTACACAATATTACCTGGATTAAGGAGAACAGTCCAGAGATAAATTCTTCTGCTTATTTTCAGAATCTATACTGAATGCCCAAGCAGAACTTCCTATTTGCACATCTCTGGGCTAAGCTGATCATACCTTCTACAATGCAGTTGATATCTTTGAATGATTGATTTTTCTTTTATAAATGAAACAACTGCACATAATAAATTGCCATGTGATGTAGTTTTGATACTTTAGTATCAGATCCTCTTCCTCATTAAGAAAGCACATGTGTATGCCCATTAGCCCATTTATTGCACAGAACCATGAACAAGGATGTCCTACAAAAGGTGGAGTGGAGATGACGTATGGAGAGCAGTTGAGTTTAATGTGTATACTTCCTCATGTATAATGAAAATATTTAAAGACAGCAGAATTACCCCTCAGTATTTTCACTGATTTAGTACAATTTAAGATAATGAGTATACATAATCAAGACAATTTCAAAGCTGTTTTCCACTTTTCCAATATTAAGTGAAAACAGGGAAAAAGGAAGAAACAAAAAGAAATATGCACACATACATCCAAACAGTCTTAGCATTTGCATATTCAAATGCATATTCACCTTCCACGCATTCGCACACCCAATCCCATGAGATACTGAAACATAATTGCAAGGTCATCTAGGTACTTTTTCACAAACTGGATGGTCATCCAGGTACTTGTGTGAAAACCATGACACTGATTTCACTTGTCAGCTGAAAACCCTTCATATAAATAATAGTAATTTCTCTTCTCTCCTAATAACTTTTAATTACATTTGCATGCGTTGTTACTTTAGTTTCCAGTTATAGTGTTAGAATTTGGCTTTCTGCTAATTCTTGCATTATGCTCTGACGAGTGCAAGACAAAAAGCTTTAGTACATTTCTCTTCAACGTCATTTTCTGATAAATTTGCATATTATAAGGAGTTTTAAAAACCCTTCTTGCTTTCAAATTGAAACCTCTCTGCTTACTGGGTTGCCTGCATTTGCAGATTGGACATCCCGAGTTACTGGTTGCTAGGCCATATGGACAAAGATCGATAACAGGGCACTGGTTTGAAGTGAAGGATGGCGAACATGATGACTCTACAATAAATAATAAATTGAATATAACTTTTAATGGGAAAAATCTATTATTATGGAGCAAAGTATAGCATATTTACCATAACCCAGGTTTGTATCAGCTCACAATGAGAAAGACTTTTTTCTTTTTAAACATTTTTCTCATTCTCAAAGTAGGCACTTATGATTAAATATGACTTAATAGTTTTAATTCTCATAAAAATCAATATCCACAGCATTTTCTATCATAACTGTTAAAACCTTCAACATTTAAGGCTACATGTATACTTTAAATAATAATGTAACTCAAGCTTCAGTTGAGACTGAAGTTAATAGCGCCACCTCCTGTTGATATGCTACATGAAGCACAATCATATGATAATCCACATTTTACACCATGACTGTCATAAACATATACTGAAGGATGCTACAGGCTGAGATGTGTGTACCAACAAGCATTTTTCAACTAAGTTTATAATGTAATGTTCAGCTAATTATTACCTACTATGGACCTTTACAAGTGCATTCATCATTTTACAAAGGTAGTATTTTATAAGTCTCATGTGATATTTGAAGTTCTAGACATACTTTGCACGCACCTATGCAATAAAATATAGGCCTATGTTGATAGTGGCTTTTATATGCTTTCTTTTTATGCTTTCTTTGGATTGTTTGAAGCAACAATGGTACTTATTCATTATGTTTCAAATTATATATTTGTTGGTTGTAAAAAATTTGTTGCATACCACAAGTTGTCTCTATCCATAGGGAGAAAATACAATGAATTGAATCATATTTCAACAGTTGTTTCCAGCATCTACCAACAGAAAAATATGAAAAATGCAATTTTTTCAACACCATTGGTGCAGTGTTATGATGAGATTTACCATCTGAAACACAGCGACAAATTGTGCAGCCCTCTGAATTAGTGGCATAACCCTGGTCACATGACAAACTGCAGTCAGCTAGGGTGGGGCACTTCACCGTGGGGATCCAGTGTAGAGGTCTGCTCAAGGGCGTCGGTCTTTCAATTCCTATCGTCAATGCGACATTGGCTGCAACAATGGTACCTGCAAATGAATAAAACTGGAATATTGATACAAAAATACTGCCCAATGAAATTTACTGATTTCTCAAATGACAAATCAGTAATTATTGAAAGATTTCTATTTTATACAGGATATTCTGGTGATATAGAGGACAAAACCACTGAACCTTGCCTCTTTTATGTATTAACTAGTTGATTACTAAACCTGGGATAATAGAAAATTTGTGTTTCAACAAAGACACATTGTATTCAATGATTTAATTGCATTGGCTGATAAAAGAATACAAAGTTCAGTAGAAAACAAGCTAACTCAACTGTGTCTCCTATATGTCTCCACCTAAATTCAGCGAAGTTCATGGCTCAAACTCTTCTTCAAATATTGTGATAACCTGAACAAATCTTGTCAATTTACCTCATTGACCTTTGACCTAACTTTTTCAATTCAATTTCAAAAATTCAATTTCAAAACATTTATTTCCAACTTTTCAATATAAGTGTACAAAGTAATAATGTTTAAAAAAAAAAAAAAGAAATACGACATAATACACATTCATATGGTACATACATAGTTGGAGGACACACCTCTAAAAGCAAAAGCTTGAGGCGAGGGTGCCCTTAGTAACATAATACATAATATTACATAATAAATATATAAAAAGACAATAACTACATACAAAAAAAGAAAAAAAGATAACATTCCTTAACCGCTGAGCTTAATTGGAGGGGAAAAAGATAAAAGGAAAGAGAGAGAAAAAAAAAGGGGAAAAGGGGGAAGGATGGAGGTGCAACATACAATGAGTACGGATAAGAGATGTATTCACAAAGAAGCAGAGAGAAGAGAGGGAGAGAATAGACCCAATGGAGGGTTAGGAAGAATCTTAAACCATATTATTTGTAAGATGAAGTTAAATGTTTTTTATCCTTCTTGAGAAGCTGGCGAGAGATGTGGAGAATTTTATTGTGTCAGGGATAGCGTTCCACAGCTTAGGTCCCGAGTACCGGATGTTATGTTGGAATAATAAGGTTCTTTGCTTGGGTAGATGGATGTGATTTGCGTGTCTGGTTTCGTATTTATGAATAGTAGAATTTAATTGAAAGATGTTACAAAATTCGTCAGGAAATAAATTGTTTGTACATCTGTACATAAAAATGCTTTGTTGATGTTTATTTATATCGGTAAATTTTAGTATGTTAAATTTTTTGAACAAATGGTCAACGTGACACAGGGGGGCAGTACCTGTAGTTATACGAATTATTTTCTTTTGTAGGGTGATTAATTTGTGTAATTTGGATATTGTAGAGTTCCCCCAGGCTAGGTTGCAATATGATAGATATGGTAGGATGAGAGAATTGTAAAGAATACGGAGGATGTTGTTTGGTAAAATGTGCCGCAGTCTAGCAATAATGCCAATGTTTTTAGAGACTTTGCTTTCTGTTTCAAGGATATGTTTCTTCCAAGACATAAAACTACCCAAAAGTCTGCCACTTGAGATATGGTGATAACAAATAAACAAATCTTTAATTTCATACAAATTGACCTCTATGACCTTTGACCTCTGACCTACTAAACCCAAGATCTAGTCACTTCGTCTCACTATGGTGAGGCATACTAGTACTAAGTTTGAAGCTCACAGCTAAAATACTTAAAGATATGTTGAGAACAAACAAAAGTTTAAAAAAAAAAAAAAATTTACATATACTGATCTCTATGACTGGTGACCTTTGACCTACATAAACAAAAAATCAATTGTCTGCCTATGGCGATACATACTAGCACCAAGTTTGAAGTTCATACCTCAAATGGTTCTTGAGATATTGCATTAACAATTGTAGGCTAAAACTTGAAATTTCAGAGATTGACCTCTATTACCATTGCCCTTGACCTATGTACCGCAAAATATCATTACAACGTCTTCCTATGGTGATACATACTAGCACCAAGTTTAATCGAAGTTCATACCTCAAATGGTTCTTGAGATACCTCGTTAATGAGAAAGTGGGACGAATGGTCGGACGGACAAACAAACAACCCAAAAACATATTAATGCCTTCGTTGGGCAGAGGTATAAAAATTGTGTATAAATGTTTCCTTGATATAGAACTACATGTATCTTCATTTAACTGACATTACAGTTGCAGTAACATGGTTATTCATTGTATGACATGTATTACATATATACTCAAACTTGTCATAGTTAAAATGTCAAGAAATGATATGCTATTGAAGATTGTCTACTATTTCATGTCAAATATCATGAGCAGTGAAATTTGAAGAAAAAAAATCCAAAAGGTTCAATTAGAACAGACACTAGTCTTAGAAACTACATGAAAAGGATTAACAAAGTACAGTTTATGATATCTAAATATTCTCCTTAATTCACATTTTGTGTATTTTTGCAAGATTAGCATTTTCTGGGTGTGTCATATGACATACTAATAAGAAGCTGGTTTTTAAATTGGGCAAACCTTGTCTTACATTGTCTATGTATAAAAGTATTTATTCAATTTCAGTGTTGAGACATCTATGATTGGTCAATGTGATCATGAATACCGGTATTTAAGTTTGTGGAGAAACTACTGAAGGACAAAGTGGAACAGGTTCCATGTGCTTCTAAGCCACTTGTTACCCAGATCTTGAGAGTGATGTATCAATTTATTTTAGTTACACCTGTGTAATTAAAAAATTAAAAATGAAAAAAACCCCAATAGAGGGTGTACAGGCAAAAATCCAAAATAAACAATTTCAGTAAAAATTGAATGTCTACAGAGAATATACATAGACATTGAGTCCTATTAAAGTCTTCATCTCCTGTCTATAAGTTATAACTGTAAAGGTATTTTAATGGGTGATATTTGGTGCAGCCAGTGTGGTAATACTGACCAACTCCTGATTTGTACCTATGAATATATATGTAATCATAATATACCTGGCACCTTACACCTGCAGATTTCGCAGCCTTGATTGTCCGAAGCCAGACCAAATGGACAAGTGAGCAGACACAAGGCACTAGTCACTTCATTTGGACATTGCTCAATAGCTGAAAATTAAAGGAAAGTTTGGTTTAGCATTTGACTACCTGTGAAAAAATATTCATTATTTCTCATGCTATTAAATCTGTCCATGATATTAATGACACTGTAAAGATTTTTACAAAATGTAATTGCTAATCTAATACCTATGGTAGTCAAAATAAAACTGTTGCATATCAATTTATCAATTCACTATCAGAAATAATTGGTATCTATATAGGAAAAATAAACAGTTGGATACATATGGCGAACCACTTGATTGTTTTCAAGATCTTTCTTCTTCAACTTATATATATATATATATATAATAAAAAACAGAAACAATCATGAACATGAAGAGTATTTACATGAAACAAGGCAAACGCCTGCATCTCACTATGCGAATGAGAATGTGCACTTTGGTCTGGCAGCTTTATTAAACTAAGCAATAATAATGATACGGTTTATCACCATGTGATTGTCCTGAAAAGGACTGTTTGTGATCTTTCGTGAGTTATGGTAGCTCTTAAAAGAACTGTTATCGACGTTTCGACCAGTGTACTCTGGTCGTCATCAGGATGATAAGGTTGAAGGAGAAAGAGTGGGTATATATAGGCTGGAAGGAACAGGATGTTGATAGGATTGGTCATTCGGTTGGCTAATAGATGAATGGGGATTTGGTGATTGGTTAGCTAGGCGGCCAATGGTGGGGTGATGAGTGGGCGGATTGGTAGCTATTGTTCCCGGATAAGGCTGCTATTGTCTAGCGGTGAGGTGTGAAGAGTGGGCGGTGAGTACAGGGAAAAGTGGAGTTCATGACTGGTATACTGGTTTAGACTGGTTTCGTTGAGTAGGGGCTTCCAGATGTATTGAGGAGTAGGCTGCTGTCCTGTTCAACATCCTGTTCCTTCCAGCCAATATATACCCACTCTTTCTCCTTCAACCTTATCATCCTGATGACAACCAGAGTACACTGGTCGAAACGTCCATAACAGTATCTGTGGTATGAATTTGGTGATTCTATCTCAATCCTATAGAAACAAATTATTGTGATTACAGCTTTATTGTTGACAACGCCAACACCAACAATGATGATGGAAATGGTGACGCCAATAGTCTCACTCTGCTACGGAGGCGCGACAATAAAATTACAATATAGAACTATCAAATTAAGAGCTTATACTTACACAATGATTTACATTTGCAAATCTCACAACCATTTTCGTCAGTTGTAAGTCCATTGTTGCATTCAAGATCACAAGTATCTTGCTCTTGAGGACAAAATCCTGTACCACAAAATAAACAAAAAACAAGACAAATGCGACTGCGTCTTCTATATGCCTCCGCCTAAATTCAGTTGATGACTCCAAATGTTCTTGAAATATTATGACCAGAATAAAATGCCTACAGTTGCATGTTAATTGACCCCTTGACATTTGACCTTACACCTTATAACCCCAAAGTCTGATCACTTTATCTCCTCCTAGTCATGAATATAAAAATAGTTGAGATATGGTTATAACAAAGCTACAAAACATTAATTTCAAATATAATGACCACTAAGACATATCACCTTTGACCAATACGTGAGCAAAAATCTAATCAGTTCGTCTCACTATGGTGATGCACATTAGTTCCAAGTTTGTAGTTAATGGCTCAAATTGAGCTCAAGAGAGTATCAACAAGGCAAAAACCTGAAATTTCATTGTTAATGACCTCCATGACCTTTGACCTTTGACCTACGTACTCCAAAATCTAATCAGACAGTCTTCCTATGGTGATACATACTAGCACCAAGTTTGAAGTTCATACCTCAAATGGTTCTTGAGATATCGCATTGCAGCGGCTAACACCTGCAATTTCAGAAATTGAGCTCTGTGACCTTTGACCTTTCACCCACATACCTAAATATCTAATCAGATTGTCTTCCTACAGTGATACATACTAGCACCAAGTTTGCATTTCATACCTCAAATGGTTCTTGAGTTATCACAAGAACGAGAAAGCGGGATGGATGGACAACCCAAAACCGGAAACATAATGCCTATGGCACCACCCTGAGTGGGCAAAGGCATAAACTGATATGCATATATACCAATGAGATAATGATCCATTGTCTTGGGCATATATGTTCACCTTTCCAAAGATCAAAAACAGCTGATACAATCATAGTTGCAGTACAGTTTGTTTTGCTTGCTTTGGACAAACTTAGAATTTCAGTTGCAGATGGTTGATATTCCAAACATAAATACGTATGAAATCAATATCTTTAGCATAAATGACATTTTGACAAGTTTTAATGATACAGAATAACCATCAGATATATTATGTCAATACAGTATATTCAACTGACATCCTGACACATACATATGACATTTAAAATAGAGTAAAGGCTTTTCAGTCAACAAGGAACTTCAATACAACTACATAGAAGCTTTTTCACTTTGACTGATATGATTCCTCTACAACTGATGAAGAGTTATGTGAAACAATGTTTAATGATTCATTAAATTCACTTCCTATATTTTCCATTTCACCAGTATACTGACGTAATAGAAAATTCAAAGATAAATGTGCATACCAAGTATTGAAATCTAGAATTTCTTTAGTGACTAGAAATGTGTTGTTAAAATATAGTTTATGAGAAGTTGTAATTTCTTCTCAGAACCACATACAAAAATACTTATTTAGTATCTAAATGTATTGAACTTTTACTTTGTATTGTAAAATAAAATGTACACTCATCATATTTATTCTATTTTCTGATAGGGTATATCTGAATCTCAATCTAAACAATCTAATAAAAATATGAAATATGGAGGGTATAAAACAGAAAGAGAAATGTAACATCTACTTATTTATCTCATTAAAAGCATAATGAACAAAATGAAAAATAAATGATAAAAGAAAATACATTTCAAATAACACACAAAATCTAACTTTAAAATTTCATTCTAAAAGTGAGGTATAAAACTAATAAATCAATACAAACAAAGTGTAATTTTGTTTTATCTTGCACCAAAACAACGAAGTTGAGCTTACATGTACACTCATCCCATTTTCTTTGTCTGGAAATATATCGTCGTACAGTTCCCCTTTAGATATATCGCAGCTTGTCACAAGTCAAATGTGCCTCACTCAACATTTGCCAGAGTGTTTATCCAGGCAAATAACAATGAACCAAAGTTCAATAATATTCACAATTCAACGTCTAGAAAAAATATAGTTCCTCATATATAAAATTATGTTTGAACCTTCACCTGCATTCTTTAAAATGAGCAGTGCAACTTGACTATTGAAAACGAGCGGAATGATATTCGCGCTCAATCTTTTTTACAATTCAATTTCACAGTACATTTATTCGTGAACAATGGGTTGGGAAGTGTGGGAAGGTTTATGTGAGGCACTGTTAGACCAAATCCCTATCTTTTCATCTTTCTCTACTGGTATTTTTGTACTTACACAACTCTGTAAGGATATAACTCAACTGACATTCTAGTATAATATTTTTCAGTAACCTAGCTTTCAGATTTAAAGTATTGGGAAAAAGCTGATACTGTAAAACAGGGAGAATAGGGCATTTTCTTCAGCTGTTGCACTGCATGTCTAAACCACATTGCCATTGGCAAATATAATGGTGCCACTTTGGCACCAATATTCCTATTTTGTTGACAAAAAAAATCATTACTCTTCCAGATATTTAAACACACACATTATTTTGAATGATCCTATTCACCTCCATAAGGCTACTAGGGACTCAATGCTACAGGTACATGTAATCAATGAAATACTCGAAAGTCAGAACTATTCCTTTTCCATTCATGACTGGGAGTAACTTTTGTAGGGCGTTTGAAAAAATGAAACTTATCCATATTTCAATCTCAACAATATTTGTATCTATCCATAATCTGCACTCTCAGAAAAGTTTTTAGGTTAGTTAAAATATGAACCTACCAACTGTTGGTTAAAAATCCACTTATGTTTTACATACAATTTTTTTTTAACCAACAGTTGGTAGGTTCATATTTGAAGCAACCTAATGATTTTTAACCATCATTTCTGAGAGTGTAAGGATTTATCTTATCCAAATCACCAATAATGAAAAAGTCAAAATAATTCCACCAAATAATTTACCATCAAACTTAAAGTGATTAGGTAACTTTGTGGAGTCTTGACAAAATCTGAGCTGTCTGGCCTTACATGCTATCAGTGTATGTAATATGGTTTAAAAATGAAGCCCATGGGGAAAAAAGCACGTCAAAATCACCATGTGCTTCACAAAAGTAAACATATGCAAATGACCGGAAATGCCAGACTCATTTTCCCCATTGACTCAGTGTTAGACTAAAGCGTATGGCCATACGCTTTCGTAAATGGGAGTATTCAGTCACAGATATCTTAATAATAGCATTATATATTTGAAAACCTTTCTATGCCTGGCTATTTATTTATCCTTCTGAACATCATTATACAAGACAGATATCAAAATTCAACAATTTATTAAATCAAGCTTCCACAAAGTTACTGAATGCCTTTAATGCTAAAAGTGAAAAAAATACCTGGCAGCTTGCACTTGCATATGGAACATCTGTTGACATCAGTAGCTAGTCCAAATGGGCAGGTCTGCAATTTTCTACACTGCTCCAATGCTACTGCGCATATGGTTGAAACTGAAAGATATCAACAGAGAAAATTAATTATATATGTAAAACAATCGATCATTGTGGTTTTAGATAGGTAAAATTCTGTAGCATATTATAAAGTAAACAAGGAAAGAGTTGATGAAATATTCAATTAAACAGACATACATGTAATTCAAGATGACATCATACTTCTATATTTGAGGAATACGTACATATATACAATCATTTATCATTTTCTGATGACACTTGTGAAATTGCCCTCGAAAAGGCTCATTTTGAAATACCATTAAGTCAGTGATAAGATTATAGTCAGGGGCGGATACAGGATTTTCAGAAAGGGGGGTGCACACTGAGGAACCCTCCGTTTGACGAAGCCAAACGGCCATCTAGGGGGTCCGGGGGCATACTTTGTCAGACAAAATGGGGGGGGGGCGCACGCCCCTTACGCCCCTTGCGCCCCACCTCTGGATCTGTGCCCGATAATATTTACTGTGCCATGAAACAAATTGCTTTTGGGCATTTCCATAAATTTTAATGAGTAGTATAATTATCCAAGTACCATTTACTACATGCATGACGAGCGTCAGATCAGAATGTCACAAATATAAACTGATTTAATCACATTAAATAAACACATACATATTTCATGCAATGAATCATAAATTAATACATGTACAAACAACATATGATAGTTCACTTACATGTAACTAGTACTGCATAAATGTGAATCAGTAATTACAGAGAATATAATTCACAATGTGTTTTTCCATTATCCTTTTTCTGATAATTAAAGATCTATATTTGCTTTGCACATCAAAATCTTTTGCTGGGAAAGGTTGACCACATCTTTAATCTAAGGACAGTGGGTTTTCCCCACTGTACCAACTCCTGACTTACTATAACAGTTTCATTGAGAGCAGAAAAAAACGTTTTGCCTGGAAGAAGGATAACATTAAACTTGAAATAATACAATGCCATTTACAAGGTAAAAAAATGATTTGTCATGTCACTCTACCACAAAATCATTGTCTCCACACAATATGTCAGTGGTGGTCACCTCTAGTGCAGCACCCTCATATTACATATTGTGTTCTCAATTCTATAGTATGTATAATTTCATTCAAATAGAAAGACATGCAAATTAAAATAATATGGCCTAGTACAATGAAATCAATCAAGCAGGGCCTAACCGATACATGTACCGTTCTACAGATAACATACATAAATAAAATAATATGATATATTTTAAACAGGAAACAGACATACATAGTTATACAGATATTGCATGGATATAAAGAAGAGTTGCTATACTAAGCATAAGAATGTGATGTGGTAAATAATGTAGAGCATGTTGATGACCGAGGAGTATAGACAATAGTTTGATGTGGACAGAGAGAGAAAGGGGAGGGAAGGAGTGGCTTTCTAAGTGTGATAATGAGATTGAAGGAAAACGATATGGAGATATCACAAATAAGAGATAAAGAAACAAAGAAAAAATTCTACCATGAAAGTTTCCGATTGTTTTCATTGAGAGTAAATTACATAGGAAACACAAACCTTACAGATTTTTTTCATATCAACCATCTGGCAAAAAATAATATCAGGTTATAAAGTTTCTGATAAAGGCTAATAGTTTAAAAAATTGTATATTCTTATCGTCTCATTGTTGAATTATTGGTTGCTCATTCTTCTTAAATTTTTCACATCCAATGCAGGACAACATTTTCTTATTTCAAAACGCATTTTATGTACATGTACATCCATTTTACATCACAGAACATCCTCTGTTTCACTATGAAGTAAATCTTATGTACATGTACATCCATTTTACATCACAGAACATCCTCTGTTTCACTATGAAGTAAATCTTAGCATCCTCAACGAGTATGTCACAAACAGTGCAGATCGAAGTACACGTATAACACATTTATATCGACAGACAATTCTGCCATGAACATCTCAACAATACGGATCAATATTCATACACAGCACTCACACACATATCTATGTGTACATACCCGCACAAATCATCTATAAAAAATGAGTACTGGTAATGATTTTATCATATAGAGTGAACAACATCTTTTCAACCCAAGCATGAAGCCCAACGAAATAAAAAAATTAGGCAAACAAAAGTACTGCATGGTTGTACATGATGAGCGTAAAGTTGTAATTAAATCCAATGATCGGGGTGATAATATAATGTAAAGCGCTTTTATCAGTTATTCAACTGGAAAGGCGCTAAATAAAAAAAGGTTATTATTAATCTGATCATTGATTAACATATTATGTGTAGAAAGGTTTTAAATGCTATTTACTCACCCCCAAAATAAATACAACTAAAATTCAACTAAAACCCTTAATCAATATAACTTACCCACACTAGTGTATTCTTGCTATAAACAGCTTTTACAGCAGTACTTAATCAAACACATGTATAGTTTGTTCTCTATTTTATTTACATGGACATACACTGTACATGATATTCAATTTGAGGGTATGATCTTAATATTGTCAGAACAAATTAATCTTTTTTAAAAAGGTTATTTTTTGACAGCTCCCTAGTTATGGAAATCACCTGAAGGCATTCTCTGATACAGTCTTCAAAACTTATAGAAAAGGCAGTACATGTTCACACTATTTCTTCTATTTTTGCTATTCCTTCCCCCCCCCCCCCCCCTTTCTCTCCTCTCTCTCTCTCTCTCTCTCTCTCTCTCTATCATCTTCACTCTGAATCTCTCCCCTTGAGATGTAAATCTCACTCTACAGATTTAAAACATTCTTGATAAAAAACATCCAGTTTGTCATATACATTTAAAACACTGCATTCCAAATACGCAATATAAATTGTATGAGAGCCATCTGGTCCAATATTATGCATATCTATCACTACAGTATGAATATTACCGACCTTGTACATGCATAATTTCAATGGGCCGACATGCTTGCTGTATTTTTTCAACTGCCTGCTTTTATATGGGGAGTCATTATTTTCTTTCCTTTTCTTTCCCCTTCTATATTTCCATTTGATTTCTTCTCCTCTTTCGTCCCCTTCTCACTGTTCTTCCTTCATACAATTTGGTTCATTGTTTTCACTTTCTATCCATTTGAAAGTTGTTGCTCATCTGCTTGATATCTCTTTCTTTTCTGCTCTCAACTAATGTGTGTATAATTCTGTAATATCTTTCTTTTAGGTGAAAATAGTATCACATGGTTCCTAAAAAGCATGCATTAGATTCTATCACATCTGACCCCATCAAAATCAGTTTGTGTGTGTGAAGGGAGTTAAACCAATTAACCCTTCTTCAGAATTTAAAAACATTATTAAGCTTGGTACATGCAAACTTTACTTTGCAATCAGGTTTACTAGCATCCATCATATATAATATGTGTGACAGTTTTTTTTTTTGTGGTTCCTGTTTTCAATGTTAAACTTGATACACACAGTCTTTCATATTATCTAACTTCATTTACAAATTCATTTTAATTTCAAGCATGTAAGAATTTTTTCTTTGTCCAAAACTATAGGAAACATAATAAGCTAGGGCAGTTTAAATTGCATACAGCACAAAGGGTTATAAACAAATCTACTCCTCAAACTAGAAATGTGCATTGCTGGTGCCGCGCAATGCGAAATGTATCCCCCGGCACTGGCAGCGATTTGAAGGAGGGACAAAGACCCTCCCCCATCCCCTCCCTCAAACAAAAGGATGGTGTAGAAATTGCCGCCAGTGGCCCGGAATATTGTCAACACTAGGAGCAGCATTACCAAAACGATATAACGTATAATGTATTTTTATAGAAAATTCGGAAAAACTATGACCTCAGAGCGCACATAAGCCATCCACTAAAATATAACCTTTGATCCTATGAAAGACGGAACACTAGAGGCAGCATCACCAAAAACTGTAGAGGTGTAATCTACATACAAAATCTGAAAGAAATGAGTTAACAAATGTGTCCTCCAGAATGCATGCAACGAAAATATGACATTTGACCCTAACAACAACCTGAATATGACATTTGACTGTATAGAAAGTGGTACAGTGGGGGTAGCATCAGCAAACAATTTTGATGTGTAGGTTTCACTAAGACACATCTTCATATAAAATTTGAAAGAAATGTGTTGAGAGATATACCAAGATACATCTCCATACAAAATTTGAAAGAAATCCATCAAGAAATGTGGCCTGCAGAGTGCACTCACGCCATGCCCTGAAGTATGACCTTTGACCCTATAAAAGACGGAACACTGGTGGCAGCATCACCAAAAACTATAGGTTTTTAGATTACACCAAGAGACACCTTCATGCAAAATTTGAACGAAATCCATCAAGAAATGCAGAAGTAAGAGTGCAAGAAATGGAAAAATGACCTTTGACCCTATAAAGGACGGAACAATGAGGGCAGCATCACCAAAAATTAAATATGTGTAGATTATACCAAGATACATCTCCATACAAAATTTGAATGAAATCCGTCAAGAAATGCAGAAGTAAGAGTGCACAAAAGGGACAAATGAGCTTTGACCCTATAAAGGACGGAAAAATGAGGGCAGCATCACCAAACAGTAAAGATGTGTAGATTATACCAAGATACATCTCCATACAAAATTTGAAAGAAATCCATCAAGAAATGTGGCCTGCAGAGTGAACTCACGCCATCCCTTGAAGTATGACCTTTGACCCTATAAAAGACGGGACACTGGTGGCAGCATCACCAAAAAGTACAGGTTTTTAGATTACACCAAGGGACACCTTCATGCAAAATTTGAACGAAATCCGTGAAGAAATGCAGAAGAGTGCAAGAAATGGAAAAATGACCTTTGACCCTATAAAGGACAGAACAATGAGGCCAGCATCACCAAAAATTAAACATGTGTAGATTATACCAAGATACATCTCCATACAAAATTTTAACAAAATCCGTTGAGAAATGTGGCCTGCAGAGTGCACTCACGCCATGCCCTGAAGTATGACCTTTGACCCTATAAAAGACGGAACACTGGTGGCAGCATCACCAAACACTATAGGTTTTTTAATTACACCAAGAGACACCTTCATGCAAAATTTGAACGAAATCCGTTGAGAAATGTGACCGCCAGAGCGCACACAAGAGTATATACCAAGATACATCTCCATACAAAATTTGAACAAAATCCGTTGAGAAATGTGACCGCTAGAGCGCACACAAACTATCCCCAAAAATATGGCCTTTTACCCTATAAAAGACGGAACACTGGGGGCAGCATCACCAGAAACTATAGGGGTCCAGATTTTACCAAGATACACGTCCACAGGAAGTCTGAAAGAAATTCGTCGAGAAATGTGACCGCTAGAGCGCACACAAGAATGTGACGCGGCGGCGGCGAAACGCTGCTGAATCCAAAGTATCCTCCGGCATACTGCCGGGGGATACAATTAAAACCTGAGATCTGGTTGTAAACTCACCAGTTTGTATACATTCACATATTGGACATCCCATAGCATTGGTAGCAAAGCCTGTCTCGCTGCAATCAATATTACATCTCATTGGTGGACAGTTGGTGATTACAGCAACAAGCTTTATCGATGGATTAGGACCATGATGCCGAGATGAGCTTGTCTCAAACACATTGTCCTCAGGGGGTACGAAAGTAAGAACTGAAAGTAGTATAAAAGTCATATAGAAACATATGACAAGCAGTGGATATGTTTATTTTTTGCCCATTCCAAGTTCACACAGTATTTTGATTTCTGTTACTTCTCATTCAAAACTTTAATCATTTTTAATTAATTGGAATAGTGCCATTATTAACACAAATTATACAAGTAAATGTACATTTTTTCTAATAAATGAACAAAGAAAGCTTAATTAGATTAGCTGTTTGCTTAAAATGTTATATCATTAACCTCATTAATAATCAGTCTGCAAAATTGAATTCAATTTCATTTCAATTCTAATGCATTTCATAGTTTTTCATATGTATTCTTAAGTTCTAGATTTTCATTTAGTATTTTTTTAGTTTTAGAGCTTGAGGCTTTTATCTGGATCAACACTGAGAAAGAACATATGGAATTTACTACGATTCGGGCAATGACAACTATTTAAAGAGAAAGTAGAAAAATAGAGATTTAGAGGATTTATATAACAATGGAGTAATTGAAAAATTTCTGAAACTTTATGCGATTCTCAGAAGAAAAAAAAAATTTCTATATATTGAAATTTGTTTTATATCATTACAATCATTATAATAAACCATGTTTTCATCATAATTAAATTGAAATTGTAAATTCATCATGACCATTATCACTATGTGAGACTTTCACTCTTACCATCAGGTTTACACCTGCACACTTCACACCCTGAAACATCTGTGGCAAGACCACGTTTGCAAACCATAGATAGAGGGCAGTCTTCAAGTGTAACAGCTGGGCAAGTGGATGCTGCAACAGAACACCTCAAGATTAATCCTTCTGTTGATTCTTCATAATTATGTTAATAAGGGTTATCAAATAAGTCTTCTTTTCGTGTTTGTTCTTGCAAAGTTATTGATGTCATAAGTATATTACTATACCATCATTCAATTAAATCCATTTAATGTAACCATATTAAGGACAATTAATAATGGATTAAGTTGTTAATCCATTTTGGAAAGATGTATTTCATGCTTTGTCTTTGTTGAGTCGAGCAGAAGGAAGTGATTGGTTGACTTATCCGCTGTGGAGAAATAGTTTTATCCAAATTGGGCAAAAATCTGTATTTTTTAGATCTTGGTATGAAAAAGGCATCACATGTGTCAATGACTTGATTAAAGATAAGGGGAATTTGTTGACTCATGAAGAATATGAAAAAAGTTTTGCTTAAAACTGAATTATTTGTCTTAATATTCTACAAGTCAAGCAATAAAGTGTGGATAGAAAATTTATATTGAAAAAGGTGAAAAACATAATTAGATCCATTAATGCCTTCTCATATTAAAATACTAGTACATGACCTACAAGGATGTAGATACATCTACAAAACTCTTCTTGGAAAAACGAAATGTATACCCTCAATATGCTCGAAATGGGAACATTATTTAGGTTATACCCCTGATAGTTCAAAAATGCAGAAATATCATATGATATTTCGTTGTAATCTGGATATTGGTTTAAGTTATTTTCAGTATAAGATAATAAATAGGATTCTGTTCTTGAACAAGCAACTATACAGGATGAAAATAGTCAGTAACCAAAAAATGTTTGTTCTGTAAAAAAGAGTTGGAAGACATTGTACATTATTTTTATGAATGTGAGATCAGTAGATAAATCTGGAATGAAACAGCAAAATGGATAAATGAAGGCTCTCAAGTACAGATAAAGTTTAATTTAGAAAAATTTTTGGGTTTGAGGAAAAGAGAACTGATGCTTTAAATTGTATAGTAGCTTTGATTAAAGCAACAAATATTTGTACAAAAGCTCAATAACAAAATTCTGATTTTCGGCAGTATGAAGCTAAAAATTATTCAATATTATGTGGATGAGAGATATATTTATTCTATATCGGATCGTTATAACAATTTTTTTACTAAATGGCAGTCACTTTGATCTTTGTTTATTTAAACGAAAATGAGAGAAATGTAAAAGTATTGTTGTATTTGAGTTTAAGACATCAGTTTCATTGCATTGCAAAATGTTGTTTATTTGGCTCAATAAAATAGCCTATGGAGGGCTAAAAAGTTTGAAAATAAAAAATATTAAGGACAATAAATATACATCTACAAATATCCTTTCTTTTAGAATATAATATAAATGAATTGTAAAAGGCTCCCATTTTGAAACAATCTGCCTATAGGTAGTATCCAATTCAAAAGCAAAATAATTCAAGAAAAGTGGTAAATTATGCTTAATCATTCAGTCATAGAAACACACACAAGATGAAGGGAAAAACAATGCCATTTCAGTAATGACAGTACTTTACCATCTACTCTAGATTTCTACCCACATCAAGAATACATGATAACAGAATTTATTAAGACATATATAATCTCTATTTATGAAATATTCAAAAATGCATGGAATAGCGAGCTGGAAATGAACTCTTCTGGCAATACTTACAAGTGTTCTTACACATGCATACGTCACATCCGCTCACATCGGTCGCTAGGCCTCGTGGGCAGGACAGCGTACAAGATGGCAGTGGATTACAAAGAACTGTTCAGGTTAGGAGAAGAAAAGGAATTAAAGATATTTCAAAGATGATTCTTGTAATATTCACTTATAATTTCTGCACTGAAAAAAAGATTAACTTACAGAGATAAAATGAATATTTCATGAGAAAAACAGAATTTCTTTTTGTCCTCAGTACCTGAAGAAGTACATGCATATCACTGGCTTTCCTACATGTCGAACAATTAGTTGTAATAGTAGGAGGAGGAGAAGGAGGAGGAGGAGGAGAAAGAGCAGTATTAGCAGCAGCAGCAGAAGTAGTAATAGTAGTAGTACTAGTAGTATAGTCATCATCGTAATTATCGTAGTAATAGTAGTGGTGGTGGTAGTAGTAGTAGTAGTAGTAGTAGTAGTAGTAGCAGAAGTAGGAGCAGCAGGAGTGATAGTAGTAGTAGTAGTAGAAGTAGTAGTAGTAGTAGTAGTAGTAGTAGTAGTAGTAGTAGTAGTAGTAGTAGTAGTAGTAATAGTAGTAGTAGTAGTAATAGTAGTAGTAGGATGAGTAGTAGTAGTAGTAATAGTAGTAGTAGTAGTAATAGTAGTAGACATAGTAGAAGAAGTAGTAGTAGTAGCAGTAGTAGCAGCAGTAGTAGCAGTAGTTGTTGTAGTAGCAGTAGTAGTAGTAGTAGTAGTAGTAGTAGTAGTAGTAGTAGTAGTAGTAGTAGTAGTAGTAGCAGTAGCAATAGCAGTAGTAGTAGTAGTAGTAGAAGTAGAAGTAGAAGTAATGGTAGTAGTACTAGGAGCCATAGTAGTGATAGTATCAGCATTAGAAGATAAACATAAAATAGTACAACTGGTCAAAATATTCCCTATGATAGTGACCTTTAACCTCAATAATAGCTGTTGATGGCATTTATTTCACTTACTACTCCGCTTGCATTCACAGACTGGACATCCATTCTCATCCGTAGCTAGACCAAACTCGCATTGTCTAATCAGAGGGCACACTGTGTTTGTCAGTGTTGTACAGGTGTCATCTGAATATAGAAGCATGAATTTACATATTTATAAGAGAGATAGTATCATTGCATAGTATATTCATGAATTATGGATGCAATACACATGCAACATCCACATATTGCTAAGTATACATATCAATGTCACTATCATCATAAGATATGAATGTACTGTAGATACAGTTCTAAATGTACAAGTACAACAAACAACAGAAATCGCAAATTACATGCAGGAGAACATTTGGCATATCCAGATGCCAGAAATTGCTACAAGCAGTATTGAATTACAACGTATATCGGACTGATATGAAGAAAATCCTATGCAATGAATAACAAACACACAGTACATGTTTACATAATATTTAATAGAATGTGTCAAACTTGTTGGACAAAAAATATATATTCGATTTATGCACAGAAACAGGAGACAGAATAGGAAGAAGGAAAGAAGATCCCCTGCAGAGAGATACCAATAGGGGATAAGACAGATAAAAAAATACATGTAAATAATAGGTATAATTATAGAGAGAGGGAGAGAGAAAGAGAAAGATGCAGAGGTATATGTATAGTACCAGTATATGCAATTTACAAAATATCATACATGTATTATTCATAAAAACATATGGTACATCACAAAATGAAATATGTGGGTAGGGGAGAAAGTGCAGCATTGTACACAAAAAACTACATTTCTAACCTTACCTGTGATTGGACGCTTACAGGCACAAATCTCACAGCCTATGGAATCGGTGGCCAATCCAAACTCACAGTTTATGTCACAATAGACTGCAGGACATGTTACCACAGGCTTCAGTGTAACAATGCTCAGCTCCCGTACTAGCATTGGGGGAAACAAATAGTGAAAGTCGATTGCGGAAATTTTCACCATTATAAATTAAGAATATTTTATAAAATTCTTAAAAATTCACTAAACCCTCAAATTTTGAACAGGTCAACTTCATTCATACCACAGCAATAGGATTATTATACACCTGTCAACTATTCTTATCTAATAATATATTCAACCCAAGGCGCCACGCCCTTACCTACTCATCAGGTAGAAATGCCACGTACATGTACACTCGTCCACTGGAGCATTGCCAAACCTTGTACAATGATACTCGTAGCAAAGCTGTGTGTTCACTTATTGGCTTACTGTATTGTGTGTCGCACGTATCTTATTGTTCTATAGTCTGTCTGTCAGTCTTTCATTTTGACACTGCATTACATTAAGTAACATGGTCAGTTTGGTAGAGATATTACAATAAGTTTTCTTTCTAGATTTGTATATAAAAAACAAGCATGGTGGGGATTTATTTGCAAGCACTGGGAATGTTACTTTATGGACACACTAAGGCTTAATGAGGTTTAACGATTTATTCATTTCCAATAGATATGGCTGGCTTTTTATGTACTACATGTATATGAATGTCAAAACATCTGGTGTTTTCTTTGAATTCTTTTTGGCTTTGCCTCACGCTATACGGCTTGGGCATTTTGTAACAGCAAACATATTCAAATCATGATGAACGTCTCAAGCCTATAATATACCATCTATGGATGCAATGATACTTGAATTTATAATGCTCATATGGAAAATGGATCAAAATTATTTCAAATAGGATCACATCTTAAAGGGTACCAAAACCTATTTTGGGCTGTATGTTAGAGGTTACATGTCATTATACTATATATATGGGCTTCAAATATCCCTTCTACATGTATAAAGACGCATTACAAGTTTAATTCCACTCTCTATTAGCATAAAAGCGACTCGTGAGTAGATTACTTGAAGCACCTGTATGCGCTCGCCAAGATAAGGGCATAAGAATGATTGAATAAAATCTTTCTTTGAAAAAAAAAAGATATGAGCTTGCACGGAACCAAATTCGAAGTTCAGTTTCACAAGCACACCTTCATGTTATTTCCTTCATACTCCTAAACTGTTGACCTATAGAATACCAGATAAAGATCTTTGAGGTTGATTTAATACTTTCTATCTGTACACAAATAAATGTTTTGTTATTGGTACACTTTAACATTCGAATTGGCCAAACATGACATTAAAAAACATTTTGGTCTTATTGGATAATCATCTCCAGTGAGATAGCAATAAATAAATGTCTTGTGTAAGGAAATGAAAGCAACAAGGCATGATTTGAATGCACAAACTCAACCTCAGCATAGTGGACAAATCACTTTTACCGAGTAGTCAAACATTTGCTATATTTCTCTGACCAGGATGCAAATTTGGGGGTTTGACTTCACCAGAAACAAAATGTCCACCATATCTTTCCTCAAGTACCTTGGTTTCTGCAGGAGCAGATCTCGCAACCGTTTCCATCAGTAGCCAAGCCATAAGGGCATTTCTTAAGACAGGTGGATGAGATAGTTTGGTCACATATAGCTGGATCTACAAACAGAATTAAGATGTTGATGGGGTGAGAGACACTGTAATCCTACACATTATGATTAAAGATAAAGTTGAGTTCTGGTCATGCGATTACATTGTGAAAGAAACTTTCTGAAAGCAATTGGGAAAAGTTGATCATGTCTAAATAAGGATTGGTGTATACTGTGAGGTTTTGGAATCATCAAAAGTGATAAGAAATCAACCCAAAGTAGCTCAAAAGCACATGCACCACACACAGAAATGGGAATATGGTACTGCATTCAGATACCTATAGACAGGAAGAAACAGGAAGTTCATATGTTTACAAACTTCACATTTTCTTCAGAAAGTATTATACATACAACTTCCAACTGAAGCTATGATGCAATGGTCACTTTATGGTCTTCTTATTCACAACATCACTCCTTCCAGATAGCACCCCACTCCCCAATACTGAGTAAAAGTTATGACGTACTTATGGTCATTTAGTCAAGGACTCAATGTTGACCAACTCCCAATAGAGAGTTTAGCCATTATAAAAAGGGTTCACTTCAGGACTCCAGCCAGAATAGAATCCAGATTATTTCACAGTTGATTCCAGACATCATGAGAGTATAGTCACCATCAGACTTGCTCTATGCTTCATCTTTGTTATATTCATCTATATCTTTACGTTATACCTCATCTGAATAAATGCTTTGCTCTATAACTTCTAATTGTAAATGAAGTTTTACACGTTCATCGTACTATGTGCTCTCTCCATTCTCAAGAAAACGGTAATGTAACCGATCCCTACACAACAATATTTCGAAGATAAGGGCATTTGAAGGGAAAATCCTTTTCAGGGGACATTTCTAGTATGATGTTCTTCCAAACTGACGAAAAAGGAATGAGAAAGCTCACAAATTTTTGTTCACCTTTCCCAGAACTCAATCTTCTCTTTGAACAGTAAGAACATAAATGTCAATAAAAGAAATAATTCCTTAACCCCTTCCATGCCACCAGACTTTTGAGCAAATGTCAAAAATAAATTTTCAAGTTAAATATTAACTTTCAAATAGGATTTTCTCGAGCAAGCTTGGCAAAGTTATATTGCATAAGAATAAACATTATACTGATGGCACAGGTTTCTCTATGAGGAAGAATTTTCAAGCCATTCTGAGCCTAAAAAAAATGTTCAACACTCAAAATTTTGGGCGGGATTTGCTGCCCACGGCATGATAGGGGTTAAAGTGTACCTCATTAAATAAATATAGAGCTTCATTCTATTTATGAATAAATTTTAAAAGTATAAGAAATTTTTACTAAAAAATAAAGAATATATTTTCCAAAAGTGACTTCCAAGAAGCAATGATGGATAAAACTATGCAACACAGAGGTTTAAAAGAAAACAAATTTATAAAACTTACCAAATATTCTACATATGCAAGTTTCACATCCATTCTCATCGGTAGCATAACCAAATTCACATTCAAGGTCACAGGTCAAAGGATCAACTGAGTAACATCCAGCTGAAAAGTAAAACATATTATGTAAAATTTTATTATTTTTCATACATATTATGAAATTCAAAATAACTATTTACATCTTGTATCATCATCTCTATTGGACAAACTGATGAGACCCAGTGTTAAAATCAAACCAAGCACTTTCGTAAAAGGCCTATTAACTTTACCAAGTCAACTTTGACAAATACATGTATATCAGGGTAGAACATATGACCTTTGACCACAAAATTATATTTCAAAAATCCTTACATCTTTTAAAAAAAATTCTATTCCATTCTGGGACTCCAAAAAGAATTCTTCAGTCAAGGAAGATTCCTTATATCAAGAAAATATCAGAAGTACAAGAAAATATTTCATTAGAACTATTAACAAAGTTGAATCTCAAGGTGAAATACAAGGGTATCAGTATCTTTTTCAGAGATTTTACACAGAATTCTGTAGTTTCGGTGAAAAGCCACAATATGATAGAAGGGATGATCTGCATGTATTATAATGCATTACTTTCAACTCTGCAGAAACAGATAGGGCATCCCCTCGAGTCCATTTCAAGTCCATATGGACAGAGTATCTGTTGAGGACAGACCGACATTGGCAGGTCTGGACACTCCACTCCTGAAAGAGAGGAAAAAAAGACTGTAGCATTCATTCTTCAATTTTCTATTTTCTGAATTGCAGATAATAGTATCATAGACTCATGGGCCAGGGAGGGCCAGGAAGGACCAGGGGGACATGTCCCCCCCCCCCCCACCTCCCCACAAATTGAGGAATAGGACACAGCACCACAGCACTAGCTTAAAAATGTAATAACATTTTTTTGCTAGTCAGAGAATTTTACAAAAATGTAATAGACTAGATTAGAGTTTTGTAATCTGATCTAAATAGAAAACTGAAAATTAACAGTATACCATAGCATTTTCATTGTATATTTGCATGGATATCATTACTATGCTTCCTATAACTGATATACCCATTGTAGTCACTAGTGTCATATGAATGATATTTCTTAAAATTGTAATTTCTTGCACACAAAGGCTCAAATATCATAAGAATATTGTTACTGTGATGGTATTACACTAAGAATTTGTATAATTTGTGTTTCAAGTTGCAAAAAGAAATTTTAATAATTTCTGAGCTTTTCAACCAATTTATTAATCAGACTGTATTCTGCCCTTTTTGACAAAAAGCTGTGTTGCTTCAAAATATAGATTTACATACATATATCAACTACTAAAATTGCTCATTCAAACGCCACATCATCAGAAATTACAAGATGGACCTTATAAAGAAGGCTTCTCCAAGATTTCTGTTCTACAAGTACCTTCTTCCTTACAGTTACAGGTTTGACATCCTTGACTGTCATGGAGATAACCAGCTGAGCAGTTGTTGGTGCAGGTCACTGGGTCACAGATCCTGAATGATGTTATGGCTATGGGTATCTCCGCTAAAATAAGGGAAAGATTTTGGCCCTATGCATTAGACAATGTAGGACCAGCTATATGTCCCCAAAATAGGCCTGTGTATTTTTTTTCTTTTGAAATATGTTTCATTTCCACTGCCATTAAGGCTGAACTGACACACATTTTAGCCACATAGTTTTCTACATTTAAGTATACTGAAGTAAAGTGCATCCATTCATTTCATACAACATACATGTATTAAAAACATACACTGGTACAGGAAAAAAAATCTTCAGACTTTATATGCAGCTTAAAGATTATCAAGTTTCTATGAAAAATATAATTTAAAACTGCAGGAAAATTTGAGTGGTCTCTTGAAAACAAATCACTTTTCACCCCTCATTATATGAACCTCGACTTAGCAGGTAAAAAAAATTGGTAGAAATTCATAACTATTCTAATCATTTTATTGACATAATCGAAGAAACTTTTGCCTGAGGCTTACCCAAACTATTCAAGGGCTTTAATATCTTATCCTTCCAGGAAGTTGGACTTTAAAGTCATATAATTTAATAACAGATCTGCATTTCAACTATCTCAAAAAATATTTTTTGACTTACTAGGCTGTTTACATAGGCAGACTTGACAATGGGTGATGGGATCTGTGGCATATCCATAAGTGCATGCCTTTGGACAATTCTTTCTTGTGACAGCTGGGCAGGCAGAACCTACAAGTTTGAAAAATCAAGATTATCCCCATATCAAAACTGTTTATATTTCTTTTCCCTCTATGCCATAAATATATCAGTTATTAAGATAAACCCACTTTATTCATATTTTTATAGTTTCTCTTGCTGAATTCAGTATGTCATAAAATTGAGATTTTTTTATCCTACCAATATCAATACCACCTAATTCTCATCGTAACTTATGTTTCATCTAATCATTTAAAGGTTATTTATTTACAATTTGTTTCTGTAATGAATTTCAATAAGTTCAGTACTTTTGTATGTAAATCATGTACAATTCGGCATCACTGCTGAGAATCGCAATGTTTTTTTTAATAAACCATAAATGAATATATGAATGGCAAGTATTTAGATTGTATCCTCCTATGGTAACATAAGAGCCCAATAGTGTTATATCATTCAATGACATAACAATGCTCTAGTGACATCACTTGAGCAAATTACACTAAAATAATGCTGTACAGAATTACATGACATACAGGTAATAGTATATCCACACAGCACCACTGAAGAAGAGATTGATTAGTAGCTGCGTAACACAAGCATCACAGTGCAGACATATAAAGGTGCAATGGAGTTGCAATGTATGTGAAACAGTCACACATTGGACATCTTAACCAAATGCAGTTGGCATAACATGAATGGAATGTCCCTTTGGTGCAGGGAATGTACTTATACAATCATGTACATCCTGAATAGCAATCTAATTGATGGTAGATAGAACCAGGGACAGAGACACCAGACACTTTGACAGGGTGGGGTGTATCCCACTGCTGCCACCATTCAAAGAATTATGTAGTCAATCTCTTCCTCATTGGCACTGTGTGAACATGTGCACAATGCTTTTGTATATTTATGTAAACAAAACTACCTACATGTATAGAATGTTTCATAGCAAAACTAGGAAAATTCAATATAATGCCATAAGGTTCACAATACTGAAGGCATATATCCAACATACTTGTATTTCTGCAAGCACAGATTTCGCAGCCATCACTGTCAGTCGCCCGACCACGGGGGCAGTGTATTGAACAGTTTTGAGCAGAGACTGGAAGGCAGGCAATCGGCTGTCGACACCAACAGGTCTGGCACCCATGTCGGTCCGTGGACAAACCATAAGGACAGGTAGCCAGTAGTGGACACTGCTCAACAGTAAGGGCTGGACATCCATCTTGAGATGCACACAGTAGTACATTATTGTTACTTTTAAAATATTTCTACATACTTTATGTATATGCACACAACTCCACTTTTATTTACATGTACTAGTGAAGGAAACAATACTTAAAATGCCAACTGGAGCATATAATAGATTAGTGGTAGAGTGAAAAACTGCCAAAATGTAGAATTCACAATCTGAACATCTATATTCAGTTTGAAAACAATAATAGCAAAAACTGACATAGTCTTTTGTTTAGCCAGTAATAATTTAATACATTGCAAACCAAAATATAATACATGACCATAATTAAAATCATTATATTTACACATGATTACAAATAATACATAAATTACAATTATAAGATACATAAGTTACAGTTGTATAAAATACAGTTACCATACTCACTCCATTCTAATATCCCTACATGTATGCTGATGCATGTACTAAATGGGAAAATACCAGCTGGTGAATATGGAATTGATTAATTGCTCTTACTAATCAAACACACTAAAGTTTACTCTTCAACTGAAATGTGCCATACACACAGACAAATAAATTAGTGTGATGGCTCAGTGGCAGAGCAGTGGGCTCTTTACCGGGAGGTCCAGAGTTGGAACCCTAGTCAATGCACTTGTGCCCTTTGATAAGCCATAATCCTACATGTAACTGGAAATATCCATTGCCGCGCAATGCGAATGTATCCCCCGGCACTGGCAGCGATTGCAAGGAGGGACAAAGCTTGAACCTCCCCCCTCCCCTCCCTCAAACAAAAGGATGGCGTAGAGAATGCCGCCAGTGGCCCGGACTATTGTCAACACTACGCAGCATAACCACAACAATGTGTGTAGATTAGAGTATAATGCATTTTTATAGAAAATTCGAAAGAAATCTGTCAAGAAATGTGACCTCAGAGCACACACAAGATATCCACTAAAATATGACCTTTGACGCTATGAAAGACGGAACACTCGGGGCAGCATCACCAAAAACTGTAGAGGTCTAGAGTAATCTATGATGGAGCTCCATACAAAATCTGAAAGAAATCAGTCAACAAATGTGTCCTCCAGAATGCATTCAACCAAAATATAACATTTCACCCTATAAAAAGTGGAACACTGGGGGCAGCATCAGCAAACACTATAGATGTGTAGATTTAACTAAGACACACCTCCATATAAAATTTTAAAGAAAACCGTCAAGAAATGTGGCAGTTAGAGCGCACAAAAGACATATGACTTTTGACCCTATAAAGGATGGAACAATGAGGGCAGCATTATCAAAAAGTACTAATTTCTAGATTGTACCAAGATACATCTCCATACAAAATTTGAAAGAAATCTATTACGAAATGTGGCCTGCAGAGTGCACTCATGCCATCCTCCAAAGTATGACATTTGACCCTATAAAAGACAGGACACTGGTGGCAGCATCACCAAAAACTATAGGTGCGTAGACTTTACCAAGATACATTTCCATACAAAATTTGAACGAAATCTGTTGAAAAATGTGACCGCCAGAGTGCACACAAGAGTGCACATAACACATCTATCAAAATATGACCTTTGACCCTATAAAAGACAGAACACTGGAGGCAGCATCACCAAAATCTATAGGCTTCTAGATTATACCAAGAGACACCTTCATGCAAAATTTGAAAAAAAATCTGTTGAGAAATGTGACTGCTAGAGTGCACACAAACTATCCCCCAAAATATGGCCTTTTACCCTATAAAAGACAGAACACTGGGGGCAGCATCACCAGAAATTATAGGTGTCTAGATTTTACCAAGATACACCTCCATACAAAGTTTGAAAGAAATCCGTCGAGAAATGTGACCGCTAGAGTGCACACGGGAGTGTGACGATGCGGCGGCGGCGGCGGCGGCAGAACGCTGCTGAATCCAAAGCATTCTGCCAGGGATACAATTACCAAGTCCCTTGGATGGGAATTACAGCTGTAGATCTCCCAGGTTGCTCACTTACCAGCATACACTTGCTTTCCTATCATTCAAGTTAAATATGCCATCAAACTATTGCACTATACTGATCCTTGAAAAAGGGAATTCTAACAGATATTTCCTACAGTATTTCATTCATTTTCATGACACAAGAATGGAACTCTGACTCGGACTATGGTTTGGCAACATATAGCATAACTCATCCTTTCTGTATGTTTTAAAATCATATGCAAAATGTTGTCTGGGCATTATCCATTATTATCATTATATATGTTTTCTTAGTCCAAAAATATTAAACATAGTTCACAACAGTGGGCATTAAGGTATCAAATGAGTCCAGGGGGTGTTTCACAAAGAGTTAAGTTTGACTAATAGTCACACTTAAATTCCTAGCTGTATACGGTAGATGACACATCGCCGCATTGGTCAGATCATGCTCAGGGTACGCGTGCTATTGAGTAATCTAACAATGAGATTACGCGTTTAATACCGTATGCACATTGGCACTTACACCTGATTTTAAGTCAAACTTAACTAAACGAAGAAGCTTGACTGGGGAGGAATTTTTAATTTGTAAACAAATCTTTCGGCATATTACTCCCAGTGTTAAACTTAACTCTTTGTGAAACACCCCCCAGATTACCTGAATGGCTGCAGGCACAGATCTCACAACCCTGATCAGTGGCATAACCCTCGGAACACACGAGAGCACAATTTGCTGAGGTGACAGGTGGGCAGGGTGTGACCATCAATGTTTGGATGTGAAATGGATATTTTCTAGGTTGAACAGCTGTACAGAGAACGAAAATATACGGTCTGATGTAAGATCGAATTGAAACTACAGATTTAGGGTCTGGATAAACAGGTGTGATTTAATTTCCTGTTGCGACCTATGGTAGAACACTTATCTATTATGTTCTGCTCGATACTCAGAAGAGAAATTGGGACCTCTGCAAATTACTGAAGATCTAATTTGCCAAATGCGGACATGGTTACCATAGGGTGAGAATGCTACTTAAAGGGCAATCTAACCTTCGTAATAATTTGAATTGTCTGAGAGCAGAAAAATCAGGGAAGCAGATTGGTGAAAGTTTGAAGAAATCAGACAAACAATAAGAAAGTTATGATTTTTAAAATGTTGTCATCACTATACATATGGGAATTTCAAATTGGCCATATCGGTACAGTCACTGCCAACTCAAATAATGACCCAAAATGTTAATTTTTCAAAATGTGTAACTGAACAGGATCTTTTTCTGTTAGGAAGACCGATAACAATATGCTATCTACAATATATTTTGAGTACTGCCCCGAGGGAAGAGGCTCTCAGGAGAAAACCGGAACTTAATGAATATTTTAGTGTACGACAAATGGGAGGAGTGATTGTGACTATGTCACAATCAATTCATCAAATTGCTAATTTGAGATTCGCACAGATGTAGTGATCTCATTTTCTAAACATTCATGACTTTCTTATTCAAACTTTCACCGTCCTGTTTCTCATATTTTTCTCCTTTAACCCGTTGACTACTGATTTCTTTAACTCTCATAGGCTTAATACAGGAGCCACACGGTTCCCGTAGTCTATGGGTTAACACAAATCAGCTTTTTACAAAGGTTGGATTGCCCTTTAAGAAAGGTTGCAGCCAGTACATGTACATCATGTATGTAACAGCTTGAAATCTAGTGACGCAGGTAATAGTGACAACCATTTTACCAAATTAAAAATCATCAGTACCAAGCTCTTACATATTATTATTCACACTTCCATCTCTACCTGTTTATATAGAAGTGGACATACACTATGAACATGGTGAACAAAGAAGCAGACAAAATATACAGCTCCTCATTGTACCTTCCACAATTGCTCTGGTAGACAATAGAACATCCCTTCACTGCTATTATGTAAAAGTAGGTAGAACAGGTGTCACATGCATATTCACGTGTTCTACTTATTTTACATAATAGCAATGAAGGGATGTTCTTTTGTCTACCAGAGCAATTGTGGAGGGTACAATGAGGAGCTGTATATTTTATCCGTTCTCTTTGTCATCGTGTTCATGGTGATATAAAGAACATTTGCTTTTTTGTCAATTTCTATTTTTCATAAATGTATACCGGAAAAAAAGTTATTCCAATCACAAAATGAACTTCTTCCTCTTGTTTTTACTTTTATATAAGGATATCCTTCAGTAAACTTTTAAAAGTTTTAAAATTGTAATTCTCAAGAAAATAGATGGACAAGGCTGACTTGCTTACCAGGGATCTTGCAAGCACAAAGTTGGCAACCCTCTGAGTCTGTCGCCAATCCAAAGAGGCAAGTCTTGGAACAGCTTCGACTGGACACAAGTGTGGTACATTCATCGTCTGTATGAAATATATACATATTGGAAACTATAGCCATTTTCTAAGCTGACACTTCCATCGCAATCGTGTTTTATTAAAAGATATTCTTTAGATTGAATGGATCATCATAATCATTTGCCAAGTTTTTTAATGAGTAAAACTGTCATTATAAAGTAATGGTAGTATTTGCAATCAAGAACAAGAAATAGAAAAAGAAAAGAAGCACAACAACGAGGAGAAGAAGAAGAACTAACGACAACAACAACAAAGAACAAAGAACAACAAGTGGAAGAAGAAGAAGAAGGATAAAAAGGAGGAGGAGGAGGAGAAGAAGAAGGAGGAGCAGGAAGAGGAGGAGAAAGAGGAGGAGAAGCAGCAGAATTCAATAGGTTTACAAATTTTATTTGGCATCATGATAAATGCAAGTAGTAGTAGAAGTAGTAGTTAGATAAGTGGCAAAAAGGACACTGGAATAAAAACTGTATATCAATTTCTACATTACTCAAATGAGAAAGATTTGCTCAATTACGTTTACCTGATTTTGTACAAAGACAAATCTCACAGCCATTCTCATCTGTAGCAAACCCCCTCTGGCACCTAAGCTGGCATGATTCTCTGCTCATTCTTGGGCAGTTTGTCACTGAGGGAGCAAGTGAAATAAATGGAATATGATTAACTCCAATCCACAGAGGTACATTTGGTATGAAATGACAGAGAGTGTTTCCAACAGAAAGTGTAAGGCATTTGATTAAATGTGTTTTTGAGTAGCCAAAGCCTCACAAAACTTAATTTTGTTTCAAAATCTTCATTGAGTGATCAAGGATAGGAGTTGTTTGTAAGACTTTTGGATGCAAGAGTTAGAAGAGCCCAAGGATGTATTACTTGATATTTTTTTCATCTTTTACAAACTTTTGTATTTTTTTTCAAAATAAAATCAAAAACATTTTCTTTCTCATAAGAAATAATCTATCAAAGGCCAAATGTCAAATGCCTATTTCTTTTAAACTTCATCGCCATCATTTTCCTATGTTTATGACAAGGTGAAAATGAGGTTACCAGATTAAAACGGCCAATTTTAAAGAGAGTATGAGAAGCACTAACCTGGTGTCTTACATACACAGATCTCACAGCCACTGGGTAATGTTGTTGCCAGTCCATGGGCACACATGTCCAGCTCTGGGCAGTTGGCTGTGGTCAGTACTGGACACTCACTGACATCTACATGAAGCATGAAGAAATCATCCGAAATCATAGTACATACAAATAATAATAACATATTCATCAAAAATGTAATAATTGTGTTCTTATATCTAAATGAAGAAGAGCCCTTCATTTTTCCATCAAATCGTCTATAATTTATTGTCTAATATGTTTACAACAATCACTAGAAATATCAGAATTCCTCAACTTTCAAGATATTCTACAAACGAGAATATTTCTAAACGTTTCAATTTCCATTCTGCCATAAAACATACCAAATATCAGCTTATCTGAAGTGATAGTGGTGCAAAACAACAGCAAAATAAATACTAATTTGTACATCAATATACTGCCTTTAATGATTGCAGGTTCTTGTACATAAAATGAATTGAAACTAAAATCTCAATCTATTCCATTGCCTCCAGGAACCAAGTGGTTCCTATATTAAATAAGTTTATAAGGAATGAGAGAATTCAGTAGTCAATGGCTTAAACATACCATGCTCAGGTTTGCAAGCACAAGTCTCACATCCATGATCATCTGACAGCCTTCCATACTCACACTGTAGAGAACATTTCTCCATCGATGGGCAGAGAGCTGTCAGTGGCATACCAAATACATTATTCAAACACTCATGTAAAATGGATAAAAGAAAATGGGTAAAAGCATGGTGCAAAAAAAAAGTTACATTGAAACAAAAAAGTGGCAGCATATATGTGTATGTTTATCTTCGATCACTTGACACTAAAATCAGATTGCTGGTATTTCCTTCTTATATACTTCTGCTTATAATATGTAATAAGTCATTGATCGATGTTGATATGGAAATTGAATAGGCAATGCAAGCATGAATCAGTATGGACTCAGATTTTTGTAGTATCAAACATTAAAGCCGGGGTAAGTATGATTGCAGGGAGAACAGTATATAATACTGATGAGGCTATCCTGTGTAAACAAGACATATTATTGCTGTCATTATTATTAAATTGAAAACGAAAAACATCCAAAAAGATTTGACACAGGGATAAATTTTTACTTTAATCTACTTTGTTTCATTGTAAACTGGGCATTGAAATATCTTCCATAGAAATAAACTTCATAACAATGGTACACGTTTCCACTTGTAGAATAAAAACATGGGAATTCCAAGTCTAAGCAAATTGAATTCTTGGGCAGGATTTGCCGCCCATTGCACAGAAAGGGTTAAAATCTCCAAGAAAATGATCATTATTTTACCTGGCAGACGACATCGACACACTTTCTTCCCTGCGACATCGGTAGCAAACCCGTATGGACACCTCAAGAACATACATTGGCTGGAGAAACCTGCACTAATACCTGGAGAAGAAACGGATGTAAAGACAGCTGGTTGGGAGATCTTCTAATTAGGTAGCTTAGGGAAACGTTGTGACACGTAAAAAACGTGGGAAAACAGGCATTGGACAAAATAGTTAAAAATTAAAAAATTTTATTCTACAGAGGCACAACCATAATATTAGGATGTAGGATTAGTATTTACCTCTATGAATACTTTGAAGCAAAATAATACAACAATTTTTATTCAGATATGTCGGATTCTAATTTTAGAAGCACAGACATAACTAGCAATTTTCCTCTTGCGTCTTTCCCGCATCGTTAAGCCAATTGCATTACTAAGCTACCTAAAGGAATATCTAGAAATGGTGGATAGTAAAATGAAATAATGGTTGTATTACATGTTATATATAATTTTACTCAGATAGGATCATTTTTCTTTTACACCAACAACAAAAAAAACACATACATGTACACCTATAAGGTAATCACCTGCAAATTTATCCAACACAGTGGCCCGAATTCACAAAGGTGGTAATAGATTTGTACCATGGTTTATGCAGATTTTGTGGTATAAGTACGCTTGATTTCGCGCATTCACTTAGAAAGACCCAATAATGAACGCGCGTGATTAGCAAAGTGCGCAATTTCACGATAGTTGCCATGGTTTAGACCATGGTTTATGTAAATTAATTGAAATAAACTGTGCGTAAATTTACATAAACCATGGCAACTAGCGATAAATTGGCGCACCTTGCTAATCACGCGCGTTCATTATTGGATATTTCTAAGTGTACACGCGAAATCAAGCACACTTATACTACAAACTCTGCATAAACCATGGTACAAATCTAATATCACCTTTGTGAATGCGGGCTAGTAAGTCCAAGATATTGTCCCATACATATCGAATCAAATCATTCATTTACCTCACAATTGTATTATGCTGAAAGCTCTACTATGATACTTAAAATGTTAAATATTACACAATACATCCTATTCTGTTTCATGTACCTATGGGACATAAATTCTTTTAAAATACCTTGGACATTCCTTATAATTCAAAATACAGTGAAACCTGTCTATAAAGACCACTCAAGGGAGACAAGAAAAGCAGTCTTTATGAGCAGGTGGTCTTTATGTACAGGTTTCTTTAATACACGTTTCAATGAGAAACATTTTTCAAGGGAAACCAAAATTGTGGTCTATAGACAGGTGGTCTTTATAGACAGGTGATCTTTCTATACAGGTGGTCTTTCTATACAGGTGGTCCCAAAACAGGTTTGACTGTACATACAACTATACATTTTTTTTTTCTATTCAGCAAGTCACTGTATAAAACCCTATTGACAAGCTAACCAGTTTGACAGGCACATGTTGAACACCCTGAGTGATCAGTAGCTGAACCAAATGCACACTCATCTGGACAATGGATTGCTGAACACAGGGTCTTCTGAGGTAGAAACACTTGGTCTGTGCCATCTAGAAAACAGAAAAAAGACACGTACCAATGGCTCTACCATTTTTATAGGAGTGGTAAAAATATGGAAAACTGATAAGGTGATACTACCAGGGATATATAGCAGCTTGTCTTGAAATAGAAAACAGTGAAGGAACAGGGGTTTTAAAGTTCCTTACACTCTGAAACAGTTAAAGCTGGGATTGTTTGTTCGATTATAAGAATAAGCGATACTGGTTTTGATATAACAGTCAAATTACCCTCGGCTATTGCCTTATATACATGTAAGACTGTTCCAAAAGTACATTGTGTTATTGGAGAATTCTTATTTACACCCTCCAATATTATTAAAATAATCATTAATAATGGAAAAATTCATATTTCAGTCAACGAGGATAGATCTTCATGCAATGGTTATACCTCAATCCCACCACCAAAACACGACTCAAAACCGACTCAAAACCAACCAATTGATAACCGTTCAGGGTAATGTAATTCTCCTTTCGGTCTGTTGTCAGTCTCCCTAGTGTGACTTAGGCATAAAGAAATAGAAACTAGTACAAACCTCTTTGTTGGCACCTGCATACGTGACAGCCAAGATGGTCTGTGGCATATCCAAGAGGGCAGTACAGGCCGCATGTCTCGATTGGAGTACACTCTTGATCTTGGAATTGGTGGAAAATCACAAAAATATATATCTTTTAATAATCAAACATAAAAGTCATACAATCCCAGATAAAATTCATAAAATGCATGTTTAAGAAGCTTGAAAAAAAATGTTCAAAGTATAGCCATGGCCATCTTTTTACTAAAGGAATTCAATAGTCGATTAGTTGACTGATGGACAGTTTAACAATTTTCTCATTTAATTAATTAATGCTATATAGTGGCCTGCAAAACTTGGTTCTTGTTCACTGTTCATATTCACCGAATGATTTACAAATGAAAGACCATGGTCACCTTCAGTCCTGCAGCGGCATATCTTGCATCCCATCAAACTGGTCACATACCCCAAGCTGCAATTGAGATGACATGTCATGGGGTTGATGGGTAGGCAGATGGGCATGTCCAATAACTCTGCAATGCCATTGGCTGGTTTGACTAGATGGGTGATCAAACAGCAAATTAGGTATTTTGAGTTAATATCAGAAATATCAGAATATTTTGGAATATGTGTATGTACATATGTTACTGTTTTATTTCCTTAATAAAGATTAAAATGGAAGTATATTCTTCGCAGATATGAATGCAAACTTTGAAAATCCAAGGTCATTAAATACATTTTCTTAAGAATCTACTAGGTACTCATAGCACATTACATAATTCCACTAAACTTTTCTGTTTTTTCTAACCCAGAAAACAATCAGTATCACAAATAAACTGAAGCCTTCCTTGATACTCATTTTGAAATGTAATATGATGACATGAAAATGCTCACAATAATTTGATTACCTATAGTAGCTTCTGTATATGTATTTACTCACGGCTCTTTGATCCAAGTTTTACAAATTCCAAATGACAGCAAAGAATGAATCACTCCTTTCTTATCAATACAAAACCCCAATAAAATGCCATCTTGGGAACAACAAAACACAATAGTATCCATACTTGAGTAAAGGATCTCAAAAAGATTGGTTACTTGTAGTAGCAATGCCTAAAATAGTGTTTCAAGAATGACTCATGCCCATTTTCACCACCCAAAATGGCGTCTATCAGATGCAGCTGATGGTCTTAAGATAAGTAGATGCATGACTCACTCGCCCTCTTGCAATGACACATCTTGCATCCGACCCTGTCCGTCGCATATCCATACGGGCAATCAAACTGGCAATTGAAGGGAACGAAATAGCACCATCTACTGCAACGGCACACTTCACATTGAACAGCGTTAGTAGCGTACCCTCGAGGGCATATTCGGTCACAAGTCTCGTGGGTATAGGGGCACAGCCCATCTGATGTGCCAGTTTGAAAAGTTAAAATATGATTTTTAATTGTATGAATTTACATATAAATGAGTTACTTTAAATGAAGGAAAAATCTAAATATGATTATCATGATAAAAAAGTATAGGCTGGTCATATCTGTCCGATAGTGATAACGATAACAAGATTTTCAGTTAAAGGGCTAGTCACATTTGTCCAATAAGGATAATGATAACAAGATTTTCAATAAAAGGTACACCCAATTGTTAATAGTAGGGGCAGCTTTAGACTGTACCTTTAATGAAAAATCTTGTTACGGTTAGCATTATCGGACAAGCGTGACCAGCCTTTTAACCATACCATGATGATAATTATGGAATTATCATTAATCATCATCAAATCACTACAACAATGAAATTATCATCATTATCTTAACAGAATAACAATCACTGTCTTCAATACTAACATCATTAACTGCTACCAAAGAATATTATCCTCTTCACATTCTCTTCCTCCTCTTCTCTTTTTCTTTTCTTTTCTTTTTTTTCCTTTTTCTTGTCTTGTTTTTTTCTTTTCTTTTTTATCTTCTTTTCTTTTTCTTCTCCATCAGCATTATCATTACCACAATCATCATCATCATCATCATCATCATCATCATTCCATTATTATTGGGTTATTTTCAATAAGCCTTTTTGTAATTTCTACGATCCTACCACTTTATTTATCAACATGAAGTACCAATGATTTTTGTATGTGCACGAAGTGGAAATAAATGTTTGAATATGAAACATTCTTTCATCATTTTTATTATCACGATCAATTCTCACCTTCATTTTCCCTTGTAGGAGGCATACACTTGTATGAGCAGCCATCAAAGCAACACTTGCTACTCAAGGTGCACTCCCCGTCTCTCTGGCATTCATCCTGCCGGTTCAGACACACCCCATCCCTGAACTTTGGTGCAGGGCACTCTCCTGGTGTTTGTACATCTTAGAACATGGAAAGGGAAAAGAAAATTAAACAGTTACTAACAGCAGCAAGATCAAAGCTAATTAGTTTTTTTTCATATGTGGTTGACAATAAAGTATAATATGCATGTAAAATAAAATGGTTGTAAGATTCCTTAAAATTAATTGGTACCAAATATCTCTTTATAATAGTATTAGAAAACTATAAATAAATCTTTCTTTAATATTTCAGATGGAGAATTTATTTCATTTCAGTTTCATTTGTCAAAGTATATGACAATAACTATTGTGCAATTAACAATACAAAAAATAATAAACAAAACTAAGCGTAAACAAATTTTTGATTATGACAAGCAAAATAAAGTAAAATCAAAATATCTAATATCCATCTCAATTACAATTGTGTTTTCCATATGTGTGCAATCTCATCGCCTGATTGAGATCATCCACCCACTCCTCAAAATGGATCTACACCACTGCCCTAAAGCTACCCTAACACCCAATTACAGCCCTAACCCTACAAAAAGTGTATAACTTTGATGGAAAAAATACTGGGGCAATTGACACCAAAGAAATTGCTGCAACACCAATGAAATACATGTACATCTAAAAACTGGAGCTCCATCATCCTACTCTTTATCTTGTCCTTATTCATCTCTGTGTTTATCACCCATTTATTCCCTTTTTGTGCTTCTTCTTTCCATGTTTTTCTTTTTCATTATCTGTTTGACCACCTCTATGTCTCCCTGCAGATACTCTTTCCACTTTTCCAGTGAAAGTGAAAATGGTTGACTGCATAAATCTAGCATAAATATTTTAATACAATAACATTTCAAGTAGTGATGATTAATTAATGTATTGAAAGTGATTCTTCCTTTGTCTTTTTCTATATCTGTTTGGTGAACACAGATATACAATGGTTTTATCTGTCACAGCCCTCTCCCCACCTCCACAGAAAACTTTCTACAAACTTTCTGTTATTCAAAATTCTCAGTCCTCCGTTTGTGTAAATGGAGGTCTTCAAGAACTGTTTGGCCCAATTCACAAATGAGGTTTATTTAAACCATGGTTTAAACCCCCTCCTGGGTTTTTTAAGCATATGTGCGTACGGAATCCAACCCAATTATATATTTTCTTTGCACGTGCGCATGGGCAATGTGTCCTTATTTACGCTTGCAGGTATTTTAGTACGCTTACGGAGGTTTAAACCTACTTTGTGAATTTGGGCCTTTCTCTCTCTCTCTCTCTCTCCCCTGCATTTTCTCATTTCTTTAAAGTTATTTTTCCCTTGATCTTTCTCTCTCTCTCTCTCTCTCTCTCTCTCTCTCTCTCTCTCCCTCTTTCCTCCTCCATACATGTAAACATAATTATGTTCCTCTCATCTGTTTGTATTTTTACCATCTATGTTTGGCTGTAGACACATCTTGAATTCCAGAGTTGGGCAACACTTCTCCATCCCAGGACAGTCTTTGTCGTAGATACACTCCGCAACCAGAGGTTGTTGTTGATTCCTAAGATCAGTAAACCTTGGGCACTGCCCATCTTTTTCTATATTGGATGAACATAGTTGTAGGGCAATGCATTACCATTTAATTATTGAGTTTACTTTTATCTAGTCTATAAATATTTGATGTATTAACATCACAGAACTCAAGGCAACTGATCTGCACTGATCTACTCTGGTTAATACATGTACATGTACAGAAAGTAACAGTATTTAAACAATTGCCATATATATAATGAAATCGAATGGGATTTTTTTTTTTTAATGCCAATAGAAATGCAGGTATATTACTTTCCATGAAATGTACTTGTACATTAATGTAAGCGTGTAATGTAGTATATAATATATACCTATCTATACAGCGCCATGAGCGTCGAAAGGCGGACCTGCGCGCTATACAAGTAGCCACTATTATTATTATTATTATTATATAACAATTCTATTGACATTTACAAAAATCCCTATTTGATTTCATTATATATGGCAATTGTTTAAAAACTTTTAACTTTCTATGCATGTACATTTATCAGTCAGTATATAAAATAAATACAAACAAGATGAATGCGACTGCGTCTCCTATATGCCTCCGCCTAAATTCAGTTGATGGCTCAAACTGCTCTTGAAATATTGTGATAACCAGAATAAAAGCCTCTAATTACATGTTAACTGACCTCTTTGACATTTGACCTTACCTAGTCATGAATACAAATTAGTTGAGATATGGTGATAACAATGTAAAACTACTACAAAATCTAATCAGTTCATCTTTCTATGGGGATACATACTGGTACCAAGTTTGAAGTTCTCACCTCAGATAGTTCTTCAAAAATCGCGGTAACGGTGCTAAAAACCAAGAATTTCATGTAATTTCATGTAAATTGACCTCTGTGACCTCCTTATCCCAAAATCTAATCAGTTCATCTTCGTATGGGGATACATACTAGTACCAAGTTTGAAGTTCTTACCTCAAACGGTTCTTGAGATATCGCAGTAACGAGGCTAAAAACCAGTAATTCCATGTAATTTCATGTAAATTGACCTCTGTGACCTCTGAACTTTGACCTACCTACCCCAAAATCTAATCAGTTCCTCTTTCTATGGGGATACATACTGGTACCAAGTTTGAAGTTCTTACCTCAAATAGTTCTTCAAAAATCGCGGTAACCGTGCTAAAAACCAAGAATTTCATGTAATTTCATGTAAATTGACCTCTGTGACCTCTGACCTTTGACCTCCTTACCCCAAAATCTAATCAGTTCATCTTCGTATAGGGATACATACTAGTACCAAGTTTGAAGTTCTTACCTCAAACAGTTCTTGAGATATCAAGGTAACGGTGCTAAAAACCAGTAATTTCATAATTTCATGTAAATTGACCTCTGTGACCTCTGACCTTTGACCTACTTACCCCAAAATCTAATCAGTTCATCTTCGTATGGGGATACATACTAGTACCAAGTTTGAGGTTCCTACCTCAAATAATTCTTCAGATATCGCGGTAACGAGAGGTGGGACGGACGGACGGACGGACGCACGGACGGACGGACAACCCGAAAACATAATGCCTCCGGCACCCACCTTCGGTGGGCGGAGGCATAAAAAGGTTCTATGAGTTTCCTTTGACTGGACTATTTTTCATAATATAATATGCCCTAAAAATTCCTCATATTACATTACATTATATTATATATTATATTATATTATATTATATCATACTTCATTATAGTATACTGTATATTTTATGATATATTATATGATATATTATATTGTATATTATATCAAATTACATTATATTGGTTAATTCTGATGTCAGGTACAATGGTAATTCCAGGCTCTAGGCATGCAACTATCCTAACATCATGATCAAAATTATTACACTTTAAATTACACATCACATCCTCTACGTTTAACTACAGTTTTTACAATTATATTAAATGTATTTTATACAAAAATATAACACGAAACCACCATGAATATACAAAATACAGAATGAATTACATAATGACAAAATGAATCACATACCATCATGCAAAATACAGATACATAATTACTTGTATACAACATCAAAAACGTTATAATCCATTTAAACTAATATAAAACGGTAAATACTATACTACACAATCAACAATGAACAATTACTAATTTACCATCATGCAATATGTAGATAAATATGATACTGAAAAATAATTAATTCTACAAACTACATTTAGAAGATACATACCGGTAGTACTTGATAAATGGAATGAGTGTGTTAATGATGATTGCATACATTCATTCCACACCCAACCCCCCACCACTTACTGAACTTGCCTGTCGTATGGCCCCCTACCAAGTTCTCCAGCACGCTGTAGATGTGTCCAGTGACATTGGACAATGGTCGGCTATTTGTCAGGACAATGGGACGCTTGCAGGACATGCCACAGCCTCGTGACATGCAACATTTCTCATAGGTTGGGCAGTCCCGGTCTGAGTAGCACTCCATGATGCAAGCCTGACCGATGGGCAGCTTGCTGACAAAGCTGGGTGGACACTGACCAGGATGATCTACCAACATTCAGAAGGACATCCTGTTTTTACGATGTCACATAGTTTCACAAAGATATTTGCTCTATTTTTTTTCACTTTTATAATTTTATAATATACCTAAAGGTAAGAACAGGACACACCCCAATTTTATTCAGGAGTAATTATCTATACTGAAAAAAAATACTATTGGATCAGTAAAATCAAAAGAAAATTCAATATATTCATTTAGAGGCCCAGTTAGGACGCTTGGAACAGGAATTGCTAAGAGAAATATGGAGAAAATGTTACAGTAGAAGAAGGTATTTGGAAATAGATATAAACAAATAATAGTAAAGCTCCAACAAATAAACAAAACCTCGGTGAAGATATAAAAATGTCCAGCCATTTACAAAAGATGTAGAAATTAACAGGACATCTATTACTATAATTACCAATGGTGAGAGGGTTTGCACAGGATAAGCCAGTGCCATCATGGCAACACTTCCTACTGCCTGGACAATCAGCATCATGGACACAGAGATCCAGACCACTGGTTTGTAGATATGTCCCTTGAAGTGGACACTGCCCCTGTTTACCTGCAAAACATCAAATATAAATCATCACCCCCCAAAAAAATGAAATTACACCGAGTATTCATTTATCAAAAGATGGTAATTCTGTTCTTACTCACAGTAATGTTAACATATTCAAAGAAGTGTTAAATAAACTGCAAAACTAGAATTTGAATAATCAACATAAAAACAGGAGAACTTAAAATAAAGCCTGTGTTGGCCTTGTGAGACAAGTCCCCTTTGTGTAAATGTGGTTGAAGGCTATATATAAATAATAATTGTCTTTGTTCTGTACAAATACATATACAATATAAATTTGAAGAAGAAAATGTACAAAAACAAAACATATATACAAGTATCAAAACATATGAATTACATAGAAAAATATCAGATGTTTTGGTGTGAAAATATAGACTATTTGACTATCTTAGCAGGAGTGGGTTGAGAGCTCAACAGTGTGGTCTGCTACTATAACAACCAAGGGGTTTATCAAGGGTTGTATCTTTCGACTTGAGATGTTAAAGGTTAGTCCCCAGGTGTGAAAGCGATCAGACCTTTTTTTTTTAACCATCTGCAAAAGCACAATGACACATTCTCACCCTAAATACAACACCATGAAGCTCAGCATCAAAAAAAAATGCAATTTGAAATAAATAAGTGCTATTTTTAATTTCATTGAATAAGTAGTTTATTTTTCTCCACTGCAATTAGAATAACACACATATTTTTTGATAATGTTGGAACTGTTCTCTTTTACAGCAACCATAATCCCTACTCACACAAGAAAAGGTAGCCATCCCGAAAAGTCTACACCAATGCGGCAAAACCTTTATATAAGTGAACAAGCAATATTTTAGGAGTCAGCTCTGTAAAACAACAGGCCTATGTCTACTCCCTGATTTTGGTATCATATGACACTGCAATGTGAAATGCACTACGCTTCTCTCACTATTTTGCCAAGGATAATTAATTTCCACAATTTAACTAGAGCACTCGGAGTGGGGACCAGTCCGAGTACATGTATCCCCCGAACCCGTCACCCATCCCCCATTTGAATCAATGCTGTGACTGAAATGGATAAAGTGGCAATTTGGGACCTCGGGTATCACTGCTGACAAATTTGACCTTTTGTACTTTTGTCATTTTTTAGTTGTTTTGAGAGTACAATACCAAGTGTGGAAGTGTATATCATGCCACTAAAGGTCATTAGCACACATTCTTTACCATTTCTTTAAAGAATATGGTTACCATGGCAACCATGACTCCGCCCACACCAAAAAACAATAGGCATCTTCATCTTACCATAATGCACCTCCATGCAAAATTTGTAGGTGATCCAACAAAAACTGCAGCCAGTACAGCGCTCACAAGAAAATCTCGGCGGCGGACGCGGCGCAACGATGCCAAATCCATTGTATCCCCGAACACTAGTTCGGGGGATACAATTACCACCTCATGTTTAAAGTGGCATTAAACTGGTAGAAACTGAACAGTGTCATCTTACAGTGATTGCTAAATTAGCATTATAATTTAAAAATTGATTTTGAATTTCGACATACAGCTTGTTTGGATAATAGGCAAATTATATATTTAAAATCATCATATTTGACCTGGCATTGTGGGAAATTGTGTGCATACACATTTTAAGCTTTTACAAACTAGAATGGGGCATGATGGGAAAATGAGAGGCACAATTATCAAATCCTGTTGAAAGATGGCACTATTTATGAGCTTCAGTTTACTGTCACTTTAAATGGTCCTTTAGATGACTACCTTGACTGCAGTCAATATGAGGGCAGCACTGGCCTTGGATGGCCACCAGGAAACACCCAGGAGGGGGGCTGACAAATGGACAGCGTTCCCTGGTCTTAATCACCATTCCATTGTCACACAGTGCCAAGGTACAAGCATCGTACCTCCACACCTCATCATGGAGATAGAATTTCTCAGAAAGTGGGTTGTCCTGACATGACTCAGCTGGAAAGAAGAAAAATTCACTGGTACATTTCAATGAATTATGGCAATATTCAATATACAAATACACTTGTTTTTTTTAAAATGTGTGGGGGTGAAAGCAATTTATCCCAATCACGAGGCACAATCAATAAAGGTATTTAATTCTTTTTGCAGCTTTTTGTTGTTAAAATATCTGATAAATAAAATTATTTCTTACAAAGGAGTTATAGAACTTGCAACCTTGAATTTTCATAGGCAGTATCTACAGGATGTCTACTAAAACTGTGCAAAGCTTCGCAGAATTTTGTGTCAGTCTGCAAAAGGGATGAAGAACCTTTAAGAAAACTTCATTATATTTCAATAGGAATCCAAGAAGAGTTGCAAAGAACAATAAATAATACTTGAACATGAATATAACTTAATGATGAATCATAATTATGTAAACTATCTCTACTTCACTATTACAATGTTACATAATCATACATGAGCAAGGGAAATCCCATCCAACATTTCCATTATACACATACATGTGTACATTGTAGGTTCAGGATATATAGTCTCATGAGATAAGAATAGCAAGATTTGAAAAATCCTTTAAGGAAGTATCACTAATCAGAAACATTACATAAAAATGTCCACCAACCTCCAGTCGGTAAGCACACAATGTCCCTACAGCATTGGCCTGGGACTGGGGTGGCATAATGACAGTGGGGCTTGGGGGTTGGACAGAACTTCTGGGTGCAGCTGTGTTGTCCGTTGAGGCAGATGCAGAACGTGCAGTCATCTTCCTGCCAAACCTCCCCTTGAAGATGTTCCATACTCTCAGACATGCAGCTATGAACTATTTGTAGTTCGAGAGTTGAGAGTCATTTGACAAATAAAATACAATTTTAAAGTGTGCAAAGTGAAACCTTTCAGTGCATCACTGGATTAAAACATCAGACATACATTACATGTATCAAAAATGTTCTTGCCCTGTATATGAGACCCCTCATTCCATTCTTATTGCATAATGTAATCCAGGCCCACACATGAACACACCAGAAAAATCCTTTTTCTTTTCCCACTCCATTTTGGAACACTTTAAATCTCATTAACTTTATAAATCAATATATATAGACTTTGTTTATTATTATTTTAATTATCCCTTTGAGTGGAGATGAAATGTCTTGTCTTGTTTTGTTAAAATAATGAATCTTTGACTGGAACTAGATTAAGGTTAATACCTCCATGGCACACAATCTGAGGGCAGCACTGCCCCTCTACTGGTACAGCCCTACACCCCTGTCCAAGAGCCAGAGGGGGGCAAGATGTGGTAACACATAGCACCTTCTGGGACATGTTACAGGTGCATGAGGTACAGGGGTCAGTAAACCAGACATCCCCTACTGCTCGGGTTGTACCCTCGTGATGGCATGTTGATATAACATCTAGGGAAACAAACATTTTTATAAAATGAAACAAAGAAGACTAATGATTTCAAAATCATCACGATTTCTCATTTATGTACCTTACATGTTGCTTATTCCTGATTAGATTTGTAAAAACAATGGCTATTTTATAAATTTCATGTAACATACAGCGGTTTTAAGATACAGACAATTCATCATTGTATCAGTGCTAAAAAGGGGTAACATTAAATAATAATTAAATAAGAATATTCGTCACGTTGAAATATTGATGGAAAGGTCTTTCAAACGAATGAATTTAGATTGAATGAATGGCTGGAGAGATGGATATATGTTAATTATATCTAAATGAGTAGATAAATACAGAAAGTATGAAATAACAATAGACTCATATATGGATTTTAATTGATGTAGAGTGATTGTATGGATCGATAAAAGGATGTACGAAAAGATGTCTGGATAGATTAATAAAAGTATGGATAATGGATAGATGAATGGATATTTAAATAAGTGAATCAAATTTGAGATTTAAGAGATATAAAAACATCAGTGTATATAATAAAGATTTATAGATTCATATGTAAATTGTAAGATGAACTGATGCATAAATTGATATACAAATGGATAAACTAGAAATGTGCATTGCTGGTGCCGCGCAATGCGAAATGTATCCCCCGGCACTGGCAGCGATTTGAAGGAGGGACAAAGACCCTCCCCCATCCCCTCCCTCAAACAAAAGGATGGTGTAGAAATTGCCGCCAGTGGCCCGGAATATTGTCAACACTAGGAGCAGCATTACCAAAACGATTTGTGCAGATTAGAGTATAATGCATTTTTATAGAAAATTCGGAAGAAATACATGTATGACCTCAGAGCGCACATAAGCCATCCACTAAAATATGACCTTTGATCCTATGAAAGACGGAACACTAGAGGCAGCATCACCAAAAACTGTAGAGGTGTAATCTATAATGGACCTACATACAAAATCTGAAAGAAATGAGTTAACAAATGTGTCCTCCAGAATGCATGCAACGAAAATATGACATTTGACCCTAACAACAACCTGAATATGACATTTGACTGTATAGAAAGTGGTACAGTGGGGGTAGCATCAGCAAACAATTTAGATGTGTAGGTTTCATTAAGACACATCTTCATATAAAATTTGAAAGAAATGTGTTGAGAGATATACCAAGATACATCTCCATACAAAATTTGAAAGAAATCCATCAAGAAATGTGGCCTGCAGAGTGCACTCACGCCATGCCCTGAAGTATGACCTTTGACCCCATAAAAGACGGAACACTGGTGGCAGCATCACCAAAAACTATTGGTTTTTAGATTACACCAAGAGACACCTTCATGCAAAATTTGAACGAAATCCGTCAAGAAAAGCAGAAGTAAGAGTGCAAGAAATGGAAAAATGACCTTTGACCCTATAAAGGACGGAACAATGAGGGCAGCATCACCAAAAATTAAATATGTGTAGATTATACCAAGATACATCTCCATACAAAATTTGAATGAAATCCGTCAAGAAATTCAGAAGTAAGAGTGCACAAAAGGGACAAATGAGCTTTGACCCTATAAAGGACGGAACAATGAGGGCAGCATCACCAAACAGTAAAGATGTGTAGATTATACCAAGATACATCTCCATACAAAATTTGAAAGAATTCCATCAAGAAATGTGGCCTGCAGAGTGAACTCACGCCATCCCTTGAAGTATGACCTTTGACCCTATAAAAGACGGGACACTGATGGCAGCATCACCAAAAAGTACAGGTTTTTAGATTACACCAAGGGACACCTTCATGCAAAATTTGAACAAAATCCGTTGAGAAATGTGGCCTGCAGAGTGCACTCACGCCATGCCCTGAAGTATGACCTTTGACCCTATAAAAGACGGAACACTGGTGGCAGCATCACCAAACACTATACGTTTTTAAATTACACCAAGAGACACCTTCATGCAAAATTTGAACGAAATCCGTTGAGAAATGTGACCGCCAGAGCGCACACAAGAGTACACACAAGACATCTATCAAAATATGACCTTTGACCCTATAAAAGACGGAACACTGGGGGCAGCATCACCAAAATCTATAGGGTTCCAGATTTTACCAAGAGACACCTTCATACAAAATTTGAACAAAATCCGTTGAGAAATGTGACCACTAGAGCGCACACAAACTATCCCCCAAAATATGGCCTTTTACCCTATAAAAGACGGAACACTGCGGGCAGCATCACCAGAAACTATAGGGGTCCAGATTTTACCAAGATACACGTCCACAGGAAGTCTGAAAGAAATTCGTCGAGAAATGTGACCGCTAGAGCACACACAAGAATGTGACGCGGCGGCGGCGGCGGCGAAACGCTGCTGAATCCAAAGTATCCTCCGGCATACTGCCGGGGGATACAATGAAAAGAATGGCTAAATTGACTGATGGAAAAACAGATGTACAGATGAAGAGATGGATAGACAAGTAAATGGAATGACTACCCTCAGGCTGACAAGAAGTATCCGAGCAGCATGCATGAACACCGCCCTCCATATCCACACATCCTTCATCCTGATTGGTCGAAACTGGACACCTGACTCTGAGACAGCTGACCACTCCTTCATTGCAGCGGCACTCCTCACAAGGAGATTGGTACCATTTCTCTCCATTCAGATGTGCTAAACCCTCATGCATACAACTGTCAACTACAAGAGAAATTGGTATCTGAACATTCAAAGTTTTGAAAAACTCACAAATCATATATCAATTCATTGTGATTCAAATCCACATTTGTGTATCAATCAGTCAGCATCATTGTCAATCAAATAATGGACATTTAAATACGATTAATAAATATTAACACCTGTATTCTACTAAATTCAAAAACCAGGTTTAAATTCAGTCTAAAGTCTAGGTAAACAAATGAAGTTAGCCTGAGGTCTAAATTTCCCTTTGTTAAATAAACACGACCAAGCCTCAGGTTAGACGTAATAAGTAGAATGTGGGCCTAAAAATGCTCCAGGGAGTCAATGCCCTACACTATCTGAATTAACTTCAGCCTTGGAGCTACTACTATACCTAACGCCAACCCTAACCCTAAACCGAACATAGAACCTAATTGCAACCCTAAAGGAAGTCCTATAATTTTGGCAAAAAAAAGCTCAGAGCAAATGTCACAGGAGCAAATCTTGGATCAGCTACAAATATGACAATGCCTACTCGGTTGGCAGAATTTTTCTGGGCAGCATTTATTGGGTAGGAGTTGGAAGATGCAGCCCTCCTGTGTAGTCATCAAGCACTGGTATGATGTACAATTCTCCACCCCATGGTCACAGCGACATGTCTGGCAGTCATCAGGATACCAGTAGCTTCCATCAGAGTGGAAGTGGCTCCTGTGAAAACAGCTCCTCTCTGTAAGTTCCAATGACAATCCCATTATGAGTGTAATGGTTTAGTTTATCAAAGGGCAATTCGGAAGTATTTTGTCCAATACAGGACGTTATGGACTACATGAATATTTTAGAATACCTGATGATTTTGTTGATTTGGATCAAGGAACATAACTCATAATAAATCATCTTAATAATTCAAGATTAAAACAGCTCATCAGCTCACCGGTTGTGTGTGGACATAAAATGGCACCGCAGCAGTCGCCCTCATATGGCTCCAACTCTTTACAGCCTGGTGGAGGTTGCATGCATTCCTTGGACTTGCAAATGACTTCTGAATCAATGCAGGCACACTGGGTGCAGCTGTCTTGGTACCAGATGTCCCCTTCGGACCTCTGTGCACCGTAGCTGTCTACGCAGGATCTTGAGGATACTAGCACATCCAAAAGAAGAATAAGAAAAATATCAATTCATTAACACAGTAAGTATCAACTTTTTTGCTGATGAGTAGAGGTAACCAACAAAATAAGCTAATTGAGACCCTAAAAAGCTGCAAAAAGGTATCTATCAGAACCCCACATAGTTTGCCAACCCTCAAAAACCATCACCATATTTCTTTTAAATAGGTTAAAGCAGCAAAGGATATAGGCTATTTAGATCAGAAATATGTAAATCAACAGAATAAGAAAACTTACATTACATTCAGTGAAAGGCATAAATCATTACATACATAGGGTAACAGGCTATCTGCTTAAATACATGTAGCAGGGGCTGAAACAGCCAACTTGATTCACTATCTCTTGTTCGGCAGATGTTGATATCTCGAACATTCAATCCAAGTTCAGTTGGATTCTGTGAGCTTTTTATCATCTGTCATTACCAGAAGCCCAGATCACCTTTAACCTATTGCCTACAAGGACCAGCTGGTTTCTTTATTAATTAGCCTTGGGGAATGAGAGAATTCAGTAGCTTACAGGTTAAATTCTCAGTGCACAGCCTTACCAACGAGAGGAATACCAGGCTGTATACACCTTGCTGAGCAGCCATCGGGGCAGCACTTCAAGGAATCTTCACAGTCATCATCCTGCTGGCAATGTTTTACACACTGGCCTTGCTCACTGCTGCTGAAGGTAGATCGTGGACACGTACCTGGTTTTTCTGCATCAAGATATCGAACAGAATACGGTGAAGACATTGGTTAAAAGTAGTCTTATTAATTTGATGTTTCTGATCACAATTTTGAAAAGTAGACAGCTGCAGTCGTTCAGGCATGTAACTAGATGGAAGAATAGCTTGGCAAAATCATCTTGCAAGGAGGAGCCAGTGGATGGGAATGTCGATAGAGAATCTAACTAAAGCAGCTAACTAGAACAGCTGAAGACAGAAAGTTACAGAGAACCTGTGTCTAAAGATCCATCAAATCATCGCCCCCAACAGCCCCAAGCACTCGGAAATACATTTTGATAGAAATCAAAATATCACACATTTTCCAAATCCTGTCTGCATTTGGGTTGAATGCCTAGATGAGCTCCCTTGATCCTAACGGTGCCACTAAGTTTTCAAAAAAGCATATCATAGTGCTTATTTTTCCATGATCGTTGCAACTTTGAATGTCAAGACGACAAACAAGCTTTTCCTTGTCCAAAAATATCATATGCAATATCAAAATAAGGCTAGTTTAAACTACCTACATGTACAACGATGCAAGGGATATAGCCATTTGAAAGACAAGCCTTGTTTTGCTAAGGCATCTACACCTTACCCTTTGGACAAGAGACAGATGGGCAAATAACACTTGTATTAGACTCTATCACATTGCAACTCTCTCTTGGATGGAAGCAGACAGCCCTTGAGCAGAATGAAGCATCCCCCACAGAGACGCACTTCCCCCAATCCAGGTAGTAGGCATTCTGGTAGGTAAGGTGTGGGAGCATCGGTACCGGAGGGAGTGCATAATTCATGACAGGCCTCTCTACAGAAGAAGCTGAGGAATATTTTTTTTCAAAGAGACAGATAGTGAGGAAAATATGAAAACTTGGTTGTATGAGCAATGATATATAAAACAATATATCTAGTTATACACCAGTCTTAAATGTATGATAGTTTGTTTATTGTTTGTCATCACACATTTTATCCATAGACACATCTAAATTGCAAACAGAAAATATAAATCATTCTTTTTTCAACATTTGCTGTATTGCTTTTATTTATACGAACTTATATGTATCCGTAGTTTTGATCCAGAGGGTCACAAAGTATTGTTTTAACTGATGACAATGACAATGACAATGATTTTTATTTCTGATGGATGAATGGATGAACTGATGTTTGGATTTTTCTGGAATTATGGGAATATTTCTACCATATTTTTGAAGGAAATAATATTAGTCAAACTCACTAATGGATTATTGGAATATTTCTACCATTTTTGTAAAGGAAATAATATTAGTCATAATCATTTGATTACTGGAATATTTCTACCATTTTTTAAAAGGAACTAAGTGCGAATTGTTCAAACTCACCATCTTCACGACAAACTTGTACAGGACAGCATCCATTCCTGATGTGAATCAGCTGGCATCCAGACATGGGGTGCAGGGCAGGGCACTGGACCTTGGAGCAGTGCACCCCACCCCTTTGACAAACACACAATGTACAAGGATCTGGGTACCAGCTTTCCCCTTTGGCATGGTAAGCTCCAGCATCAATGCATGTAGCAGCATCATCTGAATAAAATTGAAGGGTAATAGAACCTGAACATACACCAAATTGACTATTGGTCAACAGTTTATTCATGTCTTGGAAAAGCATACACTCTCTATTTTCCATTCAAAAATTCAAATGCAACTAACCTTCTTCGATAATTCAATAGGTTTTCACTACAGATTATCTCCTGACAAGCCAACTCATAGGTGTCCGAGACAGGAGGGAGCAGAATTTAAAAATTGGTAATATTTGGGAACCTTCACCTTCCAATTTTGGCAGCAAGGTGATCTATTTGTAATTTTTCATACTATATGTTTTACATATACATTATGACGACAAAATGAAATTTTCAGAAAAATAAGATGCTACAATTCTTGTTCGCTTGCTTGGCTTGCTCATGAAATTTAAAATTGGAAAGGTCCAATCTACACACATACCTACCTTCAGATGTGTCACACCTGATATCTGGACAGCATTGGCCTTCTGTGTAAGACGCCTGACAGCCCGGCCCTACGGCTGGACACACAGGTGATGACGTACAGACAGAAAGACCATCTTGACACACACATGACATACAGACGTCCGGTGACCAGCTCTCTCCGGCATAATATGATACTTGACCATGGCTACAGCTTTTCTGTGGATCTTTATTTAATGATTTCATGTAAAAAAAAATGAAATGAAGTACACGCTTCTTGGAATTACTGAACTGATCCACTGAGCTTTGTATTTTTTCCTTTAAAAATTACGTCATCCCGCTCTTTACAAGGAAATTTCAAACTTTACATATTCTCATTTAGTTATGTTTTTCATTAAGTCTTAAATAAAACCAGTTCTACTTTGTTTTAAATGTGGGTTAAAGTGACTGAAGGCAGCAGAAATGAAATTTTGATGAGCCCTATTTATACAAAGTATCAAATAAACAATAAAAGAACTCACTGTCTACATTTAGATTGTTGATACATTATAACTAATAAAAAGCACATCAAACAACTTTGTTGATTTATGAAATCTTGTTTACACTTTTATTTAATGGGAAGGTAATGTTTTTTGACACATTCAGTAGGGGAAAGAAATCCCTACCACTTAGGAATCCAACTAACCTTTGTTACACACAGTATCTGAGCAGTCATTGTCAACTTGTTCTCCAGTAAAGCACATAGACTGGTTGAAAGCGCAATCTCCAGCAGGCAAGCTACATTTCAGTCTGTTCACATCACATTCACATGATGAACATGGTGATGGACAATAGGGATCATCAGTATCACATCTTAAGTCAAATTCTAATGGGAGAAAGCGGTGAACCAGCTAGAATATAACAACTTAAAGTAGTTACTGTAAGAAATGGCCAGAAATTCATCTCCAGATGTAGAAATTTAATTTAATACCTTATTAATGTATACATACATGTAGTTGTTAATCCCCCAGATTGAACAAAAAGAAGTCAGAAATAGCAATATGAGTCTGTTCCACTTTGTCTCTCTTTGCCTCTCTCTCTCTCTCTCTCTCTCTCTCTCTGTCTCTCTCTCTCTCTGTTTCTGTCTCTCTCTGTTTCTCTCTCTCTCTCTCTCTGTACCTCTGTCATTCTCTTCTCCTCTATTCCACCCCCTCCTTTTCTTTATCCCTCCATCCTCTCTTTCTAACTCTACATATATTTGCAAATGCATTCGATCTGTCTCTCTTTACTACACCCTTTTTTTTCATCCATCCCCCTTTCTCCACCCTGATCTACGTGTGTATATATATAATAAAAAGGTACATATTACAAGATTTGTGTATATGTTACAAGATAAAGTTCAAAAAGTTCTGAGACAGAGATTAAAGATAGAGAGAGACACAATGACTCCGTTAGACACAAAAGGTTCAATATTTCGCCTATAAGGCTTCTTCAGGAAATCAAGTTACATATGTTACAAGGTACACCAATAGCATGACACATGCTCCCACAACAATTGCTCTGCAGTCAACCTCTCACACAAGTCAACCATAGACCCAATACTGTAGCTCACCCTAACACTTTAAGGGAAAGTCCACCCTGAAATCAACTTCGTTTGAAAAACGCAGAAAACTTAAAGCAACAGATCAGTAAAGGTTTGAGCAAAATCCGATAACAAATAAGTTAAGAATTTTAATAGTTGTAATTAATCAAACACATTCTCCTATTTCCTCAGTACAGAAAATTTCATAAATTTTAATTTTCTTAGTTTTTGATGAAGGAATAGATTTGTTTCATACGGATTTGGGGTAAAAGAATATGAGCAATGATAATATAGGTGTTGTGGTCTAGTGGATAAGTCACCGGACTGCAGATCACAAGGTACAAGGTTCGAATCCCACCACGGCACTAACGTCCTTTGGCAAGACAATAATCTACATTTGCCACTCCCCACCCAGGTGTAAATGGGTACCTGATATGCTTGAGTGCTAGTTACTTTGGTGGCTCGGCTGTAACCGGGGTAATAATATCTAAGCGCAATGAGCGTTACTGCGTGACGGATATGAGCGCTATATAAGTGGCCACTATTATCATTATCTAAGGTACATGTATGATTGAATATTCTCTTTAGAGAAAATGTAAATTAATGATTTTTGGGGTAAAGGGCAAATGAGAGAGGAGCTCGCAAGATCCATCAAAAAGTTGAGAGTTTGTGTGTGATTGATTACAACTTCCAAAATTCATATCTTTCTTATTTCTTATCGGATTTTGCTCAAACAATCACTGATCTGTTTCATTAATGCTGGATCAATAAAATGTACCACACTACCTTCAATCACAGAGCACTTGATATCAGGACAGCATTCACCCTTGACCTCCAGCAGGCGGCATGATGGGTGAGGGAGAGACGGGCACCTATGGCTCCTATCCAGGCATTCTATCCTGTTGTCATGGCAACGACACACAGTGCAGGGGTCTTTATGCCAGCGGTCACCTGCATGGTGCGTTACTCCATTTGTGTCAAAGCAGTGAGTTTCTTGAAATGAAAGAAATGGAATGGATGACAAATACATCACAATGATGCTTTTCTTTCTGGAGAAGCATTACTGAACCTTCATGTATTGGGGCCAATGTATTTGATTTAAATCATTTGTTTTTAAATTTTCTACATGTAAATGAATAATTCACATTTATGCAAACAGAATTCCCTTAATGCTTCCTATCTTTTGATGTACGCATAAAATGGAAGAATACAACCCTATAAAGCTTGCTCTAAAACACCTTTATTTTTTAAAGTGTTTCTGAACTTCAAATTCACAGATTTATTAAGTATATTGCTGCAACTGTTAAATTATATTCAATACAGTTCACATCATAATTACCCGATTCAGATCCGACTTCAGAACACACCAAGCGAGGGCAGCATGACCCTGGCTGTGGAAAACTGCGACACCTTGTGGAATTGACAGGAGCATCAGGAATGCAGGAGAGAGTTGAACAAGTCACTTTTCCATCAAAACATTGGCACTGTGTACAATCATTTCGTGTCCACACTTCAAGATGCAAGTGGTTCCCACCAGTCGATGCCTGGCAACTCTGAAATCCAGCTGTAAAAACATTAGTTTGATTTTGTTCATCTTCCACAAATCCCAGGAAAACTAAAAAGACTTAACGATGTCACTTCCCATATTATATTTTGTACCCGTTTTTAATAATTTTAATTTTAGAATCCCAAAAAGAGTTTGTAGAATGATGCTGGGACCACTGTATACCACTTATGTGGATGCCTGTCGAATGTGTAACCTTGAAACTCTAGAATCAAGGAGAAGAAAACTATGTTCTAATTTTGCAAAATCAGTGGTGAAAAACCCTCTTTGTCAAATGTGGTTACCTCCTAAAAAGAACACCTACCTGACTTGAAGAAATACTCCCAAATATCAAAAATTCTGATGCAAACATGACTGCTTTGGGAACAGTTCCCTTCCCTACCTAATAAATCTACTAAATGAAACTTCATAAGAACTTACACTGAAACTAAAAACAAATTATCACTGTAAGATTTTGTATTTGAATTTGCAACCTCTTTGTACGTGATACGATTGATATTATCATAAATCCCAGCACATAACCTTCCATCCATTTGTCGTTCTCAATGTATAGTTTGGTGCCGTTTATCAAAATGATAATTGTTCTGCATTCTTTTTTTTCTTAATCAAATTTGTTGAATTTTTCTTGATAACATCATAACAAATGATTAATTTCCCAAACTTTCATGATCTGTTTGACAACTGTAGTCATATGTTTTTATAATTTGTTCTATGAATTTATAATTTCAAACCAGTAAAGATTAATTTTCACACTGTTTTGCTAGTATATAGATATACTTAATATAATATAATAATATAAATATATAATAATATAAAGTATATCTTAAATATATATATACATGTATATATATATATATTTAAGATGTTATTTCCTTATACATGTATATATATATATATCTATAAAATACAAAGTCCACGTGTTGGTGTCATTTGTCACGTGTCATTTGTCTTGGAAACACTACATGGATACAATTTTGAAAGATTGTCATTCACTTGATAAAGACGGTGTGAATACCGCCGAAAATTTGTGAGAGAAAATAATAAAGAAAGTTGGATAAAAGCATGACATTTCTAATAGTTTAGTTTTATATATATATATATACATTTCTTTTCAACTCTTATAATATGGTTTCTCATCCTCTACCTCATTCCCTTTCTCACCCCCTCTCATTTTCTCGTACTCTTATTTCTCCCTCTCGCCCTCTTTCTTTTTCTCTCTTCATATCTCTTTTAAAATCTCTATCATTTTTATTCATCACTATTTCCCTCTTTACTTTCAAAATCTAAATTCATAATTACAACTTTCATGACTCTGAATCTACCCTCTGTTCGGCTTATTAGACTTGATAAAGATTTAGTTTTAAATATGATGTTAAAGAAATTCTCACCTTCCATGCTCGAACATGTGATATCAGGGCAGCACTTCCCGTCGACAATATCAGCCTGACATCCTTCTGGAGGGGTCGCACAGGTCATACCAAGGCACTCTATGACCCCTGCCCAGCAACGACACAAAGTGCATGGGTCATGTGACCACTGATCACCATGGTGATGGCGCTGTCTGTCTTGGTAGCAGAACGCACTGGGTGCATCAGGTACTGTAACATTAGTGAAGTATACAATACAGCTGGCTTTGACATTCAATTATATTAACAATCAATAAAATAAAGTGTGAAACCTACATGTATACATTAATTGTGTCCCAGAAAAAAAGTATAGTTGGAAAAATTCTCCTCAAATAAATGTTTCAAAGTATTTTAAAGAAATTTATATACCAGTGGATAGCTTAGGGTCTCTTCTATCAAATGACACCAAAATATCTCACAATATTTTATGCTTGAGTAAGCAAAGGCCAATAATGAGGAAGGGTGCAAAATCCAGTCTTGACAAGAATTGATATTGGCTCTGGCTAAGAGTCATGTAAAGGCTTAGAAATTTCCATATTCTGATCCATTAAAAACAATTTATGGAATAACAGGCTATGTACTATGTATATCCTTTCACATCCCATCAGTACGTTATGCTTGAGTTAGTAATTAACTACTTTGCTGGGTGTTCAATATGTTACTTTTGGAGTCTTTTAATTTCATCTGGCTTGCTTACTCAACCATAAAGTTTTGATGGGATATATCAGGAGATGCATTGAACAAAGTCTGCTCTTTCATAAATATTCTTTCAATGATCAGAATATAACATTTCAAAGTCTTTTCATGACTATCACCTTGGCTCATACCAGCCAGAACAACAACAAACATTTGTCAAGAATGGATTTTGCACCATTTCACAAAAGTAGCTTTTGCTCACTCAAGCATAAAATATTGTGAGATATTTTAGTGTCATTTGATAGAAGAGATCATAAGCTAACATGTATGACATTTTCCTGAAAATGTTTTGAAATATTTAATTGGGAGACTTTACCAACTGTCAATTTCAAATGGTTTTCAACTTTTTTGATACCATCCAGAACAAATACCAATTCTTGTCAAATCTGAATTATGCACCCTTTCACAAAAGTGGTCTGAGATCACTCGGGCGTAATAATTAGTCAGATTTTTTTGTGTGTTATTGTATAGGAGGGACCCTCAGCTATCTACAAGAATTTAAATATATTGAAAATATTCAGAAATATTTATTTGGGTAGACTTTTTCCAACTGTTTACTTTTTGGGGGGACGCACTGTATATTTTTCACCATGTTCAATATAGTTTCTGTCTCATGCTTATAAATGCATTGAAGGTGATAGAAGACACTGGTCTTGGGATGTACACTTTTGGAAAAAAAAACTATATTGAATATAGTTGTATATGTGATACATATCTTGTTGAATCAGGATGAAATATTTTCCTAGAGAATAAACTTCACGATAAAGTTACCTGTTCAGGAAGTAATAAATAGATATTCTTAGCACAAACACATTGTTCACGTCGTGAGGCGGGATTTGCTGCCCACTGGACAGGAAAGATTAAGGAAAGTAGTTATAGCTTCAAGACTTACATTCCGTTTGTAATCTTGGATTCAAACATATTTTTTGAAGTGTGGATGAATCCATGCAACACTTCATGGCACCTGGGCAGTCCATATCCACAGAGCAGTCCACTGGATGACCATCTTGTTCAGATTCAGCTGGACACTCTCCTGGTTTCACTTTGTGACAAATGTTAAAATATTACTGAAGGTAACATTTTGGCAACATGAGGAAGAGTGACATCTATTGCATAGATCATCATTATTACAATGGAACAACAAATATCAACCTCTTTATCAATATGATTTTATTTCATTGTCAGTGGGGTGAGGGGTAAGGGTTTCAAAGAGGTTGCAAGGATCTTTATCCCTTACCCCTTTCTTGATTATTTTTTCTCACTCTTTTTATTTTTTTCACTATTCAATTTAGGGGCATATGCTCCCCATGCCCCCTCCCCCCATGGCTACTCCACTGCGTATATTGACATTTATGTAACTTGGTTATCTAGAGATGATGTGGACACAGTCTTTCTGGACTCATAGAATTATGCAGTATTCTGAATGAATGTTACCAGTGACCTGACATTTGCTCCAGAAAATATAGCCAAATATACAGGGCTGAAATTAAATTTTAGGTTAGGTTAAGGGTTATGGCATGGGCTAGCGCTAGGGTTAGGTATGATGTTTGGTCAATGCTTGAATCCAGTTAGTGTTGGAAAGTGCCCACACAGCAACTGTCATTGGAGCATGTATCATAGAACCTCTGTTTCCCTTTCACCTGTAATAATAGAAGCTATTATTGATTCATTGCATAATGGAGAGACCTAGGTGGATGAAATCAGTTGTTGAACCAAAGATGCCTAACTGCATAGGTGTGCAAGGACTGGTGACAGTATGTTACAAGTGTATATCAGATTGAGCAGATTTTCGTGCAAAATAATTATATCTTAATGCCTATCATAGTCTCCTTTATATCTAAATTTAAATGCACTTGGTTGTCCTTTCATAAAAATATCACAATTCAATGAAATAGACTGATTTTGAACAACATGCACAGAGGCACTTTTGATATAGAATTTATGTTAATGTTAACACAACATCATTTCTGCAGAATCAATCATTTTACATACCATATTTCCATGGGTCTATACAGAGGTTCTGGCAGCCATTACTGCAACATTTACGATCACCGTGACAATCGTCATCGTTTATGCACACATCATTGGGCCTTACACCAGCACATTCATTTGCTTCATAGGAAGACCTTGGGCAATGCCCATACTTCACTGCACAGGAAAAGAATTAATGAATTAAATTTGAGCTTAAGTTGAACTTATACTGCCTGATGATGGTATGACAACATATATATTATTAATCGTGCCTGCTCTAAGGCTAGAATGGATTTCAGTTCATATTGAGGGATACAAGCAATATGGCCATGACTCATAGCTGATAATTAATTGAAGGTTTTCATGATAATTTGCGTTTGTAACATGTGATGATTCATGGTCGAAAAGGCACCTTCATTATCTGCGATGGGCCACTATGAAATTGGTAACTACAATTGAAATTAATGCATAATCTACTTGAAAGTCAAAGGGGGCAAGAAATATTTTTTTTCTATGCTTTTAATATTCAGTTCACATAGGCATGCCAAATCCATCAGGGTTATGATCTAATAATCCTGGTCTTATAAAGAACTTTCAAAATAACCAAAGCTTTCATACCAAGTGTAATTGGTTCAACACATTCCATGCCACAACCGTTGCTGCAACATTTGAGATTGCTGCCACATCCCTGGTCAATGATGCATTCAAAGACTGTTGAGCATGTTATTCTGCTGACGGATGGACAGAGTCCTGGTTTGGTCAATAAGTGACCGATTGTCACCTTTCCCTGGATTCAAGAGAATAAGGGCAAGGAACTTAAAGAAGCAGTACTGTTTTTATCTTAACTTTTTTTATTGCAAATTTAAATCTTGTCAAAGCATGTACAACGAGCAGAAATTAAACAATACATATCTGGTGTATAACAACAATGTAGAGATCAGCCTATGAACATTTTATGCAACAGAAATATGTATATACGAATATATACAAGTATACAACAAGATATCTCCAAGAAGATAACAAAAATGAACGGATTTTGCCAAGATTTGTGTTTTCCATTTCAAATCATACGTGTCTGTTGATTTGTTTTTGCAAGCAATATAATATTCCGTACGTTTTTTTTCAGTCTAACCACAAGTCGTGTGCAAATGCGCAAAAATCGCACATTTTATTTCCAGTGCCCGAAATGGACTCTCTCCCTGCACCCAGTCAGCTGTATCGCATGGTCATCTTTAAAGTTATGTTCCTCAATAAATATTAATGCTGTGCTCATTAGACTTTCTGCAAAAATAAGTGAATAGTGCACCAACACAGGGATATTTTGTCAGAATTTTAGAAATAAGTTGTTTAAAATAACTGATGAAATAGTCATACAAAACCCTTTTTTTCACAAGATTTCAAGTTGTTAAAAGACATATAAAACGTATATAGCCGCCATCAAGACACATATGTATGGAAGCGCTGGAATCTCATCTTTTTCATCGTTACATTCAGAATATCAATAAATTTATGTCAGAGTCAGGATCCAGCAATATTCAGCCGCAGATTATCCGTTGTCAAGACCATGGTCAAGACCATAGAATCTTAGCCCTGTGATTGGCAAGCGAGGCATCTGTAACCAAGTGTGCGTTGAATGAAACAATGCGCAACCTGTTGCTTCATCCTTGCGCAAACATGCGCATAGCTGTTGCCTGGCTGTGAGAAAACATCTTGTGTGGTGGTAACCAATTAATGTTATTTCAATATTTGGAAAGTACAGAAAATGCCCTTTACGCTCATGTCTAATTTGCCCTGGCTCACAATAAAACTGTGGTAGTTTTGGCCAGATTTACATTTCATTTCATTTCCATTTTTTGTCATAAAAGGAACACCATTTATTACCAATTTCGTCTTTTATTTTGAACACAATAAAATCATGTCACAAATCTCTGATCCCTCTTCTTTTATTTGATGTATAACTCATGACAATTGGTGAATGATAAGTAGTCTATTCAATAGTTTGCAAATGAGATGTTCCTGGCTGTTCTTGCTCATTATGTATTCATAGTCAGGCAGAACTGGAAATAAAATAGCGCACTTTTAGGGGACCTGCGGATTGGCTGTTGTCATTCGTAAAATTCCTCAAGTTTTGCAAGGAAGGTTGCGCGGAAGGTTGCAAGAAAAAACTGTACAAAGGACTACATAGTTAAGAAACTATTCAGAGATTTTACTCTGTTTGCAGCCAAAACATTTTTCAAAATCCGTTAGAATATTTGCAATTTTTATTCTTCATAATTGGACCACAGGGCTGCAACAGCTTAACATTTCTTGCTGTAGACCAATGAACAACGGTAGTTTCTGGCCCTTTCCAGTTGTTGCTACCGTATACTCCTAGTACGTTAGTTAACTCATTTTTTTTTCTTATTCATAAGGATAAGATTAACCCATTGGCCCGTATTCTGAACTCCAGTTTAACTTAAACCATGGTTTAAATCTGTGGTTTAACTATGGGTAGCCAAAAATGTCAAAACTTTGTTTACACTGTATGTTCCTTATGTTTACTGGATTCTGGTCTCATGCTTTAATGGTCAAGAAAACATTGTAATTATCCTTCCCAGACAGTTTTCAAAAGTTTGAGTACCAAAAATGCTGATAAACTGAATATCTACTGTTAGAGATTTGTGTCACATTTGGCTGCCCATAATTAAACCACACATTTAGACCATGGTTTAAACAGGAGTTCAGAATACAGGCCATTGACTATGGGAACCAGTTCATCAGTGGGTTATCCCTTTGCCTACTGGAACCAGGGGGGCATTTCATCAAGTGTCTTGTCAGTGATTTTTACTGACAAATTTGCTCTCAGCCAATCAGATGCAAGGATTTCAGTAGCTTATAACAGTAGCTTATAACTTGTCATTGATGGTAAGTTTTATGAAACAGGGCCCAGGTGTCCCTGTATGAAGCCTATGGGAATGAGAATAATTCAGTAGGCAAAGGGTTAACATGCAAAGGGGTATGAAATGCATGTATAAGTTTTTGAAAATTCTTCCGTACTCATTCATACGTATGAAACCTCATAAAAACATATTGCATTTAACTTACATTCACATCATTGGATATATCTCGGCATTGCTTCCCACAACCAGACTCGCAGCATTTCTTTGAATGGGGACACTGGCTATCAAACTCACAACGATCAGTCCTGTTGTAGCTACGACACACCGACACCCATGGTCTTGGGCACTGGCCTTCGTGGACTGAAAGAATGAAAACAATAGAAATACCTATCATTAAATGACTCTTATGTAACCACTCTTCCATTCCAATTCCATTTATGTGCCATGTATTTCTTTTTATTATGGATATTTCTAAATTTTATTTGCAGGGGTATAATCAGAGATATATAAAAAAAGATACAGATGAAAAGGTAGAATAGACACATGGGACATACAAATGGAAATCGCCTCCATTTCTTTTGAGACATTTCATTTTCATAAAGCAGCCAAGCAGTGGTCTCGTAACTGGGAGGACCCCAATTTGAAACCAAGCGGATGCACTAGTGCCCTTTAGTAAGGCATTAATCCTCATTACCAAGTCCTTCAGAGAGAACTTAAAGCTGTTGGGTCCCCTGTTAGCTTACTTATAAGCATGCTTTCTTAGAAGTCAGGTAATGTAAATCATCAAAACCATCAAACCATCAACATCACAAGAAAATATATGTTGTAATGTTAATATGACATACTTTGATGGGATACATATGACCAAGAAAATGCCATTGATACACTTACAAATGCATGACTTTTTTATACAGCATGCTTGATGATATTTTTTGTATTTGACCTACAAAGTATGTACAATAAGGAAGCATTTTATGAAAATGGAGCACATTAAAATAGTGCTCGAAATATGAAGACCTTATAGGTGGCAGAGCATTTAGGGAACAGAAATAATTCACAATAAGAAATAATTAGAGTCAAACCAAAACTTTTGGACTCACTCTTTGATATGGGATCAGTACACATCATGCCATGTCCATTCCCGCAGCATTTCTTGTTACCATGACAATCTGCATCCCCTCGGCATGCAAAGACCCCTCTGCCCACTGTGATGGCTGATGAATGGGGACAAAGACCAGCTTTCTCATTTTCACCTGAACCTACATGAGGGGAATTTTCAACACAACATTATCTAATTTAACACAAAGGTATTGTCAAAACCATCCAAAACATTGTCATATACATTGTTCCTAAACTGTATTCTTTTTCTGTGAAAACATTTCCTCCCAACAACATGTACAACAAATTTGTCCATCAATATTGATAGGAAGCAATGCTTCACATCATTCAGTATAATAAACTATATTTGTATTGGAACTAATTGGCAATGTTTCAACATTAACAGTGCTATCTGCTACTTAAGGTCAATACATGAAAGAAACTTATATCTACATCAACATCATTTGAGGGCACAGACACAGGAACCATGTCATTTACCATATCAAGCTGTGAAAACTAATACATTTTAAATATCCTGTAGTAGAAGAAAGGTGTAAGTCATATCCTAAAGAAATTTCACAAAAGACCTGATACCAGATGCGAAGGCCAAGTCACATAACATATCAAGCTGTGGAAACTAATACATTTAGATATCCTGCAGTAACAGAAAGGTGTAAGTCATATCCTAACGAAATTTCACAAAAAAACCTGATACCAGATACGAAGGCCAAGTCACATACCATATCAAGCTGTGGAAACTAATACATTTTAGATATCCTGCAGTAACAGAAAGGTACAAGTCAAATCCTAACTCATTTTCACATTTGAGGGGACTGACACTGAAGACAAGTAAGCCAAGTCATATACTACATCAATCTGTGAAACTAATACAGTTTAAATATTCTACAGTACTTAGCAGGGAGTGTAAGTAAAATCCTGACCGGATTTTTAACCATGGTAACCAAGTGACATACTATACAAGTCGAGAAAGTAATGCATTTTGAATTTCCTGCAGTAGCAGAAAAAAAGGGATATTAGCTAATATAATATCATAACTTACTTTGTGTGCATGAGACACGATGGTCCCCAACGCTGAAAATAGGAAGGCACTTTCCACAACGTTCCTCCACTCTGCAGGTGGCTTCTGGGTATCTTTCACAGGTCACTGATTGGCAGGGATCATGCCCACACCTCCATAGTAATGCTTCAATGAAATTAAAGATGAGACCAGTTAAAAATTTGTATCTACTGGACACAGAACAAAACATTCCTTTTTTCATAAAGAGCAAAGTCAACAGACACAGAACAAACAGGAAGAAGGACTAATGGGACATACAAGTAGAACTATAGAGAAGGAATCAATAAGGTATGTCCCATATGTCACCAAGTATTTTGGAATTATATTATGCAATTGTGAACATAAATTGACATGAATATATCATTCTACAGTGAAACCTGTCTATAAAGACCACTCAAGCGAGACAAGAAAAGCAGTCTTTATGAGCAGGTGGTCTTTATGTACAGGTTCCTTTAATACATGTTTCAATGAGAAACACTTTTTCAAGGGAAACAAAAATTATGGTCTTTATACACAGGTGGTCTTTCTATACAGGTGGTCACTAAAGCAGGTTTCACTGTACTTGATATTTTGTGTGATCCAAGCTGTAGGAGGACTGTAACCTTAATACAATCATCAGATATACTCAAACCTCAGTTGCGGTCGGAAACGTATGAGACAAAAAAACTTGGACTTGCCCTCTTACTCCTGCAATTTCAGAGCAATTGGTGGCATTTGCAAGTCTCTACATCCGCATTAGAGGTACAAACTTACCGCAATCATATGTGTTCGGTGTCCATATGTGATGCTCTGTTCCCTGAAATTTCTTTCCACATCGATTCACACACCAGCAGCCATTTCCATAGCACTGGGTATGGTTGAAGAAACCGTCTCCTATGCAATTCGGTCTGAACGGCCGTAGCCCTGATGGAAAGGGGCTTACCACTGAAGAAAGCTCATCAAGTTCTTTACGGCAAAAGGGAGTGTCTGACTCTGGATAAAGGAAGGTGAGTGAAGTAGAATTTATTTCACGACTAGTCTGATGGGATAATATGCCAGGCCTGCAACAGTGTCTGATGCAGGTTCAGTCTTCAGTGGCAAATCCATGTTTCTCTACAGGACGGTATGGACACCCAGACCGGGGAATTACAGACACTGGACAATAATTTATGACATGGGAATATAAAAAAATGTGCTGAAGAGTGGAACTTTGAAAAAAATGTCATGCCATAGAGTTAAATGTATTTTTAAAGTGTAGTGGAAATTTCATTGTCAATTTGGTTAAACCCCCATCCCCACCTCCCCTCCCCTCCCCTGTGAAGATTCTAGGGGCAGGTCATTAAAGCCATTTGTCTACCAGTTCTGTATCAAAAAAGACAAGCACAGAAAATTGGCTCCATTAAACTAAAACATTTTACTTTGGGGTTTAGGGTTTCCCCCTTCCCACTTTTAAAACTATGGTACTTCCTCTAATTACACAACTATCATTATCCCCTTTGTCAGTGTGGCATCAGATATAAAATGTCAACTAAGAGCACAAGCTACTTCTTTAGCAATAATGCAGTTTTCTTCACTTTAAACCTTTAAAAGCCAAAAGCAGTAAACCTGTTTATTGTCAAATTAAACCCATTTAGACATACCAATATTGCCTTTATTCAATAAGTATTGAGTAGATTAGGATCTGTGGAATGCTGTGTTAAGCAAGGTAATGAACAAAAAGAAACACATTAGACAAATGAATGCGACTGCGTCTCCTATATGCCTCCACCTAAATTCAGTTGATGGCTCAAACTGTTCTAGAAATATTGTAATAACCAGAATTTTCATTAAATGATCTCCATGACCTTTGACCTTTGACCTACATTTGCCCAAATCGTCTACTACCTATGGTGATACATACTAGTACCACATTTGAAGTTTATACCTCAAATGGTTCTTGAGTTATCGCGAGAACGAGACTAACACCTAAAATTTCAGAAATTGACCTGTGACCTTTGACCTTTGACCTTTGACCTACACTGCCCTCCAAAAGTTTGGGTATACCTGTAATAAGAACTGATTTTTCACAATCACCCACAGTTCATTTATCATCATTATATTATGGTCTGGCAACAATTTGGTATCAAACTTAACAGTAGACATCACCCTTCAATTTCACACCAGTTTAACATATACGTAAAGCATTTCAGGAGGCAGCCATGCATTAATTAGGCAACCTACCCCAAGAGATATAATTTCTGGTGCAATTAGAAGGTCACTGGTTTGGTCAGTTGTGCAAGCTGAGCATTTTTGCCATTTTGGCATTCTACAAAATCTGACCCTTGTTTGTACTGATGAATATTAAAAATATGTTGACTGATATACAATAAGAATGCCTACACTCATGCAGAAAACTATATTTTCATCTTAGAAACACATTAACATTTTGGGAATACCATAATGTTTTGGGGGTTTCTTTTTCATGGGAAGTAATATTCTTTGCATTTGTGTATAGTATACCCTTACAAGGAAAATAATCACTAAATCAATAATGGTATGTCATGAGATACACATTTATTCATTTTTATTTATTTATCATTTTTCGAATCATTGAGACTTCTCATCTAAGAACCCCCGAACCCGGCAGCGATCACACTGGTATAGCACATCCTAGGGATCTGGCTAGTCAAGTTGTGGAGGTAGTTGTGGTCTTATGGAGACCAAAAAAATTGTCTTACATAGGTTGCAGAAAATCATGGATTGGTCTCTTCAGTCTCCTGATCTGAATTCGACAGAGCTGACATGGGAAGAGCTGGACAGGAAGGTCTGATAAAAATGCCCAGCAAGTGAGCTTCATCTTCAAAAGGTATTGAAATGCATGTCTAGTGACTACCTCCACAACTTCCAACAGAAAAATGACCCCAAACATTCCTCAAGGCTATGTAAACACTACCTTTAGGAAACAGAAGAGAAAGGGGTCCTGAAAATTATGCTATATGGGAAGAGCAGGACAGGAAGGTCCAGGAAAAATGCCCAACAAGTGAGCCTTCCTATGGTAATACATATTTGCAAGTCTGAAGTTCATACCTCAAATGGTTCTTGAGTTATCGCGAGAACAAGAAAGCGGGATGGACGGATAGACAACCTGAAAACATAATGCCTCCAGCACTACCTTTGGTGGGCCGAGGCATAAAAATCTTCTCTCATCGTATTTTATGTCTTTCAATCAAGTTTATGATCTCCGTGATTCATGATTTGTTAATAATTCTCCCAACTCTGTCCATTCCTTCTGCCACATGTTCCCAACTTCTCTATCTGGTCTCTGTTTTCATTATCATTTTCATAAAGTTAATCTAATGTAGTCTTCATTACTGTTACTTTTTTTTCTTACAACTCAAACTTTAATGCACATTATTTTGCTTGTAATGATCAAAATCGTTTCTGCACTAAGTTGTGTTGTCAATATTGTTGATTGCATAATACATATTGTTATATACATGTACTTTGAAAAATGAAAGGGTAATGAAATAAAATCTAAATCTGAAATCTGAAATCTGAATCTGAAATCTCAAAGAAGTTGCAGATCTTTTTCCTTTGGTTCCTTCTCTCCCTCTTTACACTAACTTTTTCACTGCTCTTTGTCTTGTTTTTTTAAACAATTGATGCATCATATTGCAGGTATGAGGCTCACATTCACAAGCATGATGGGAAAGTCGGGAACTGATCCTAGGCAGGATATAACTTGATAAGGGCCTTCTCCGCAAGGGGTAGAATATGCAATAACAGATAAGGTACTTTGAGACAAACTTTATTAGATGTCACCTCAAAGGAGCAATATCATGTATTGAAAAGTTGAAACAAAGGCCACATCAGCCACATAAATCATATTTCATTCAGAAATCTTACGAATCAGGAAATCATTGTTTGTAATAATATAAAATATAATATAATTCCTTTTTGGGATGTGCAAAGCTTATTTGCTCTTTCCATCTTTATGCAGGTCTCTTTCCATCTTTACGCGGGACTCCCTCCCACCGCCACCCCCCACTTTCTATCTCTCTCTCTCCCTTCTGTCTTTCCCACCATACCTTTATCGCTGTCTTTCTCTGTCTCACTCTGTCCCTCTTTCTCTCCCTCTCTTACCCTCTCTGTCTTTCTCTTCTCTCTCTCTCTCTCTCTCTCTCTTTCTCTCTCCTGCCTTATCTCCCTCTCCATTATCTGTCTTTCCCACTATATGTTTGTCTTTCTCTCTGTCTCAATCTGTCCCTCTTTCTCCCCATCTCTCTCTCTTTTTCCTCTCCCTCTTATATCCCCTCTCTCCCTCTCTCTCCTTTTTCTCTCTCCCTGTAATTTTTATATTCTTCCTGGATATCCTACCCTATTTTCTTCTGAATGGTCAGTATAGATTTGTAATTTTTAACTTCATTTCCCTTTACTATGTTTTAAATACTTGTACAGACCTTCGTTTTGGGGCAAACTTTAAAAAATGAACTGAACTGAATGAATGTGGAGGTATATCCATTCCTATAAAATTAATTCTACCATCATTTGGGGCACTGATAAAATTACACAGGAGCAGAGAGTGATTAAGCTCTAAAAAAAAAAGATCTAGAAAATAATGTTTTTACTGAAATACATAAGACCTCGGGTAAGGAAATCTAAGCGATATCGGTTTTATAAACGCTACTATAACAGCAACTACAGTAACAAAAAACAAATTTACAGAGATTTGTCCCTGACCAATGCAGGGGCCCCATTTCATAAAACTTGTTATCAGTAACAACTGCCCCATTTCTATGACAAATTTGCTCTCAGCCAATCAGATTCAAGGATTTCAGTAGCTTATAACAATTAGTGTAACTTGATAACAAGTTTTATGAAATGGGGCCCTGCTAGTAAATCTTGTGGTCCACTTACCACAGTGGAGGTCAGCATCAGAGAAGGTTCCATGTTTAGCATGACCACATTGTGTGGCACACCAACATTGTCCAATTTCCCTGTCACATTGCTTTGGTAGGTACCAGCCATGTTCTGTACAGCCAACTTTATCACTGTGACAGGCTGCTGGAGGAACTTCAACATAGAAATTAAAAAGAAAAACATTAGAGATGATAACTATTGTACAGTGAATGCCACATTATGATATTATCTTCAACTATCCAAATCACTTTGGAAATTATGACCCTGGCTTCAGTTTCAGGAACAGTTATCAGCATTTGGTCAAGGAGTAATTCCACCCAGGTACCCATTTATAAGCTGAAACACATGATACAAATAAAGATAAAAAACATCTTGTACTTGGACATAAGCACTGGGCACAGATTTGAATCCTTAACCTTTCTACTTAGACTCAAGTGAATGAAGTCAATACTAAGATTAAATACCATACAGCTACCCCTGGCCTTGGTGAACTGAACATCATCATCATCACCATCACCATCACCATCACCATCACCATCACCATCACCATCACCATCACCATCACCATCGCCATCACCATCACCATCATCACCATTATCATCATCTCCATCTTCATCGTCATCACCATCTTTGTCATCACCATCATAATCTCCAGTCACCATCATCATCTCCAGTCACCAGTCATAACATTGCAATGTCATATCACTGAGCAAAACTGACACAGAGCTTAAATATCTGATATGTCTTTTTGTGTTTTTAGACATTTTTCATCATTTTGTAAACAAATTTTTTAGGCGTTACTCCCAGTGTTAAAGATTGTATGCTCGATCTGTAATGAAAATCACAAGTCAGGAAAAATTGGAACCAGCGGGATTCGAACCTGTCATCTACTGCTTGCCGGGCAGTGACTTAACCACCTGGCTATTCTGGTTCACGGCCAAGTCACGATGAACTGGAATCAAATACCCAAGATCCTCTTCTTTCTGACTCTTTTTTTTTCATCATCTAGCTTCATCATCAAATGCATTTTATTACCTCTGAAATAGCTAATATCATTATCAACACCATGGAATAGAACCCAGAGTTTTCTGCTGCCATTACCATCATCATAAAAATTTTATTTCTTTTCGACATGAATTGAAACTTACTTCTGGTGACAGCAAGAAGGGTATCATCATGTCTCAGTATACAACACCCTTCTTTCCCTAATTCTGTAGACAATACGTACCACTGTTCCTGCGAGAAGAGCACAGACTATCAGTGCCAGACATGCAGCAAGCTTGGTCATCGGAACAATCAGAGTCAGTTGAACAGGCAGTTGCAGTATCATGATCCACCTAACAAAATATGAATTTCTGCTTTAATCGTTTCATACTTCTTTAAAGGGAAATCCAACCTTAATAGCAAGTTGTTCTGACAGAAAAAGGAATAATCAGAGAAGCAAATTGGTCAAAGTTTGAACGAAATTGGACAAGCAATAAAAAAGTTACGAATTTTTGACAAGTTGTAATCACTATGATATGGGAATTTCAAATGTCACTGTGATGTAGTGGCAGACAATTACTCTCCCATTTGCTCAAACACACAAAATGACTAAAATGTCTCTTTTCAAAAAGTATTGCTCAGCTCAGTAGGATCTTTTCCTTTTATGAGGACCTATATCAATATGCTATCTACAAAACATGTACCGCCCCGAGGGAAAAGGCACTTTGGAGAAAACCACAAATTAATTATGTAGGATATATTTAAGGTCCCTCTCTTCATTTAAGCTCTTTATCACCATGCAACCTATCTTGAATTGAGAGTTTTTAGTTGTGCCATTGAACTTTAACTATTTCTCTTTTGAATTTATTCCATTCTTTGCATGTTCTGATGCACACCCATTCATTAGTTCTCTTTGGGTTGGCTTCGTGAAGTGTTTCCCCTTCCTTATTCTGAAGCATTCCTTTCAGGTACCAGGATGGTTAGATTCTTTTGTTCTCTATTCAATATTCATGACTTGTTAGATGTCTCTATATTCTTATTGGTTCTTGTAAGATGCAAGATGTTTAATATTCATTTGATCTTTTCTGTTATCTTATGAATATGTATTTTGGCGTTGAGATGAACTAATTTCCATTTAGGAAGGATTACACAATTGTTCTTGAATATTCATTTGCTCCCCAAAATCATTCCTGGAATTGGAGCAGACCAAATGAATTTTGAAAAAAAAATTTGATTAATGTGATTGCTTCGTTTTCTGAATTTTTGGATTTTAACTTTCAAAATTGAGCATCAAAACAAAACATCTCATTAGCAAAATAATTGAATATTGAGATGAGTTTGATGTACATGTATTTTGTATTGAAAAAATGAATATTTTTCATTCAGGAATTTTTCAATGACAGCAGACCAAACTTTGATGTGCATTATATGATTTTTTTTTTCTGTCATGATTTTTGAATTTCACCTTTTATATTGCCAGTGCATCATATTTTCCACGAGCGAAATAATTGTACGGACTTTGATGAACATGTACAATTGTATTTGAAAGGTTGCAATAGTTTCTTTCGCAAGCAGGGTGCCAATTTGTTTCTTGAATATATTAGATGCTCCAGAAAGAGTCATCAAAATTCTCGATTAAAGAATTGATAATTTTGTAATGGTATAAAATGAGGACATTTTTTATTTGAAGAAGGGGAGTAATTTGTAGGATATATTTAAGGTCCCTCTCTTCATTTAAGCTCTTTATCACCATGCAACCTATCTTGAATTGAGAGTTTTTAGTTGTGCCATTGAACTTTAACTATTTCTCTTTTGAATTTATTCTATTCTTTGCATGTTCTGATGCACACCCATTCATTACTTCTCTTTGGGTTGGCTTCGTGAAGTGTTTCCCCTTCCTTATTCTGAAGCATTCCTTTCAGGTACCAGGATGGTTAGATTCTTTTGTTCTCTATTCAATATTCATGACTTGTTAGATGTCTCTATATTCTTATTGGTTCTAGTAAGATGCAAGATGTTTAATATTCATTTGATCTTTTCTGTTATCTTATGAATATGTATATTTTCATGTAAATCTTATCTTCTGGAATAAACCCTTGAGTTTCAAAGTCGGAAACCAAGTCAGTCTATACCAGGCAGTCAGAGAGTCAAGACCTGTTTACTTATTTCTCCCTTACATCTGAACCACGCTTAATAAGGACACACTACAATTATATTTTTGTGTACGACAAACGGGAGAGGTGTCCGCAAGTACATCACAATCGACCAACCAAATTGCCAATATGAGATTAGCATATAGATTAAGTCAGTGATTTCATTTTTCAAACAGCATGTATCCATAATTTTCTTAATCCTTTTCCAATTTCTTCCGAACTTTCAGCACAGTTTTTATTTTTCTGCTATTAATCGGGATCTAGACCTAAGTCAAGTCACTAGACCAAATGCTTCAGTCTCTCTGTATCGCCGGTTGTTCCGACCAGACCTCTGTACATAGGAAAGGTTGATAAATGTCAGAAATATTAAAGATTTCCCCATAACAGACGCTTATTTCTGTCTAAGAATACACATGAAACAAAACGGATCCCCGGCATTCCACAACGATGCTCGCAGCTTATTATGTGCAGCAACTCATCGGGAATTCAGACCACTCGACCGTCAAATCGCCGGGAGCGCTCAAGGGGATTGTAGCCGTTGCTTCCATTGTATTGGCGAGATCATCACCAACTACCAAGAACTGGGATTCGAGAGGAGATTTGCAATCTGCTCCGAAATGATGTCATCGAAGCTATTCACTAAAGAATGTCGAGACTGCTAGTTACTTGGGAAACAATTAACTATAAAACTTACGTGATGTGATCACGATATTCTCCACATGTATTTGTGACGTAAATGTAATTTCCTTCGTCAACGAGCTACCTTGATGATTCCATGTCTGATGAGAAACACTGAACAGGTGGTATCGCGATACCACTGATGCGGACGTCTGCTAGATTTGGTTTCACTTCTTGTTTTCTTCTTGGAAACACGTTGCGTTTTTCAGCAAGTTGCGCGTATCAAATCATTCATCTATATTATGTATAGATTCATTTCGTAAAAAATACAGACTTATTTAAATCCGTTAAACAGCTAAATAACAATTAATGTTTTTTAGTAACCATGGAGCTCCGTGTCTAGCTGAAAATACTCAAATGTTTACTCTACACATTATATCATAAGTGATTATTCTATAAATTACACAACACATAAAAGGAAATGGTTCATATATGCATTATTCGTATTGTAATTAAAAGGAAAAACGCGAAATGAACAACGAAAAATTTGTACATTAATTCTGTTGTTCTTCTATTCCTTTTCTCCAATTTTTGAATTTGCCACAAAAATATAAATGAACTAGATCTTGCGATTTCTTTTTTTTTTCAATTACCGGTCGTTTTCATGTACGCAGCAGGAGTTTTAGAAAATGGGGATTTGGGAAAGAAATTGTAAATGGGCTCCAGTCCCCCACAAGCGCTTCTCATTCTGTTGCGATTCGGCTGGTTGTGAATATCAACGCTAGACAATGGACATGTTTCTTCAAAGTGACATAGAAACTGAAATTTGAGTCTTGTGTAGTCTTCAACAATATAAACAAGCAGTCGTCTGTATCGACAAAGATAATACCATATTATTGTCCCATCGATTAGAGCCGTCGAGCTGATTTTACCACTTTAAAACCCAATCCCTCCCTCTCCACCCCCAACCAAAAAAAGGGTGGGGTTTTTTTACTCACCGGCCAGCCTTCACTCTGATGAAAACGTATTACAGACAGTAAGCTAACAAGGATGTGCCATGGCCTAATCGACTGCATCTTGGACTGACAGGCAAATCGAAATTTGTATCCAACGAGATGATCTGCTCCTATGGCAATGTTACAGAAATGGCATGCAAAAATATAAATTTTGTGTAAACTCTTCGGTTAAAAGGTGCATCTACGATCGGAGGGCACGGGGACTAGTGTGATCAAAAGAAAAAAACTTGGCTACGCCTATGATTATGAAGGTATGATGCTTAGGAAACCTGGAGGTTGCACATAAATGGGGATTTATCTCTTTTTTTTTTTCTCTCTCTCTCTCTTTTGGGGGTGTTGTTGTTTTTTTCTCCTGCTTAATTTTTCATTCAGGTGTTGAAAAAAAATTATTTCAAGCGTCCCTACGCAAGTTTCGCTGGCTATTATTGACTTAATTGGTTTCTTCATGGTAATTCCATTTATTCTATTTAGCCTAATACAATACAGTTACCATTTGCAATATTTCGTATAGGATTTCAACACTTAGCAACCGCATTTAATTTGAGTCTTGACTCATAAGTAAAACATCACATGACGAAAGTCACACATATCGTTGTAATATCATTACTACATGTTATTTAGATAAAATAAAAACAAAGTCCATCAAATTAGCTTATTGATTCATGTATAGTAATTTTATCTTCTACTTACCTCATAAGAATACCAATATCATTGATGCACTGATTATAGATAACAAAGACAAACCGATGCGAACTCCTAAGTTATGACTCCCAACAACTTTCACAAAAGATCCTAGAGTAAAATACTCTTAACCGATGGGAACAGACCTCTTTATATACTTCCTATCACAAATGGAAAAGTGGCTCGACATGGGCCGGAACAAACCGACAATGTATTGATTTAGTAGACGATCTAGAAGAGTAAACATTTTCGTTCCTAATGCTATTCATTGTCTGCTTTTCTCGCCTGGTATGTCTTAAAGATGGTTTTTTAGGGATTGAAAAGGCGCAAGTGGGAGCAAGGAGAATGTTGTGTTAACACCTCCTAGGGGTGATGTCATGAACCTTTTAACCGATGCCTTGTAGAAGTTTCTCCTTTTTTGTCTTATACATGGTGGAACAGGTGTCCATGCGCCTTTATACCAATCCTCCCTATTTCTTTCTTTCTCTCTCTCGCTCTCTCTCTCTCTCTCTCTCTCTCTCTTCTTACACACACATACACACAACGCACACACACTGTCACTTTCATCGGGGCAAGAGGAGCACTTTGCCTCCTAACATATTTACGACCAACATTTCAAAAATAGTAACAGCCTTACGATTTGTATCAATATTTATGGTAACCAATGTGTCATAAATAAACAGTGAAAAATATATGAACGCCATTAATCGTAAAGTTTCTCTTGAAAATCCATCAATTGTGGATATATTTCATTTGAATATATTCGATCGATACTTAACACTGTGAACCTCCTTACTTTTATCATGTTTATTTGTGAATACAAGCAAAACCTAATAAATAAGGCCAGTAAATGGGGATGTGCACAGTTGCCTAAATAGACATGATATAATAGTGAAAATGAAATTGTAGATCAAGAGATAATTATGAAAAGGTCATCTAATTTTGTGGTAGTAATAATAAAGATATGGTCTTATTAAACCAGTAGCCCTATCAGTATAAGACCCTTTTTGAGAGAGAGAGAGAGAGGGAGAGTCGTTTAATTTCTTATTACCCCATCATTGTAATTAGATGCCCATCTAATAATCCTTAGGTAGAGAGAGGGAAAATGTGTGTAACACACCTTGTCCAAGACCAAGGATGTAAACACCGAGCAAGGACCAAACCCAGGACATCTAGCATGAGAGTCGACAGCATTCACCACAGTGCTCCCACTAGATGATTATCGTCATTATACATGTATAATATAGCTAAGGCAACACATTTTCTTTTTAAAAAGTTAGAATTATCTCAATGCCTGTTCCACGTTCTAGGTCTAGGCTATGTAGATTCATCACATAAATCAAAAGAATGACCATTACGTGATGTGCTTCGAGCTTTTAACATAGCCTTTATGGATAGACTTACACTTTTCCTCTCCAAAATTGTTACGTTTTTGTATGTTTTTGTTAAGCCCTCTCTTCAGATTAGAATCCATCCCCTATTGCTCGCCTTTCCCTCTAAATCATGGCGCAATTAAAAAGATTTTCCTCTCGACATACATTGACTGAAAGTTTTGCCCCACCCTCCCCTATGAGACCAAGGCCTGGATACGCCACTGTTGTCTGTCTGCATCTTTCTGTCAAGTTTAATTGTTCCCCTTTATCAAACGCTGTCCCAAGGGCGTCGCTAGAGCACTTTGAAAGTCGTAATAATGCAAACTACTTTCTACTTTACCAAATTGATTAAACATATGACAAAGAGCAATCGTTTGTAATATACGGGTGAATGAACCCATCCAGTGTTCATAAGAATATGTCCAAAATTCCTTTTAACATGAATAACGTAGTGATCCCAACTGGATACCAACATGTTTGGCTGAAGTTCAAACTCGGCAATCATTCAGACATATGTTGATACGAATAAGTTTCACAGGATACATACTCAACATGTTTACTAATCCGTCCTTCTTCAGCCTCGCTGCCTCGATAAGGTGCTAAGGTATTCAATCATTATTTTCCTATCTCCCTAGTACCAGATTACATCCCCGCGTTGAAGGTGGGAAAGGGTTGCCTAAGAGCATTAGTGCCGCGACAGGGATTCGAACCCCGCACCATTTGATTCAGAGTCCGGTGATTCATCCACTAGACCTCAACACCTTTACACCCACCTTTATGCCAGAAAACTTTAGAGTCTGACGTAAACGTGGCAAAATGTTTATGTTAACGTCGATTATTTCAACATATTCAAATATTTTTCCCTCAATTTTCTTTTTTAATAGACTTTAGGGGGAGGAGACGTGAATTAATCTTGTTGGTAAATGGGGATTTAGGGAATCATGTTCATTTGTTAAAGGTTGCCACGCTGAGATAACAGTAAAAATTGATGATCAATTTTTAAATACAATTTCAATCCCCACTCCTTCAATTCTCCCCCACCCAGCGAAGGTGTATCCCTGATCGTAGCCTTCAACTCCTGCTCCATGCTTGACTCGATGACATGGTAACCTTGCCCGGTTAAGGTTCTCAAGGTCTCTGGAGATTAAGTTCAAGGAGAAGTTTGGCGCCTAAACATAAATCAAACGGTCAGAGATTCAGGGGCTTGTGAGGCTTGTGAGGTTCGGGATTGTAAGAAATTGAGACAGGCGAAATTTCAGGGTAAAAAGGGACCCACAGAATGTTATGTCATTTTTCGGAGCCGGGGGTGGAGGGCTTGTTAGAGAATTATCTCCCCCCCCCCCCCCCGAATTCTGGATCCGCCAGTGATACCTGTGAGAGCTCGAGGGCGTGTATAGGCAATATACGAGCACAGTATCTCACCTTATCCCTATTGTCAATCAAGGGGCAAATAAAAAATTTAAGTAGGTTATTCAAGTGAACTCTGATGAGCATCTAATAATCATCCGTCTATAATTTGTTATACCACCTGTATTGTATATACCATATCTTGTAAATGTGTTGTATATATCATATTAAACTGAAGCTCCCAAATAGCGCCATCTTTTATCAGGATTTGAAAAGTGTCTGTTTTCTCATTTTCCCGTCATGTCCCATTCTAGTTTGTATTAGCTTAGAATGTAACTGCATGCAATTGTTCACATAGCAAGTCAAAAATAATAGTTTGAAATATAAACTCTGCCTATTATCCAACCATGCTGTTTGTGAAAATTCAAAATAAAATGTCAATAATTTTCAAATTATAATCTTAATTTAGGAATCACTGTAAGATGGCGCTGTTCAGGTTTTACCAGTTTCATGCCACTTTAATTGTTCAAACAACGCCCTTGAAAGAGCAATAGTGCATATTGAAAGAGCCATCTTATATAAAGATGGCCAAAATAAAATATATAAGTGAATATACAACTATGACAACTTAATCATCTATCTGCACTTTGTACTTTATAAAGTGAAATTATATTCATATAGAAAAATCTTCATCGAAAAGCTTCAGCCAATTATGCTGTCTTGCTGCATTATCATATGTTTTTCTTCAAAAATTTGCTAGGATATTTACTCTGTGTTTTTTTTTTATGTCACTTGTTATGTCACTTTCTTCACTTGTTTGTTTTGGGGGAGTGGGCATACATAATTATTTCTTATCGAGTCAGCTAGTTTCGTATTCAATATTGCAAACGACTACTAAGATTGAATATGAAGACTGCAAATTGTATAGTGTTTGGAGATTTTCGTCACCCGGCCTCGGAACACTTCTGAAAAAGACGTCTGTTTTTATTTGTTCTCTTATCCTTCCTTCATCGAAAAGCTTCAGCCAATTATGCTGTTTTGCTGCATTATCATGTTTTTCTTCAAAAAGTAGCTAGGATAATTACTCTGTGTTTTTCTTTTTTTTTTCTTCACTTGTTTGTTTTTGGGGAGTGGGCATACATAATTATTTCTTATCGAGTCAGCTAGTTTCGTATTCTATATTGCAAACGACTACTAAGTTTCGTATTCTATATTGCAAACGACTACTAAAATTGAATATGAAGACTGCAAATTGTATGGTGTTTGTTTTTGGGGAGTGGGCATACATAATTATTTCTTATCGAGTCAGCTACTTTCGTATTCAATATTGCAAACGACTACTAAGATTGAATAAGAAGACTGCAAATTGTATGGTGTTTGGAGATTTTCGTCACCCGGCCTCCGAACACTTCTAAAACAGACGTCTGTTTTTATCTTTGTCCTATTATCCTTCCTTCATTAAATCTGTTTTGAATTTCGCTCTGATATGAAAAGAACATTTATTATATTCAGAACCACCATTGCCTAAATCATTAAAAACAATCGTGGAAATTTACTAGTTTGTTGAGTGACATGGCTCACAAACACAACTCTGGAATAGCTCTAACATTGGAGCATTGCCAAATTGTAGATGTACAGGTGTCACCCTTACTACTTACTACTTAAATTCGTATTTATTAATTTCCAACAGAAAGAAAAGACAATGGCATTACAGACATTGTTACAGAAAATATGAACAATATATGTACAAATTCAATTTACCTTGATAAGTGTAGAAGTACACTGTACATATAAATAAATTATTATAATGAATTCATAAAAATTCTTAATTTCTGAGGAAATTTCTACCACTACTACTACTACTACTACTACTACTACTACTACTACTACTACTACTACTGTTACAACTACTACAGCTACTACTACTACTACCCCTTCTATTACTACTACTATTACTACTACTACTACTACTACTACTACTACTACTACTACTACTACTACTACTACTACTACTACTTCTACTCCTTCTATTACTACTACTATTACTATTACTATTACTATTATTATTATTATTCTTGATTTTGCTATTGGGAAATTTTCGTCTTACTTTCGGAAAGTTTATTCTGACGCCAACTCCCTCCCTATTTGAGCTGCTCTAGCTCTCGAGATGCCTCTTAAACTCAACATACTTTCTTTAGATTTCGCGGCATTCTAGTAACAGATGATATGTGTCTAAAATATATGATCTGCAACAAATCAAAATTGCCTCACACTTAGAAAAGAACAATGCACATTGTTGTTTTCCTCAGAGGTATATAATGTCCAACTTTCCACTCGCTATTCTGTGAATATCTAGTATGTAAGCTTATATGTTTAGCCTCAAACTGTTACTATTGTTATCTGTTATTATAATTATGCCAAGGTAGACAGAAGTGACTGCAATATATTTTTTTTCGCAGCTTTTATTATCCTCCTTTATTTGTAGTAAAGCTTTCGATCTATAATCTTCATCAGGACTTGATGGCTGACATTTACATCGGAATATACAGTCGGATTTCTTACAATTGTTAAGTACTAATTATTATAATTGTATTTATTATATTCATTATTAGTAGTTACTAGTTTTATCATCCTTATTATTATTATTATTATTATTATTATATTGTTTTTATTGTTATTATTAACATCATCATCATTGTAAAAACTTTTAAAGAATAAATCACTGTGTGAAAATATACTAGCATGTATATACATATATATATATAATCTATTTCTGTAATAATATTTTATTTTATTTTATTCTATTTGTTTCCACGATCAGTTTACAGAATGTATGTAGAATGAGAATGCAAAATATAAGCATATAAACCAAATGGCATAATACAAAGGATAATACAAATATAATAACAGCTCAGTATAGTAAATGTTATCCACTAGTTGTAGTAAACGCATACAGTTGTGGGTGACCCTCTGAAAAGCGAGGCTTGTCGAGTTAGGTCCCAATTTAGCAAAGAAAAGGACCTGGAAAGTAGAATTGGTGCGATCAAGATGAGAAGAAAACAAAGGAAAAAATGGAAATCAGCACATGGAAACACAACAGAGCATAAAAAATATACTTTGCATGTCTATAAATATAGATCTTTTTTATGAATATTTGCAAACTATACAGATAATGAGTGTAAATGATTACCATATGGACAAGATTGTTGTGCTAACTGGTCGCTGTTGCTTTTTAAGGTGACATGTGCTTCTTTGAGGATCTACGTGTATATGTTAGCTTCACTTGTTCTTAAAATATATACAACATTGCATTTGCAGTAATTGCATGAACACATAATATGATACCATATAATATGGTACAACACAATATGCCGGTATCAAACCAGTTGCATAACAGTAACTGTCTACGATTTATAGCCGATTTGGTCTCGCTGATCTTGAAACAATCTTGAAATTAGTCTGTTAATTCATCGGAGTAAGACAAAAATCACCTCCGAAAGTGAAAGAAAAGTGAATAACATTTGATTTAGGAAAGATATTAAGGAAATTCTATTCGTACCACGGTAATTAAATCATGAAAATCATCATCATTTAGGGAAGTACCATTGCACTTACACCAATAATATATACAATCTTTTCCAACATGCATTTTCAAAAGTTGAATTGAACAATCACAATAACCCCATAATCATCTCCTCATCTCCCTCATTCCCAAAAGAATAAACCTGCTTCTTCGTCTCACCCTCGGACCCCTGGGGAAACCCCAGGAAATGACAAGTTTATTCATTTTCCACGAAAAGATTACACTTTATAGCACATTATCGGAATGGAGTCATGACAGGTGGTTGCCTCGTTCATGTACATGTTAACCTTGATTTCATGCTTGTATTTATATGATCATTGTTGCTGGTGTAGGTTTCACGCCGATTTTCCATCGTTGATTGGACGATTTTCGCCTGCCTAATCAGATTGACTTATGACCTTATGAAGTTCACGGCTGTTTTGGGATGGTGTTATTACCCCTATCCTCACACTTGCCAACTCTTCAACCTTCAACAAGTACAAAAAGGATTTGGGCGAGTGGTAGACAGTGGGCGTCTTAAGCCCTTTTGAATTGGATAACAAATTTGCTGACACGATAGTCACAAATATTCCAACAAGCGAAATATTCCTTAGTACTAGTATTTGGCCGACAAGGTAAAAACATTTCCTCATATATAGAATTATCTGATAGAGGTTTTAAAAATATTTGAAAAAAAACCCTCCCCCAAGAAAATCATATAATCATTGGATTTAGCGTCAGAAAAAAAAGTATTTAAAAATCGACAGATTTATTGTTTACATGTGTATAAAATTATATAAATATATATATAAAACAGATACATAATACGTAAAGAGAGAGTGTGTGTTTGGGCTAGCTGGGCTAATGTGCGCGGATGCGCAGTGTGGGTGTGTGTGTGTGTGTGTGTGCGTGTGGGTGGGCGTGTTTAGCCGTATGTCCGAGGACATTTTCGGACAGAGAACAAAAAAAAATCATGAGAACAGTGGTCCTCGGAAGCAGGACAATAGTCCTCGAACATCGAACAATGAATTTGTGCCTTATTCCGTCGACTGTCCGAGGACGGAGGAATAATAGAGGAACAATGCTTGTCCTCGGAAGTAAAGCCATGTAAAACGGTGTGTGTGGGGGTGTGTCTGGGTGTGTGTGTATGTGTACATGTATACGCATTCAAACCGGTGACATCGAACAAAGAGAACAATGGGTCATCGGTAGTAATTCAATAGGTCATCGGTTGTCAACAATTGGTGAGGTTTATTCCGTCAATGAATTTTGTGACGCAATTCGATAGTGGAGTCATCGGTTGAAATTCGAACAATAGAAAACATAGATGGGTGTGCGCGTAAGTGTGTGTGCGTGTATGTGTGTGTGTGTGCCAATATTGCATGTAAAATTCTACTTTTATAAATTGCACGTATTAACTGACTTTAGAATGTAATTATGTTAGTGGAATTATGTTAGGCCTATACTCATGATATCAGAAAATCGCTAGAAAATCCAGGTGAATTTAACTTTTTGACGGGGGGGGGGGTGAAAAATAAGTGAATATATAAACTAGATTATGACGTTTTTAAAAACCACAAATAATCTTCATTGTGTGGACTTTATTTTTTTTTAGTTTCATTTAATTTAGAAGGCCAAAGAATAGCTGTTATTCATAGGAAGACAATGGTGATCATAATATTATGAACATAAATAAAACGAGTATATAAAACATGGCCGGCTTTCAGAACTATGGGTAAGATCAGCTAAAAATTGCAGGTACCTTATATCGTGTAAGTGCTTCTTCAATTTTGTCTTTTAACGATAGACGAAAACATGCGGGTTAGTAATTTGTCCATGTTAATAATCACGTACACAACGGTACCAAACTCCGCTCACTTATTCTTGATAATATAAGATCAAGAATACATTTTTAAAAGTGATTATTTAATAATTTTGATATCAAGCCGACAGGTCCGTGTGTTCATTTTTCAGACGGCTAATAACGATTCGTTACGATCCTTAAAGCATTCAATTTTCGTGATAGTTGAAAGGAGAATCGTGATACAAGTGGTGGAATATCGCAATATTTTGGACTGCTGTATTTGCGGTGACCGTTGGACTTATGCCATACATAATCGAATGATAACCATAGCTGAAGGTGAGTTCCTTCGAAATATCAGAAGGATATTATAAGAAATATTAGTCTAAAGTCATGCTGTCCCGTATTCTGCTAAACTCGACACAGGGTCAAAAGTAGAGTTTTAACAAAGAAAGTTAGACAGAGGTTTAAGTATTCCCTCTGTTCAACGGTTATAACATGTCGTTTTTCCGAAGGTTAGTTTTCCTGAAGGTTCGTTCCTCCGAAGGTTCATAATTCCGAAAATTAAAAAAAGGGGTTCATTTTTCCATAAATGAAATAGGTTTCGTAATTTCGAAAATGAAAACGGGTTCATAATTCTAAAAAGTTTTGTAGGACTCTATTGCATTTTCGGAATTACGAACATTCTGAGTAATGCATCAAATGTTCGGAATTATGAACCACCTGCCATGGGAATATTTTTTTTTCGGAATTTCGAACCTTCGAAAAAAAAAAACACCGAGTATCCCGATGACTTTAGTCCTCGCGTCGAGTTTATTTGAATTGGTAGAATACGGGTCTTTGTCTTTATACTGTATCTTCATCACTATATCCAAATTTAGTGTCCCAAGCGATAATGTATTATTATACCCTACCCCGTACTTTCTATCTACTTACAATATTACTGAATTTTCTTTTATCATTTGGGATTCAGGAAAACTTTACTTTTTTTTTTACTTCATATCAAACTTTAGATGAAATGGTGATGAAATTGATCATCTATAGACAACAGCCATGATAGAGGCCGCGAAGGCAGGAGCTGACCTCTACTGTAACAGTATTTTGTATATTACTAGTGGTTGTATTTCCGTAACTGAGACATGTCCAATTTCAAGTTATTGTTAAAATTGGATTATTTTCAAGCAGGGATGGAGTGGCCATGGGCATGATGGGGAGTTTGGGAAAGTTTTATGGCTTCAGGGCCGGTCAGTTTATGGTCTGAGGGCCGGTTGATATAGGCTGAATGGGGCGGTTTTATCGAATTCCCCCAACCGAATTTCAGTCCCAGTCCACCCCTGTTCTCATGTTTTGCAGGCGTTACTAAAGGTTTACATTATTTTTACATTTCACAGGGTTCACAATATCACAAGAAGGTGCAGTTCAGCAGTCACATTTGGACCATTGTGATATCACACTACAACTGGCAACATAACGAGGAAATCGTCTGAAGAAGCACAATCAAGGAAGAGATTTGGCCTTTGGATGAGAAACTTCGTTCTGCAAGAAGCTTAAAGGCCACATTTGAAATAAATTCTTCAACTTCATCAAATGAATAGTATGGTTTTAATATAAAATATAAAAAGAATCATAAAAAGTACCCGAGAACTTGTCTCCCGATAAATGTCAAAACAGGACTATTCAAAGTTTTCACAATGTCAATTTTTGGTAGCGTCCAACTGGCCCTGGAGAAGAAAAGGTGCCAGTCGGATCCAGGACCGGTTGGCATTTCCAGAACCTCCTTAGGCTTACAACAACCTATGTTTGCACCAACTTCAAAGCGGCTTGAAGAATTTGAAGCCGCACCAAACCTTTTGGAACCAGATGTCCTCGAAGTTAAAGGCTTATCAAAGAACGAATTAACATGTTCATCAAGAGAACTCCCAAAAATGTCAAGGCGCAGGAGAAAGTTTAACAAAAAACTATTAGAAGTACTGTCGTCTCCTTTCGGATTGTTCCTGCTTCTGATGGCGTACATGGTGCTGGGGGCTTTCATGTTCATCTACGTTGAATCAAATCTCGCTAAATCCTTGCACACGAGATTGGAGGAGACCAGAATGGATTACGCCAAGCATTTGATCCTGAACGAGAGTTGCTATGAAGACGTAGAATGTGTCTACATGTGGCTACAGGAATGGGAGAACCAGCTGCGGAATTTTCCAGTAGGAATCATCGGTTATGTCGATGAGGCATTTGACTTATGGTCCTTCGAAAATGCTTTCCATTTGTGTTTCTCTGTCGTCACTACAATAGGTATGAGACATTCTGTACAACTGGCGGACCAGGGAAGGGGGCACGGACCACCCCGGCAAATTTTGATTACTATTTTTTTGAATATATATATTTCAATGTAATGTTTCCTGTCCTCCTTCACATCACCATAATATTTATGAAAGCTTTGTCATACTGTCATAATTGATTCAATATGGTTAAGGAACGACATTTATGGAGTAAAAATGCTTGTATTCTCCTACTGAAGATGGAAAGTATTTATCATACATGTAATTTTAATCGTATTTGTAGATCTTGTCAAAGAACTGAAGATATATCATATCGCTAACTACCAAAGTGTCCTAGTGAGACTGCTTTATTTGTTTTTTTTGTGTGTTTATATCAAGTAGTAGGATAGTGGCTTATTAGCCTCAATTTTAATCGAAAGGATTAGGTTTAATTCTTAGGCAGGACAAATTTTGCAACTCATTCATCTACTTTTACTTTTGTACTCTTTGCTCTCTTGAGTCGGTGTATTCAATAAGCCCGAGTTTGTAATTACAATCCGGGGGAGCGTTTCATCAAGCGTTTTGTCAGTGATTTTTACCGACAACTGTTATAAGCTACGGAAATCCTTGCATCTGATTGGCAGAGAGCACATTCGTCAGTAAATATCACTGACAAGACACTTGATGAAACACTCCCCTGGTCATTTCAGAATCATTTGTACCATGAAGTAATTACGAACTGGCTTATCAATATCATGGGCTTTGTGGATATAATCGTTTGGGGTAAATAATGTCTTGCTTTTACTGAAACAAGATTTTTGTTTTAATCGCTTTGTATATTAGATCCATTTCTTTTATCAGAAATCGCAGATGAAGGGCTTGTGTTTCATGAGTAGACCCACACTCTAAAACCTACTTTTAACTTGCTGGATCCAACAGTATATAAACGTTGAAGCCAGCAAGCTAAAAATGTTGATTTATCATTTCGAAAAAATGGTCACTTTTCCACCTTATCACTGTTTATTAAACATCTGAGTTTTTTAGAGTGGACAACACACTGTAAAAAATAACTGTAGATTAACAGGTTTTTTGGACTTGTAAAATTTTTTTGGACTTGTACAAGTTTTGGCCGTTTTTCTGTTAATACGGTATTTTTCTTGTGAAATGGCAGGAAAATTGTTTTCTTTTGAAATGGCAAAATGGCTAATTTTCCTGCCATTTCACAAGAAAAATACCGTATTAACAGAAAACCTGTAATTTTACAAGTAAAAAAACCTGTTAATCTACAGTTATTTTTTACAGTGCAGATCCCTTGTACGTGGGGTTTTGGGTACTGCAGGGCCCCACTTTTTCTCTCATTTATTTATTTTATTTTATTTATTTTTTTAAAACTTGTAACAGTTAACACTTAACACTTAACACATTCTCCAAGAATATTGTCCTCGCCATTTTTCAGATGGCCGCCAGCTTTTATTTCTCTTCCAAAATTGCCGCAATATCTTCTTTTTATGGGCTAGATGCAACAGGCATTATTTTCATAACTTTAAATTAAAAATAGCCCTTAACTGTGTCTAAAGCCACAAAAAGTGAATATCATTGGTGCTTTAATCCTTTACAGGTTATGGTAACATTACACCAATCACCAAGCTTGGTCGTATTCTGGTTATCATATATGCAACTTTTGGAATACCGATCATGCTTCTATTCGTCTCAGACATGGGTAAGTTTGATTTGACTTGATGTGTATTTATTTCCAAAAACCTCATCACACACATTTGATATGTAATAACACACCGCAATAGACCGCTTCATTAACCCTAATCCCATTGGGGGGGGGGGGCCTTTTTGGCCCCCCTGTAGTTTTTTTCGCCGTGCTTCTAGACCGTTTGGAATTTCACGTTCAAACTTCATGACTTTTTTCTCTCAAGTCTCACGCATATTTTGATATATAATTCACCCCGGTTGGACATGTAGAACTGATTTTAGAGGTCGATAATTGCTTGACCATCACAAAAAAAAGCAATTTTTGTACAGGTTTCTATGTAATTCATATATCCAATGCCATGTAAACTCCAGATCTGTTATAATTGATATGATGAATTAGAATTTGGATTATTTCTTTGTTATTAGTTTATTTCATATACTTCAGAGATAAATTCTAAGAAAAAAAAAACAATAAAAACAATAAAATACATAGAATAAAAACAATGAAATACAAAAGAAATATCCCTTTTTCGTTGGGTATATCCGGGAATACTAATATGCTAATTTATGCAAATTAGTAATATTTTTATCACCAGAAAAAACATGGATGAGATGAATTACATCATTTGAAAGTAGTTTTTAAAAAAACCTGAATAAAACCTGTAATTTCTCATGATTTTAGATGAAAATCAGATTTTTCCCCAAAAAACATTAAAAAATTGCATATTCAAAATTTAAATTAATTCTTTAAAAAAAAGTAAAGGTCCATTTTTTTAAAATCTTATTCTACTTGATATGTTTTACGTCTTTGCCAATTTTCAAGTCAATCGGTCTATTCGTTGCCGAGATCTAAGGGGGGCCAAAAAGGCCCCCCCCCCCCATGGACTCAAGTCCTCCAAATAACCCAGTGGGATTAGGGTTAATGTATCTAAATTTTATACGTACCTTTCAAATAAAGGTTATACCAATGACAACCTGAAAGCTTGCCAGATGCTTGCCGGACAAAGCAACAAATAATGTATGCAAACTGAATTCCAAGCATTGAGTTTCATTTATTTAAAAAAAAAAGGTTAATGGTATAGCTCGTCAATTGGTGCTTAGAGAATCTGCATAAATTTGTATACATCATAGGAAAATGGGTCGTCATAAAGCTTTTCGAGGACGCCCTCATACATGTCACAATAAACAAATGTGTCATAATGAAAACACAAAATTAAATATTTCAGTATAAGATGACTATTCACACAAACGGTGCGTAAAATGAGACAAGGAAACTGAAAATAGTAATAATAATGATATTATCATTATTCTGGATTTATACGGCGCCTGATACATCTACGATGTCTATAAGCAATTGCATATATATTACCACCCCGTTCATCGGGTACATGTCTTGCCCACACAATGTATGCACCTTCTCTACTCCCTGGTGAGCAGAGAAGCAAGGGGTGAGGGGTCAGAGAGAAGAGAAGAGAAGAGGAGAGGAAATGAAATGTGAAAACGCTATGCATATACTCTTTTTCACACTGTGTTCACAGAAAGAAACACGAAGAGAATCACACAAAGATTGGACACCACAGTGTGACCACAAGGAGTTATTTATAATGATGAGGAGTTTAGAACAGAACAAAATAAATTGCTCTGGTATTATGATTATCTACCGGTGTGTTTTACACCATGGGTAGGGCCTCCACGGAAAACAGTGCTTAATTACTGATGGAGCCTCCCTACTGAAATAAGACAAATAAATAAATGGGTTATGTTCTCTCTCCCACTCCCTTATTCGCTTTCTCTATCTCAGCCGGGTGTACCCAGCATAAAGGGTGGAGCCAGAATCCCCATCCCGCTTAAAGCCACGAGAAAATAAGATTAATATAACTTTCAGTGTGTCTACGTCACGAGGCGTTGCCTAGATACATACCGCATCCTCTCTTGGACAGGCCAGTAGCCAGGGTTTCTAAAGGGGTGGGTCGCTTTTTTGGCAAAAATGGACCTTTTTGCCTTCGGCAGGTCCTTGCTAGGGGGTCCGGGGGCATGCTCCCCCGGAAAATTTTAAAATCTAGATGCTTTCTGCTGCAATTTAAGGACTCCCGAGGGGAAATTTAGGGGTTGTGAATGATGATTTTGAACACACATTTTTGAAGTCGCAGAAAAAGCGGACGTCAGCCCAAGAAGGGGGGGGGGGGGTCGTCCGACCCCTCCGACCCCCCTCTGGCTACGGGCCTGTTGGATGTCTTTTTCCCTCTCCCCTATAATCTCCCCTCTCTTATTTCACTATCTACTTTTATCTCTTTTTCTCCTCTCTCTCCCTAATAATATTATTAATATAACGAAATAATCGTACTACTGTATTCTTCGTTTGATTTCAGGCACCGTGACAGCGCGGTTGGTGAAACGTTTCGTGTTGATATACAAGACGAAACGAAGATCAAAATTGGAGGCGCGTCGCAAACTGACGAAACGACGGACAACAATGAATCATGACACCATTGCAACCAAAGAAAATACTAGGAAAAATGGCAGGAACATTGATGAAGAAATAGGCTTGACTATAATAATGGAACCCAAGTTAAATTCCAAAGATTTGCCCAATAAGAACAATGGGTGTGATGAACATGATGAAGGCTCGCGAGATGGAAATGATCGGGGAAGGGAGCTACCAGATGAATTGGACGATGGAAATAGTCATGAAAAGAATACAGATATAATTCTGAATGACGTGAACGCGAAATCTAAACTTCCTGGGAAAAAACGAGCGAAGCATAGGATTCCTGTTATAACTGTTGACTCAGACACTAGCTGTAATGAATCAGACATTGAAGAAATCATAGGTGAGATCATAGAAGATGATGCGGATCTTTATGATACGGCGGAGATCGCTATACACGCAGCATGGGACGAGAGCGAATCAGAAGACGATCTCGATGTCGCTGACGTCCAAGAATCGACACCTGAAGGATGGTATCGAGACAGACTATCGCAGAGAGAAGATTATTCCCCAGATACCATGGCTACGACGGAAGTTATAGTTGAATCGAGAGGCAAGTCGAGATATCGTAGATCGCTCAGTGACCCCGTGAAAGGAACGAGGCTCTTAGAAACGTATTCCCGTCAAAGAAAATATTTAGAGAAAGCAAAGGAAACAGATTCTAACCAACCATTTGATCAGCCCGCTCAAAATGGGTATGCTAATTCAAAAGACGTTTCGAGAGCATCCACTGACAAGCCCTTGGATCCGAAGATGCACGATGTAATCAAAGGTGTAAACGTGGCGGAGTATGACATGTTTTCAAACCGAACCCTTCCTGTCATCGCTGAAGCAACGATGAAGGGCCAGAAGGACAGTAGCCAACAGGCGAGTCATACAGGTACTCAGGAAATCTCTTCCAATGGTGAAGCCAAATCTTCCGATAAACCTAAATTTTCTCACCGTAAGGTTTCATTTCAAGGTGCGTCGCCATCTCTCGGGAATATGGATAAGGATGTAAATGACCTTTCCTTCCCCTGGTGGATGGCGTTTTGTCTTCTCTTTTTATACCTCCTCATAGGAATGTTCATGTTCCATCACGCACTGGAGTGGACTTACCTGGATTCTTTCTATTATTCTTTCGTGTCACTGAGTACAATAGGCTTTGGTGATCTCTATTACCAACCAAGTGAGGTGCGCGGATCCATATTTTACACATTCATATACTGTTTTGTGGGATTCTGCTACACATCCATGTGCATGAGTTTGAGTTCACGGGAACTGTTGCGCATTGCGCGTCGCGTCGCATGGAAGATTGGTTACTACAGAAGCAGACGATGGAAGCGGGATTTTCGCGCTTTTTGGAAGGCGCGTAAACTCAAGGTTCCAAGACGGGCTGGAAGATGGACATTGCGGCGAAGAAAAACGCTGCGTGTGCAGCGCATGGTTTCGGAAACTTCTATGGCTTACCCCTGATATATTCGACATAAAACGAGAGTTATCTCCTACAATTTAATGAATGATCATGATAAATTGGGCGTATGTTCTTTAGCCCTATGTTAGACTGACATCAATTTGTGTTGGCATGTAAAATTATTGTTTAAGAACGTTGGGGAATTACGGACCCTGAGGCATCCCTTATGACTTTTCACTAATCTATTTTAAGGGCTTCTATGTAATTTGCAAATACAATAGAAGCAAATTTTGATTTACCGTACACAAAATGCATTAATGCCTCAGTCACAATTGGGGCCGGCTGCCGTCCCATAATGGCCTCTGGAGGTCACCGCCCGATTTTCAAATTCGTTGGGTCACCGGCGAGTTTTTCCGATGTTTGGAAGATGTCGGTCTAGCAGTCACGAGAAATTGCTCCCCGTGCAGTCACCGGACGCATGCCGGCCGACACTTATGAGAGAAAAACTGACGGACATCAGACGGAGATCGGCAGGATATCTTCCGGGCGCCGGCAGAAGACCTCAGGGAAGCAGGACGGTCACCTTGCGGCCATCTGCCGATAGTAGGTCATCGTGCGATCATCTGGAGGTGGCCCTGCGGTCTCCGGGGGGTAACCAGTAGTGTTCCCGACGAGTGACCGATGATTATCGGCCGAATTTGATTGTTTAAGCGTCCTTTTGGTTTGTTTACACAACGATGACCCCGATTAGCGTCCGGTTGTCTGCCGGTCACCGCACGAATGCTCCGATGACCGCCCGATTTTAGACCAAAAACTCATCGGACGGGGCTCGTACATGGCATCGAAGGCTATTGTGACTGAGGCATTACGTCATAATTATACGACGTGATATAATGTCGGTGTGGTGAGCTTTCAGTGGCATAGCTATGGGGGCAGAGATAACAAGAGAGAAAAAAAGAACGTGTAAGGAAGGACCGTGAAAAGAAGAAGATACGACAACCTACCACACCTCCCAACAAGAGGGGTTATCTTATCTACCTAGTAAGGCCCCCCCCCCCCCCCCCCCCCCCCCGTCAATGGGTGAAAACATATTCCGTCTCTTATTACGTTTTAATGAACTTTGATTGAAGATGTGTGGTATTATATTCGAGGTAAACATGACAAGATACAGAGTACAGAGAAGTATAATGGTGCATGGGAAATAAATTTATGCATAAACGATTAATAGTATTCATTAATATAGACTGAGATTATACATAAATTCTTCCAGAATAATCTGGATCCCATACATGACGGCCTGATGATTCAAGATTTGTTTTTACTTTAGTGTTTGTTTGTTTGTTTGTTGTTTTTTAATGTATATATTTATTGTTGTATTTTAAGATCAGTTTCGTTTGCCATATTCACGTTCTTTTCAAGATCGTGTCTTTCTTTCCTTTAAAATGTTCTAGAGCTTTTATTCTGAACTCATTTTTTTCAGATTCAGATTCAGATTTTATTGACTGTTTTCAATCATATTAACATGATACTGTAGTGCATAACATAAATTGAATACAGTAACAACAATATATAACAATGATGTTTTCCGTAGATATGGGCACATAATCAAATAAGTAAAAAATGTGATGCACAACCATTGACCTATTAAGTGATGTTGAAAACAGTTGGACATGTTTAAAAGCAAAGCTTGTACTATATTACATGTCCAGAAACTTATAAAACTTAATCACGATTGGGTCGTTCAATAATATTAAATTCATAAAGCATCATTATGAGAAGCGAATTATTGATAAGTGGGTTGAGGTGGAAGGACTATTGCCTCAACCCACACGAAAAACTGAGTGTGAAAGTAAAGTGGAAGTGCAACACGGTGGTTTCATCAGGTCATATAGTCCATTATTTTGAAAGCCCTGCATGTCTGCTTATTTCAAAATGAAACCACTAAAATTAAGGCATAAATGATACCAAACATTACGACGTAATAATATGATAACATAGACTCTCATCGCCCCGCTTGAATATCGATTCGCATGAGTTGTTCTTCTCATAATCACAAGGAGATTTGAAAAGAAACACCATTCACTATAACTGCAGTGTGTTATGCTGTCATTTTTTCTCAACGTGTGATCGAATGTCAATGTGCTGGTAGCAATGTGTGCTATATACGTCATTTTGGTTGATTTCACTGGTGCATGAGCGTAAGGCATTGGCGATGGCGTATCTAGGGCATGATCTAGAGTTTATGGCGCCCCACCGCTCCCTGCCAAAACTTTTCTATATAACTGTATAAGCGAGGGGGCAAAGCGGCCGAGTGGTAGATTTTTTTTTACCCTTAAAAAACAAACACACTGCAGTTTCGTATGCATTTTACCCATGAAATTTCGCAAGGGGGCACTACAGTCGAGGGGTAGAGTTTCGAAGTTAGAAAATTGATAGACAGTTTTGCATTCAGTTCCTCAAATGGAGCGCAAAATTAACGAAAACCGCGGAGAAATATTGTCGAGGAATTCAGCAAGGCAATCAGAAGTTAAGATTCTTTCAAAATTAATGTTGAGCCTTTGCAAATCCTGTTTTATACACTTTACCCTATTGGAGGGGGCAACATTTAACAAAAGGATGACGATGACTTATTTTAATAGGAAACAGAGCAACGATAATTACATTTTTTTCAAATAGTGAACTCTTTAAAAACGCTATATCCTATTGTGAGGTGCGAAATTACGAGTTTTTTTTAATGAAAGACGTTTCCATGAAATCAAGGTATGAAAAATGGGGGAAAACCCACTTCAGTGCCTTAAATTTATGGGAGGGGTGTTCTCCCTCCCAGCCTCCCAGCCTCCCAGGGTAAGGGAAATTTTTTGGGCATTTTTCTATCTGAAAATCAAGTTTCATTTGCATTTTGGTACAATCATGAAATCCAAATAGGTAGGGTCTTAGGTCAAGCGGACCTGGGGGGGGGGGGGTGCCCACGCACCCCTCTCACCCGCCTTAGTTACGGGCCTGAGGTTGTTTGGTAAGAGTCTCATGCACCTATTTCGAATCTTCCTATGTAGTCTGGGAGCCTTTTTACCCATAAGACTTACCCCGTAAAGTTACTTAGCCCACATATGGGGTGTTGCAAGAAAGTTGCGATTGATTGCAAGTTGCAACTGATCGGTACTGACCAATCAAAATCATTGATGCAAGCGCATCTTCTTGAATGGGCAGACCCTGAACCATTCAGAATGGTTGTTCTAATTTGCTTTACAATTTGCAATTGATTGCAACTTTCTTGCAACACCCCATAAGTCATTGACAAAAAAGTTGTCAGCCTCACCGTAGCCGCCGGGTTTAGCCCCCACAGCGCCCCCTCCACCCAAGGGATCCCAAAGTCGGGTCGATTTCACTCCATCTCCCCCATGCACCAAATTTTGTCAGTAGCAAGTAGTATGACTGGACATTACAAAACAAAAAATAACAAAATTTTCCGTCGGGATGGGGTGTCAGACGGCCCCTAAAAATTGGGGTAAATTTTTCCCCTTAAAGCCCACGGACCAAATTTTATCAGAAGGAAAAGCTATGGATGTACATTCCAAAAATATGAAAACTGACAAAATTGTCTATCGGTAAGGGGTATCAGATCCCCTGATATGAAAACCCCAAAGTTCCCTTTGACAACGCGTTGCCCCCTCCCCCTAAAACAAATGTTCTGTGTGTGAAGAAAAATAATGTTCTTACCTTCTGACTATGATAACTCAAAAGTGATTTATTCAATTCAATTCAAATTTTCATAACATAATTTTAAGTATTATATGTATGTATTCTTTATTCGCTCTTTAAAAGCACATGCAACAATATACAAAATTCATACAAAAATAAACATTTTACATATAGCATAAAAATTAACAAGATAAAAAGATAGCAACAATAATAACACCCACACATAAAATGTAAAATAAAATTGCAAGGGGATGCTGCAAAAGAGAAACCGCCACAACAACGAAATCGTCGACGACCCCCAAAGGATAAGGTGTGTTATAAATACTCCACACACGCCCCCTGAACAGAAAGCTCAGACTCCAAACGATTCACCACAATACCAAACCATTACACTACGAGACTACCGAGAGACGACGCGACCCCCACACCAGCACAGGCAGGGGAAAAGCGAAAACTTCACCCCGCCCACGCAGCTACGGGCCACCCCCCCCCCCCCTGGCAGCGAAACACCTATCATACACCCCCCCCCCCCACACACACACACACACACACACACAGTCTTGTATTGCTTTACTTCCAAGGACAAGTATTGTTCCTCTATTGTTCCTCCGTCCTCGAACAGTCGACGGAATAAGGCACAAATTCATTGTTCGACGTTCGAGGACTATTGTCCGGCTTCCGAGGACCATTGTTCTCATGATTTCTTTTTTGTTCTCTGTCCGAAAATGTCCTCGGACATACGGCTAAACACGCCCACACACACACACACACATCAAACTCGAAACGCCCAGAGTCTAGGCTTCGAAAAGGGCCGTCGACGAACCCGTCACCATGACGATATCCCGCAACACCCTAAGTGTAAGATCAGAATGTACATAAATACGAAATAATTTCATTACACTCTTCTCGATTAGCAAACTCTTAGATAAATAATCATCCCTCGAGTGTATCAATTCCCTCACCTGTTCAACTATGCGTATTACATCATTATTCTCCTTACATTGCACATCCCACTGCTTACGAATAAGCCACTTCGGAGATGCAATCTGAGCATGAGCAGATAAAGGTCATCTGTACCAAATTCTAAAACCCACTGACACTAATATTCGATATGTGCTCATGAATGTCATGTAATCATTATTCAATTATGCACTAATGGTGCATTCCATGATATCCAGGTGGAAGTATTCTTTTTAAAGGGGGAAACAAAAGCTATTCATGAGGCACCTCTATCACTCCCAGAGTTATTTTTCTGAAGTGCACATAAAGGGACCCTCCATGTCTAAAATATCTGTGGATATTTGGGGTCATTTGTACCATGCGCTAACCCCGAACTGGCTTATTACTTTGTAATCCAAAAAATACTTCTCCTAATTCTTATATTGCCTCCTAACACAGAATGGGCTCCATTCCTTGCAATTCCAGTTATATGTGCAACTGTATAATTTTTTGAATAAATAGCTTTCTCAACAAAAGATAGACATCTCTTTGCAAATCATAGGTATGGGTCAATAACACCTGCTAAATGAGGCAGATAATGACAGTGTGTATTCCATGGAATTTTCCACACCCTCCTGATAAAAGGTGTTGTGGATCAGTGGATAAGTCCCCGGACTGTGAACCACGAGGTCCGGGGTTCGAATCCCACCGCAGCACTAGCGTCCTTTGGCAAGACGTTAATCTACATTTGCCACTCTCCACCCAGGTGTTAAATGGGTACCCGGTAGGATGGCGAAAGCTAATGTCCTTTGCTTAGCATGTGCGCGCTTGGAAACAGGCGACTGGCTGGAATGCTCCCCAGGGAGTGGAAAATGTGCATACACTGTGTGCGGGAGTGCCAGAATCCAATGACCGGGGTAATAATATATATCTAGCGCTTTGAGCCAGTTTGGGAAAGGCGCTTTATAAATGCCAGGTATTATTATTATAGCAACTCTCCATTGTCCACACAAACTTTCAATACATTTATCAAACATGGGAAATAGCTGTGAGCCATAAAAGCTTGATCAATATTTATGAAAGAGTACATTTCTTATATGGGAGTTAGCATATTTGAAATTATGTAAGAACATATTACACTGTCTATTAAAGTCCCCAACACACTTTGAAATATCAAAATCATTAATGTTCCTAAAAATGTCATGTCCTAAATGGGTTACTTTTCAAATAACATTAACAATTTGACCATTAATCTTGATCATAGGATCTATCACTGATTTGCCATTACAACTAAAAACAATTAATTGACTCTTATCAGGATTAAACTGAATATCAAATCTGGTCGCATAATCAATACAAATTTGTACCATTTCTCGAAGGGCGGTCACACTAGGAGACGTGTAATTTGGTGTTAATTGGTCATTTCATTAATAAGTTATTGAATTGTGAAAGTGTATTGCTTTCTCAAAAGTAGCCCAAAAATATGCATGGGGGGGATGGGGTGAAATCGACCCGACTATGGGGTCTCTTTTGTGTGCTTTGGGGGCTAAACCCGGCGGCTATGGTCAGGCTGACAACCTTTTTGTCATTGACTTAGATGGTCTAAGTAACTTTACGGGGTCAAACCTTATGATTAAATGGGGTGACTATTTCGGGACAGGCTCCTGGCCTACTATTGTATTTGTATGTTCATGGGCAATTCCAAGCAAAGCAGGATGAACCCAAAAATTTCAAATCTGTCGGATCATTATTGTGTGATCAAATTGATCGTTAATATCCAATTTGTGTAATCTGATAAAACTGAGATATTTTCACACTTATTAATACTGAAACTTTGCATAAATGCTTAAGGTAATCTTTAAATCAAATAATTGATACCAATTATGATGAATTGTAAAAGAAGAGCGAAGAGCAAATACTTTGCTTTACACTTTCAAATTTTCTTTATCAGAAAAACTTTCGATATACAGTTATGAACAATTTCAAATTAAGTGCCATTTTTCTGTGCCATATTGATTAATAAATAATTCGATTACATTCAAAACCATGTTAAAATGTTTAATAGTAGTTTTAAATTATTACGTTGACGCCAGCTTCCGAGCTCACCTAACACACAATTGGGGTGTTGCAAGAAAGTTGCGATCAATTGCAAATTGTAAAGCAAATTAGAACAACCATTCTGAATGGTTCAGGGTCTGCCCATTCAAGAAGATGCGCTTGCAACGATGATTTTGATTGGTCAGTACCGATCAGTTGCAACTTGCAATCAATTGCAACTTTCTTGCAACACCCCATATGTGGGCTATATTATTATTCAACTCTTTCCCCTGCTGTTTCTAAAGTGACACTTATTTTCAGCTCTGTTTTCATGCTTTTAATCTTTGTTTATTCTGATATTCTCATCAAATTTTACATTACAGCCCAATACAGCTTGTCCCATTCGAGGAATGGAAGTGTTTTGAGGCAAGTGTAATATAAGTAGTGGATGCACTTAAAATTATTAGCAGAGTAAGATCAAGGCCAGAAAGGTAAATGAGCCTTTATTAATCTGTTACAAAAGGAATTTGGCCTATACAAATAACAAACTACCAGCTAATGATCACTACTAGCACTAGGTGTTAAAAAACAGTGGACACTTTTGATCGCTAAGAACTCAACAAGTATCAAACTGAGGTTTTTCAGTTGTAAAGTTGAAGGATGTAAAATTTATTGGGAGCAAGTTTCATGACATTTCTCTGAATATCTTTCTAAATATATTGCTCTGAATATAGAATAAGACTTTTCAGTTTTTGAAAATTCAAGGCCACATAATTTGTGTGTTTCTGTAATTAATTCAGAATACAATTGCCATTGTGCATTGCAGCTAAAATTCCAGAACACCGTTTTTAATCCAGAGTCATGAATCATTAATGACATTGGACAGTAAAAGTTTGGCAGAAATAACAGCTGCAACATACAATGGCAACTGTTGTGTTCTGAATTAACACTTATACACACATATTTTGTGGCCTTGAGTTTTCAAAAAGTGAAAAATCTAATTATATTTTCAAAGCAATATTCTAAGAAAAGTGTTCAGAGAAATGTAATAAAACTTGCTCCCAATAAATTTGACATGCTTCAACTTAACAATGTAAAAACCTCAGTTTGATACGAGGTATAGAGTACCGAAGTGTGACGTCATACCGGCCAAGCTGTCAAGGTTGCTGGTTCTAAACAATTTTGTGCTAAACAATGGCGTGGTGATCACACCAGCGCCAAACACTGAAATTGCCCGCTCCAGCCCGTTGCTCGAATGACTTCGCGGTGAACCTCATGCGCGGGCTCTGTTGTTTGGAACCAGTATCCTGGACGACGAGCGAATATGACGTCAGCACTTCGATACTATATAAGTTTTGAGTTCTTAACGATCAAAAGTGTCTATTGTTATTTTTAACTCCTTGTAGAATAGACGACTTTTTCTTTATTCGATGCTGCTATATCGGGGACATACGCATACCCCAAATTGTTTTTCTTCAGAAGGAAATTCCGTTTTGACCTGTTCGGAGCTATAGCTCATGTCCCAAACGACCCCAGTTATGAAGTTTCATATTTTTAATTCTTGAATAAGCACTCCCAAAGTGATATTATTTCGTGAATATATTTTCTCCACTTTGAAAAGGAATGCTTCCGCCTGTGTATCGTGGAATGCATTGGCAATTAATCCAAATGTAAACATATCTGATAATTTGACTGAGAGTTCTCAAAACATGATGCACAAAATAATAAGTCAATGACATAGCCTCTCTTTCTGTGCCATTGTTGCCATTATTGCAGACTTTACACGCAGATCCTATCGAACTGTATGTTACGAGGCGTACCTAGTTTGTTTCTCCCCCCCCCCCCCCCCCCCCCCCCCCTCTCTCTCTCTCCCTATTATCACGCATATCCACTTCTACGTACCAGCATAACATTGAGCATCTCTTGAACTCGTAAAAATTTATAACCGTTGGATCGGGTTAGGAAGGGCGTTTTCCAATTTCAAATTCACAAGAACGTAAAACTGGGTTTTATTCCCTTCCTCCAAGAAAAAAAGCGTTCCTCGAATTGCATTGAAAGGAATTGAATTTAATTAAAGTGGATTGATATTAAAATTTCATTGCAGCAAATGGGCGAATTGTAAAATCCGATGGTATCGATTATCATACTTCTCTTAGGTTTTTGTAATAAAATGGATTGTGGTTATTATACAAAGACTGATCGAAAAGAATACAAACACTTGGCTTCATATTGCTCCTCTCCTTTCTCCTTCTGCTCCCTCTTCTCTTTGATCTCTCATCTTCCTCTCTTTCATTTTATCGGCCCCTTTACCCTATCTCCCCTCACCATTTCTCTCTCTCTCTCTCCCTCTCTGTATCTTTTCTTTCATTCTCTTTTCATGTAAGCTCTACATTTCTCTCCTTTGATATACAAATGTCTCTCTCTAACATCACCAATATCCTTTTATCGTTTAACCCTTTCGAGACAATTTGACCACATTTTGTGGTTTTGCTCAATAACTTTTGATTTAGAACTCAGAAAAACATACCAGATGCATGAGTAGAAAGAGCAAAAGTTTCTGCACATATACTATGTCCATTTTTGTTGCATGACCATACTACGTTTGATACAAGGATTTTTAAGAACGAGAATAAGCTTTCATATACTTAAATTGGCAACACATTGAGACATTCATAATCATTTTTTTTTTAAATCAAAATTGGCAATTTTTTTCAACTTTTAACAAACTTACCAAGCATGTTAATTGTTTTCAAAGACATTACACCTTATTAGAACCATGTAGCACTAAAGGAAATACAATTGTTGCCAATTTGAAGAACAAAGTGTGATCAATTTAGCCCTTAAAATGATTCCTGTCCTGAAAGGGTTAAATTGGTTCTCCCACTTATGTTTTTTAAAAAGATCGACCTCTGTATTTCAATCTTCTCAGACAACACTCAACAGCAAAGAAAACAAAATGAAACAAACGATGTGTGTTCATACAATTATTAATCACCGTTCCATAAAATGGAACAAACGATGTGTGTTCATACAATTATTAATCACCGTTCCATAAGGACTTTTGGCCATTCACATTGGAACTCGCAATGCTACCAGCAAAATGCAGCCTTTCATGGGTTAGTGTGTCACTAAAATATCAACATAGTAGGGTGTACGAAGTTTCAGACTTGTCACTAAAATATCAACATAGTAGGGTGTACGAAGTTTCAGACTTCCAACTAGTAAAATGGCCGAGGATAAAACAACATTTCACGAAACCGAAAGTAAAGATAGTGTTTGTGCAGCTAACACACGGTGTGGACAGTTCTATAGCCTATATCCAGAAAATATACAAAACCATTAGTTTACTTATTATTTTTCACAATTTCCTGGGTTTTTTTTTTGCTTGAATTACAACTCACGAGGGTTCTTGCAATGACATTAAAAAGTGGCACATCCAGGATTCTCTGGTGAAGGGGGGGGGGGCATATCAGTGAAAAAAAAATAAGCTGGGGCTAAGGGCGATTAGCCCCCGAAACTCTTGAAAAAGCCACCGTAAATGAAAAAAGATATTTCTGCCCATACGTCGTAGTGTATTAAAATCTCTTAACACAATAGGTCACTTCTAAGTAGCCCTTGCAAAAGAAATCTTATTGTTTACACTGGGGCATATGCATGTGCCCAAACTAAACTCTCTGACATTCAAAAAAATATGAAAGAAAAGGTTATCACATTTTTTTCAGAGCAAAGTCACAAAATCTCTCAAAATCTCTCATAACCAAAACCAAAACCAAAACAAACAAAAGTGGTTCTTAAATTTGCTAGAGGAGAGGGCAGTTATGTGCCCTGAATAAACCACTGATAAATGACACCTTTAAAATGTTCAACCTCTGAAAAAATCTTACTATTAACAGTATAATAAATAATCAAATGTTTTTACAGGGTGTACAACTACTATGGGAATCACATATTTAAAAATGACAGGTGCAGGAAAGAAATAAGAAAGTTTATTACAAAAAAAATTTCTGCAGCTGTTTATGCCCCCAAAGAATATGGTGCTGTGGACGCAAAGGTTTTGAAAACAATCTATGGTCATAAATGTAGAAAAGAGAATACATGTATATCACTCAAGAGAGTCAGCCTAGACATATTCCTACATTCCCCGTTCTTACATGACTGTAAAAAATAAGCGGCAAGTTGGGCAACACCTGAAGTAAGCATCGTGTCTTCAATGGAAAAGCTTTTGTGAGAAACATACTGTAATACTAATTAATGCTGAAAATGTGTCTGCAGCAGTGCAATACAAATCAACTCCACAACAATAAACAGCAACTCCAAATTGGGTTTTAGAAACACTTATGGTAGCAAAAGAATTTAAAAAAAAAATTAAATAAATAAATAATGAACCCAAAGTTGCCGATCAGGTTTCGGTAACTTAACTCTTTACAGGTGTACTAATGGGGAAAAAACAGGGCACTGTCACAGTCAACTGTTGTCCCTTACAGCATTATTACCCCGGTCACTGGATTCAATTGCGATTCTGCACATTATAGTGCACATTCTCCACTCCTCTGGGGAGCATTCCAGCCAGTCGCCTGTTTCCAAGTGCGCACATGCTAATCCAACCACAATGATGTTCACATCCTACCGGGGTACCCATAAACACCTGGGTGGAGAGGAGCACTGTAGATGAAATGCCTTGCTCAAGGGCATAAGTAGTTGTTTAGTTATGATATCTTAAAGAATAGAGTTTATTATTAATCAGTTTATATCTTTTTAAAACACATTTACAATTTATATCAAACTAAAATAAGCTGCATATTAAGAAAAGCAAGTCACTAAACTTATGAGAAGCTTTCCCTAATAATCACCAGAATTTCAGATTTAATTAAGGGGTGTTTTGTACTACTATAAACCAATTTGTAACCAAAATTCTACCTGATGCATAGTCTGAAAATCATTCCTCCAGTCAACATTACCGAGGTATAAATGGAGATATATTCTGTAACATAACTGGGTCAAGGATACCCCTTTTCTGACATTTCATCTTTCTAGAAGCATTGATACTCTTTGCAAAATGTATTTTCATTTCATTTTAAAAAATGCAGGTTGTTATGAGGATTCAGTTAACCTAATATCATGTACGCCTATATTAAACTCAAGTAGTCTGAAACAACAGACTCTAATTTGACACTGTAAAAAAAAAAATGCTATATTAAACTCGAGTAGTCTGAAACAACAGACTCTAATTTGACACTGTAAAAAAAAATGCTGTGTCTTGAAAAACACCAAACCCAGCTCTTTAATTACCGAGGGAAAAAGCACTGGGTCTATGGGGTGGAATCTACAGTCATGGGCCCATATTCTCGAAAGTGGCCTCAGTTAAGCCTGGCTTAACTGAGACCACTGATTTATGGAAGGCCCTTTGTCAATCTCTAAGTTCCGCATAAACTACTATTAATATTTATGTAACAAAATAAAGAAACAAAATTATTTTCTGAGATGAAATGACCATCAGAAATTCATTTCTATCGTGAGGTTTTTGTATTTGCATTTAGTTGCAGAACGGGAGGGAGTCCATGGTGATTTTGTGGGATTAAAAGTGGGCAACATTTGGCTCTCCATAATTAAGTGGCATAAATCTACACACTTAGGCGGGGGCTTAAAATCAGGCACGAGATATCGAGAATTACAGGCACAAGGGTTTGTGCCTGTAAAGTGGAAACTATATCAGGGCCCTCTCTCATAAAACCTGTTATTAATAACAAGCTACAGTAATTGTTATAAGCTACTGAAATCCTTGAATCCAATTGGCTGAGAGCCAATTTGTCATAGAAGTGGGGCATTTCTTATTGATAACAAGTTTTATGAAACAGGGCCATGGAGATAATTGAAATCTCTTTCGGCACAGTGTTCTCTATGCTGGTACCCATATTTCTTAAAACTTAACTGCATGTGAAGCAACTGTATTAGGTTCATGCTTTTCCTAGAAAAATAAATTCCATGATGAAGTATACAACCAATGACCATTTTTTCCTAAACGGTCATAGAAATTTGAGAACACCTCTGGTCCTGTGACAGTTCACAGAAATCATACGTTATCTTAATAAGTTCATCAGAGTGCATGAAGAATCAATTATCTAATTCTAATAATGATCAATTTTTTTTTTTTGCAATTGTTTCTTTAAGCAAAATACTCATAATTTGTCTATTTGAACTACTGTTGAATTTCTAATACGGTATTGCGTGCAAATAAAGTATTCACATTTGAAATCAAAGAAATTAATTTGACATAAATAACTAACAGGCAGCTGAAAAACAAATATTTGTGAATACAAAAGCTGACTGATTTGTAATACTACATAAATAAATAAAAAATAACAAGGGCAACACAAAGTGTAGCATCCCCTCGCCGGGTACAAATGGCCTATATACGTCAGAACATGTTAACTCCATTAGACCATACTATTATATTAATAGGCAAGGAAGTTACTTATACCTAGGGATTGGATATACAGAAACTTCAGAAAGATTACTACTTTATAGAATAACCCATGAAAACATCTGAAAATAAACTTTCTCATGTACATAATTAGCAATTTTTGCATATTTAATGAGCTGTGACCTTTGACTGACATACTCAACATTACTTGCGTAAATCACATTTTGGCATATATAATTAGCTATTTTTGCATATTTAATGAACTGTAAACTTTGACCTTTGACCTACATACTCGAAGATCGAACTTAGGCTATATCTTCATACCATGTACCTTCTTACCAAATTTCATTAAAATCTACTGTAACATTACTAAAGAAACCACATTTTCGGATACATACAGTAATTAGCTATTTTTGCATATTTAATGAGCTGTAAACTTTGACCTTTGACCTACATACTCGAAGATCGAACTTAGGCTATATCTTGATACCATGTACCTTCTTACCAAATTTCATTACAATACGTCAAACATTACTAAAGTTATCGATCGGAAACCAAATTTTTGCCTACATAATTAGCTATATTTGGATATTTAATGAGCTATGACATACTCAGAGATCAAACTTAGGCTATATCTTCATACCATGTACCTTCTTACCAAATTTCATTAAAATCATTTTCATTTTACTAAAATTATCGAAAGGAAACCACATTTTTGGATTTTTGCATATTTAATGAGCTATGACCTTTGACGTACATATTCCAAACTACAACTTAGGCTGTATTTTCATACCATGTACCTATATCAAATTTCATAAAAATCTGTCAAACATTACTAAAGTTATTGAATGGAAACAACATTTTCTGATTTTTGCATATTTAATGAGCTATGACCTTTGACCCTTGACCTACATACTCCGGCTTCATCGGCGAGGGGATAATAACTTTTTCGTCGGCGAGGGGATAATAAATTTTATGTATCAAGCATGCACATATTACCTCAGTCATATTAAGTAAGACAGTTCTCAAAGATGTGAATTACATGTTAATAAGTACATGTACAGTCATTTAAAAACTGCAAGGCAAAGGAAGATTAATTATATTTATAATCACAACCACATTGAAAATAAATGCTCTTTCATAATAACATTATGTGATTTGCTGAGAGGCATTTGCTTACTGGGTACATGCACTAATTTTTTAAATGCACAAAAATTGAAAGTTAATGGGAATTCAAACACTGCTGTGCATGTACATGTAAAATTTATCGTAATGGTACAAAAATGAATATATATTTATACACGAAGCACATTAATACACAAAGCCTGTATGGTCCAGGGTATTCTTTTACAATAATAATAATAATAATAATAATAATAACTAGAATTTAATTCGTCATGAGGACGAATTAGGTGGTCTGTCTTTCAATTTGTATGATCATGATTGTAATCAGGATGATCATAATGCTAGACTGAAGATACATGTAGGAAGTCAAGAATGCCACGCATGGAGATGCTTCTTGAGGACAGGAATGTAGAAAATGTGTGAAACGGTCATTGGAAGATTTGATGATGTTGATGATAATCATCATCATGAATATCATGACAGTGATGATAATGATGTTGATGATAATAATCATGATGATGATCATTATATTGTTATGATCCAAAATCCACAAAAGATAAGAATCAAACAAAAGATATTAACTTTAGATGATTTATGGTTTAATTTAAATATTTACCAACGTCAGATATAACAGAATTACAGATTCTAGTTACATATACACTACATGTACTTAAACTGGTAAAGACTTACAATTTCTCAGCTGGGAAATTCCTATTAGTCCAGAATGTTCCTGAAGTGTAGAGTAAGCTGGCTGCTAATCCCAAATATTGAATCCAAACGGTATGTTGTCCAACTGGCAAAAGAAGATTCCAGATCCAGCCGAAGAATGTCCAAAATAATTCAGGAAGTCATCGATGTCGATAATGATGTCGATGACGATGTCCAAGACGATGGCAATCACAATGTTGATAACAGTGTCAACTGCAATCTCGATAATCAATGTCAATGACGATGTTGACCACAATGTCAATAACGATGTCGAACACAACGTCAAATAGGTCAAGGATGAGGTCCAAGATGAAGTCCAAGATGAGGTCCAAGATGATCTCCACAGGTTGATATCAATATCAGATGGTGTTAACTGAGAACTTATGCAATATATGCTCCACGATGTATTCAGGGTATAAATTCTGAAATTTCTGTGCACGCTCCCAGCTTATATACAATCTCAACCCTTAATTAGAATTTTCTAGATTCTACTACAATATTCATGAAAGTTTAGAACTCTCTTGCAAGTTCTATATAGTTGTAACAAACAAAGGAAGGGGATTCCCATGATCTATAAATAGACTCATTGCAATGTTACACTCTTACTAAGAGGTTCATGTAAAGGTCAGGATACATGTAAACAACACATTCCAACATGTTTTGCATGTACATTGTAATTATCACACAACTCACACAATGATCTAGAATGTTCTTCCTCTACTGGATGTGCATTATGATTCTTTCACTGCTACACAGCACATTCACTTTTCACATATAAATAATAATTTCTCTTCTGGAAATTTCTATGTTCATAAAATCATATAGAAAACTGGAAAAATAACTTCCTTCTAGAAGATTCCTTAATTATATGACAATATACTGACAGTGATGATAATGAGGAGGATGATGATGGTGATAATTGTGATGACCATGACTGGAATGACATTGACCTTAACTATGCCAAATATGAAACAGAAATGACATTTCGTTACGAAGGTACGACCATAAGTTGATTTGTAGAAAATGGCGCGTAGAAGACGTCACAATAATCTGAGGACCTTGAAAAAGATGCGGGAACTTAACCTTATTAGGACTGATGACTAACGAAAATTTTAAGATAATTGACTGAGCCAATTTTGATAAATTTTCCATAGGGTTATACATAAACCACTGCACAGTAATTTCCAATAGACATAACACGCAAAATAAGGCAGTTTATTACTTGGTTTGTGATTGCTTATGTTATAATAGTCGAACAAGATGGTAAAATGAAAGGCAAAAAGAAGCAAAAAAAAAAAAAAATTTAATGGACCCACCGGGGATCGAACCTGGAGAGGCAAGTGCTTTGACCAATATACCAAAACATTTCCCATAGAGATAACACGTGAACGAAAAACGGGATTCTCAAATCACATTTTGTAGTGAAAAATTGGGCATGATCCCGACATCTGATCAAAAATTGGAGACAACACTTGTAAAAGCTTATAGTCTCAGCTATAACATACTAAAATCTGGAAGAAAATAGACCAAAAACAACTGAGATACAGCTCAGAGAACAATGTCATGTAGATTCACGATTCGAAAAAAAATCATCTTCCATAGACATAACACGCAAATAGGGAAAATTCTGACATGGCATCTTTAATTGAAATTTTCACTGTGATGACGTCATCAAAATGAAAAGTGGTGAAGACTGATTTTGTAGGAAATTGCCTCAGCTACAACATATTAAAATCTGGGCGAGAAACGACTAATAATTACGAATCTAGAGCAAAATTTGCATAAATGTGATGACGTCAAAACATGAAAAATGGAAATTTTGACTTCTGGCGCCATTTTGATGACGTCATAATGTTTATAAGGATCAAATGATACATGAAATCATATCTATGATTCATACCCTACCTGATGATGAAAAAAAATTGGGGGGTTTATGGACTATTTAAAGAGCTAAAATTAATTTTGTAGAGGCATATTTTTGCACGTTTTTACGTTATTTTCGCCATAGACGCGCGCACGGATTTTGAACTTTGACGCGCCCGTACGACCTTATTATTGATTGAAATTGATTCCAAGTGGATGGAAATGATGAAGAAAAGTGTCAGGATTGCAAATCAATCGAAAAAACAGCGTTTTAACGTTATTTACGACTTGCGCGCGCCTAAAACGCGCGCAGACGCATACGCACGGACATTTTTGAAATGCTCAAAATGACCTGAAACGTGTGCAGACTTGATCCTAAGTGATTTTGAGCATTTTTAAATTTTGACGCGCGCGTACGCGCACGTCCTGACCTCTAGATGACCTGTGAGGAAATGACTTGATGACCCATCATGTGAAGTTTATGTGATGTGAATATAGTTGATTTTTGATGATCGATTATGAAGATATAATCGATCTTGTAAATTTACAAAATGGCGTCTTGATGACGTCACGATGACCTGATGACCTCCAAAAGCTTAGTTGACCATGTCCATGATTGACCTCATACATGACATGAAACTCGATGATATTGACCTGGCCGATTTTGAGATTTGGTAGGAACAAAAATTTGTCTTAAAAATAAATAATAAAGAAGAAAATTCTGACAAAATTAAAAGGTGATCTGTCGATACCGACAGACCACCTAATAATAGTAATATGTCTTGTTTACCCAGGGTAGCCTCATCAGTACTTAACACTCAAATGGTCTATCTATAATAATAATAAGTGTGTGCAGAGTGTTTACCCATGAATTTTTCAGTTAGTGCATGTTTCATGCAAACTAGCTTTAATAATACAAGCAGGCTTTCAAAACCCGGCAATTGTGTGTGTATGGGTGCAATTGGCTTTTAACAGACGTTTATCAATCAGATTATTTACCTCTGGGACCAACTTTAATATCACCATCTGAAAGTTCCAAACCTGGGTCGGATCTGAGTCAGTATACAGGTGAAGACAGAGCTGATGACCATGGACATTACCATTAGACCAACTCACATCTCCCATTATGTACAATTAACAAATCATACAAAAGCAATGAGCTACCTATCTCTGGAAAGCTCTAAAAAAGTAAGGGTAAAACACTTAAAATATGAATAAAAATGACTGAAAGGAATATCACTTTTACTATAAGAAATCCAAAAAAGAGCTCTGATGAAAACAAGTAATTTTACACTGCGCAGGCATAATTTCTTTACACTAGACCGAATCAGATGCTACATATAGGTAATTGCACAATATCTTTGCTTTCAAGTACAAATAACAATATTCAAGCAATTTTTTACAATAAATATATAAAATCACCCAAGAAAGTGATTGGTTGAAGAATTGCTGACCCATACAAATCATTAGCATTAACTTAACAAGGCCAAATTTTCTATCAAAATTTCTTTTTCTAAGGTCGATGGGCAAGTTAAATTCTAGCACCCTGTTTTTCAGCAAATTATACGGTAAGCTCCTCTTGTCTCCATTTATGCACAGATTGTTTCGAATTTTTAACAATCTTTGAGAAATTTTTTATCTCATTTTATATTACAATGACTTAAGTATCAAATTTCATTTCATCTAGTGTACAAACTTGATATAAAAAATGATAAATTGTAATTTCATCATTATCTTTACAAAAATATTAATACATGTACATTTAACTAGTATGTACAATATCAAACATCTATATACAAAATAAGGCAATTACATGAATTAAAAAGGAATGGTATAAGTGCATAGCACACAGAGATTTGCTCTTAAAAATGTTGAAAAATAATACTTGTAAGTGATAAAACAATAATACAAAAGATAAAGTAAATTTGACACAACATTGATAGATGCTGTGATAGAATTTCATTCAGAAATGATGGTTGATCTTTTTGTTCATAGCTTGCAATATTCCGAATAAATCAAACAAAGGCTTAACACAATGTTTACAGTGTCCAAGGAAAAATTATTAATTAGAGCAAAACAGTGATTTTGAGCAAAAATATTCAGCCTTTTGAACACTCATATTAAAAAGAAAAAAAATAACCCACCACAAACCACAAAATAACAAATATATTCTTTCCAAACAGACACAAATTGGAATCCGCTGAATCTAGCTGGAAGGTCATAACACAGCAAAATGATCATTATTCTTTGGTCTTTTCACCCTCCTCAAAACTTGTCCCTTGTGTTCTCAATGTACTTGGCTATCAGAGAATTGGCATACGTCTGCTCATCACGAGACAGAAGTCCATGCTGGTACATGTTCCTGGGAAACCCATTCTTGATGTCCAAATTGCTCCTCAAAGACACACCAGAATCTGCCTCCAGGATGATCTTCTCAGCTAAAGCATCCAGATCATTAGCGGTCAAAGTTGAAGATATCCCACCGCTGCCACCACCTTTGTCGTGGTCTACGATTGGAGAGTCGGATATCGGTTTGCTAGCAAAGATGTCTGCTCTCTCAATAGGATTAGGTTTAGGACTAAGATGAGGTGAATGGCTTGATGCCTTTGAGTGTTGTGGAATGGAGGGAACATTCTCCAAGGCTGGAGCACTGACCATGGAAACATTGCCTGAAGCAGCGATGTCATCAGCGCCTATGGGCCTGCCAGGCTTTTCTTCACATTTAAGAGGATTAGCACTATCAGGCAAAATGGGTAGACTGGAGGAATTACTAAATGCGTTGTCTTCACTACTGTCCTCTCTTGCAACTGGGATATGCATATTCCTGCTTGGTAGATCTCTTTGTTCGGCTGTGCTGAGGTTATCAGGCTGGGTTGTGAATAAGATTCTTCCACACAAGGCATCAGCTTTCTGACTTGGCACAGTCGTTTTGTTGTATTTTACTGGTGTACGCTCAGCTAATACATGAGGTTTCCGCAACTCATCAGGGAGACGTTTATATTCATCAGACATTTCCTCATTGCTGGTCCTTATGGGTGAAATTGCACGTTGGACAAAATACCTCTCTGGAGATGTACCGGACCTATAGTTTGGAGATGTCTTCACACCATATGTTGGAGAAGTTTTGACTATGGTATCTGTTTCCCCACCACTCACATTCAGTCTGGTCAAACTGACAGTTCTCGCAGGACTCTTCCTGAACCCTACACCATTGGAATGTACATTGGACTGCAGTGATGCTTCTGTGGTTCTTGATGGTCGACTTCTAAACTGGAATTTTCGCCAGCGTGGAACATACCTATGTGGAACAAATGGCAAATCCTCTCTACTAGATGATAACGTTGTAGATCCAAAGTTTTTATCATCGCTATGTCTCCTTCCTAATTCTGGATACTTCTCTCCTGGAATGTTGTTGTCAAGGCGTATTCTTCCGAGTTCCTCCTGGATCCATTTCCTTTCCTGCTCAAGTGTGGGCACATTCTGTTCTGGCTTTGGGTCTTCTTTCTTTGACAATGAGTCAACATTGAGACTCTCTGCATCAATGTCTTCCCTTGCTTTGCGTGAGATACTCCTCAGAGACTCCAGGCTGGATGAGAGAGATGAGAACTGCAGTTTATTTCGCTGCACCATGGGTGTATAGTAAGGTGTTTGGCTTTCTGCTGGTCTGCTAGAATCTGTTGTATCATGAGCGGTGTTCAGATGCTTTATGGATGAGATCCTCCCGACAGAATTCTCATCTGCAGTGACATAGTCCTGGCTTGTTGTCAGGTAGGACTCATCTATCAGGGTGTCATCTCTATCTTGAGAATCCTCAGGAAAAGCGGACCCGTTCTCATGATCATCGGCAGGGGACTTCTGGGCCCTTGCAACAATCAACCCACCCAAGCTTGGTCTCCTCTCTTGAGCAGATAACAACCTACCAATGGGAGAGGAGACATTGCTTGACATGAATAAATCACTGGCCCTTGACTCTGTCTCGCTCTCAATCTCAGAAGCTGTCTCAAGGTCAGGTGGACGAGCAACGTACTGTGCAATGCTCCTCATCTCATTCTCTGGACTTGGGCTCATGGCGAGATACTTCCAGTCAACAACTGCTTCAGGTGTTTCTGCAGGGTTGTTTTGAGCTTTCTGCCTGTCATCCTCACCATCTGTACTCATAGCTCTATTGCTTCCTGCATCAACAGATTTCAGCGGTAACGTCAACAGATCTTTTGATCTCGACACTTCCACATTTGATCCTCTACCATCATTTTTAACCACGATAGCTCTCGACACTTGCTGATCTTTCGGAACAGTGGCCTCGATATCAAGCTTTCCCCTGTCGTCATCAGAATCAAGTACCCAACTACTGCGATCATGTACATTGTCATCACCTGACTTACAATATGCGTTTCTATGGATCGCCTCACTTTCAGGTCTTGTGACTTTAATTGTATTCTCACTTGATGCAATATCACTGTGGCCATACTTCTTATCAATAGAGCTTACTGCTTCAGGCTTGTAACTGAATGTTTCAGTGGGTGAGATTCTTACATTTTGTTCTGATTGCCCAATGCTAGTTTGTGAACTCTTCTGAAGCTCAGTGCTATTGTCGTTTTGGATTTGATCATAACCTGGAGTCCTAGTACCACTTAGACTTTCAGAATCCCTCCTTGATTCCCTTTCCTCTCGGGAGTACCTCACCATTATCGCCTCCAACTCCTTGTACTTCTGCATCTGCTCTTCAATCTCCTGTCTTCCCTCCTCCACCTCCTTCTTCAGCAGTGCCCTCTCCTCCCTCAATCTCTCACCTTCCACTTGGGCCAGACCAAGTTCAGCCTTGACCTTTGCCATAGCTACTTCATGGTCTGCACTGCTCTCCGGATGCTGTTGCAGGGCCTTTAGTCTGCGGTTCTCTGCATGAGCCTTCGTGAGCAGCTCCTGGAGTTTGCGCATATTCTCTGTATCCGTCTTCATGGCTAGGAGTCTTGTCTTGTGCTCTGACTGGGCCTCAAGAATGGGGGCGGGGACAGTGTCGTGGTACTCTGAATGGATGCTTTCCTTCCCTGGAGACGGTAAGGACTGGAAGCCTGTATCTGCTTCTGTGAGGACAGATAAAAAATAAAATAATAATTAGATATATAAAGCAATTAGCGTGAGGATACAAAGTTTGTAATATTACTGACTTTTAACAATAACTTTCATAGAATGGTAAACATAGATTAATGTCTTGACAAAGGACATGGTTGCCATGGCAGGCTTCAACCCACAACCTTCAAATCTCAACTCAAGTGTAGCATTTACAGGTCTGATTACATTATTATCGTCAAACAGTCAAAGATTTCATAATGGCCACATCTCTCTGAAATTCAACTGTCTATAGAGACAACTGTTACCGATTCTTTCTGAGAGTAATACATGTGCTGTAGAAACTATCAAGAAAGTTCATCAGTTTATAGTGGGCAATTTATAAACCGGTTTGACCTTCATTTTTCAAACATGATTGTCAATATTTTGATGTATTCATGCAGCAGTCACATTAAGAAGTTAGTACCGCAACAAGTATTTCATTAAAAATACCATCAAAATGACCAACAAAAAAGTAAAGAACTATTTATTTAAAACATAAGTCATTCACCTATATAAATGATATCAAGACCATAGTATGAGAGATACTGCAAAAAGCATATTCTTCTTTACCTGACATAGCAGCCATAAGGTCATCTCCAGTCACCTGATAACCAGTGTCAGCAGCAAACTTGAGACGAAAGTTCTCAGCGGTCAATCTCTCTACATCCATCTCCAGCCTTTCCACAGCAGCCTGGTAAGAAACAAGACACATTGTCACAAAATGGTATCAAATATGTCTTAAATGGTCATCATGGGGTGTTGGATTGTTCCATACAATCAAAATAATAATGGGAGCTGTTATATTTAAACCTAAAGATATTTGTAAGGATGAAAAAGTTGCAGATATTTTTGTGAGCGAGTTGCAGTTTAGAACTGAGTTTTATAGATTGGTTTATAACACTTATTTTCTTTTTCTTTCTTAGAGGAGGAAAATAGATTTATATGGTCAGATATACATGTACATTATAATCCTTACCTATGTTGTGCACAAAGAAAAATACATTATCACAAATTTCAAAACCTTGAAAAACATTGTGTTAAACCTTGAAATCAAGCATTTTTCTTTATAAATTTTCCCAAAACATTTACATGCATTTTGATATTCATATAAAACTTTGCATTGATTGGCCTTTCACAGCAAAGACCACTACAGTTTAAAAAATTACCACAAAAAGCCCCTCCCGATTCAATTAAAAGAAAACTCTATTAAAAGGCCAGTCTTAACAGACTCAAGTCCTGACTAAGTCTGCATACCTGTAAATTCTCGCAGCGTTTCCGATCCTCCGCTCCAGCTTCTCTGGCTGTGGCCAGTTCTTGGAAGAGCCTCTGGTTCTCTCTTCTCAGCATCTCTAACTCTCCGACCAAACGATTGATCACCTCCTCTTCCTGACTAGAAAATCTCTCATTCAGCTACAAAGATGAAAGTAGGCACAGAGACTGCTCAGTCATTGAAGAGCCAGAAACTTTTACTCCAACTATGCCTCAATTTAATATGGCATATCATTTTGTTTACAGGCGAAAATATTGCAACTTACTTGAGTCTACATTTAAAACCAAAAAGAGTTCCTGTGGGGAACATGTTAGGGAACATGTTAACATAACATTCAGTTTAAGTGCAGAGAAATGATACATGAAACTTGCGAAGATTTAGTATTTAGTATACTACAATTTAACATTTTCATCAACAGATGATGATCATAAAATCTATGCTTTTATGGTCCTAGAGCAAGCCTAACAAAAAATACTGATTTCATCAGCTTGTACAGAGTGAGCCCTGCAAGACAACCGAGTCTAGTGAATGAGTCAGTGATGAACTACCCTATCTTATGATTGGAAATGATCTCTTGACAGATTTACATTATGACAACAAATGACAGCTGGGGATTACAGAGCTAATGATAAATTAGAAATGAGTCAGACGATTTTGTGGACATTTGTAGAGATTGTTTAAAACATGATTAATCAAACTTATCCTTCCAACCCCTCAAAGAAAAAAAAACCCAACAAAAAGATTTTGCAAAAGAGTACTTTGCAGGACCTTGACTTTTCATCCCCTAACATACAATGATCAATTTATAAACTTCTAAAGGCTCATTGTAACTCAAACATTATTTATCCTAGTTTTCAAAGGAAAGAGTGGCATTTTCATTCCTTCAACAACAAGAAGATGGGGGGGGGGAAGAAAAAAAGAAACGGTAGTAATACCTTTTTAGTTAAGAAGTCCTCTCTGGCTTTAGCTTCATTGAGTTCTTGTCTAAGCTGTTTGCCCTCAGTGCCTATTGCTTCCAGCATGGAGAGTAGCTCATCACCGCGGCTTCCAGACAGATCTAAGCCTTTGGGAATCATGAGTGATAACTCTTCACCTGCATAGTGGGAACAAAAATATTATTCAAAATTCAAGGCTACTAGTGTAGGAGCCTACCAAATAATAAATTCTTTTTTTTAATTGTAATGCATAATTAAAATTTAATCGTCGTGACATTTTCGTTTGCGATTGAACATTGTGCATGTATACCTTTTGAAACTAGGAACAGTGTATTTCAAGTTTCAAAATTACATTTATAAATGTTTTCATATAAACACAAATGTTAAAGAGAATACATTACATGTACAACTTTGTGAATATTCAAGCTGAAAAACAATGTTTCTTTACGAAAAGCCCCCCCCCCCCCCCAATATCTTGACTCCTTTTTGAATTCTTCACTTTTTTCACCAAAAAGCAAAAGCACTGTCATTTTCTTCAGTATGTCATACAGTACATTCTCTTATTGAAAGCTGTCGTTCCATGACTAGAGATTGAACTACAATAGTCAATATTCAGCACTCTGCTCTTTTAGCAAGTTTGAAAATAATAAAAATAATAAAAAGGGCTGAAGGAATGGAAAAAATAACCAACAACAAATCTACTCACCTCTTCTGAACAAGGCAACCTCATCGGCTGTGAAAGATTTTTCCAGTGAGGAGGACTCCATCTCTTTTGTCTTCTTTTCATCATCTTCATTTCTACCTCTGGGGACTTGTTTTTCGTGTGCAAGCTCTCCATCACCATCCTCTCGAACAGAGGCACGGATTCTGCTGCTGACTTTAATATCTACTTTCTCAAGTTCTTTGATCACCTCTTCTTTGTCATCTTCTCTTTGTTGCTCATCCCTCAATGCCACATTCGATTTTGGCTTATGCTTATCTGTCACCTCAACTTGGATGTGTTTTTGATGTGTTTTGTTTGCTTTCTCACCATCTTGCATCCTTACATTTGTTGGGTCCTCAATAGTTCTGTCTCCCATAGCAACGGCATCTAATTCTTTCATCCCTTGCTCATGCACTTCCTTGTTCACCTCATGTTCTTGTTCAATATCTGAAAGGTCTAGCTCTACTCTGGCATCAGCATCTTTGGTTCTACTTTGATCATCGGAAACTCCCTGTATTTCTCTTTGTCCATGTTGCTTCACCTCTTCCCTAGGAACCCTGCTGGACTGCATCACTTTTCCTTCATCGCCCATATGATGCTGTCCATCTCTGACATCAGGCCGTTGCTCTTTCCTCTCTGTACGTTGCTTCTGCTTTGAGATTGGCGTGCTTGTTTGCACAGGTTTGACAGAAGACAGCTTCTGTGTCTTGCGGACAGGAATTCCTGAAGGCATCTTGAAGTCTTTGTCTGTCGATGATGCCGTCTGCTTCTGCTCATCAGTCATCACCTGGTGCCTCTTTCTTGAGGAGCTCTCAGGGATGGGTGCAACCTCCTCTGTCTTTGATGGTGAGGGTTGGTTCACCCTGGTACTTGACACAGGTATCTTACTTGGTAATGGTGTAGTTTTCTACAAAGAAAAATAGAGGGAGGTCATTGACAATGTAACAATAGAAAGTTTCTTGGTCAGTCTCAAAGGAGTTCCTTCCAGTATATGACACCTGTGGCAGATTAGCGTTGTGCTTGGCAAACTATCCAATATAATCTACTACTACCATTAATGCAGAAGAAAATTACAAACCTGAACCACAGCATTCAACATTTGTTCTGGAAAACTGTCAAACTGAATTTAAAAAGTTAGAAACTAAAATGCAAAACACAAGACAAATATGCCTGAGATTGTTTTCAGACAGGTTTTTTATTTTCAACAAATATCACACACATCAAATTTGATAAAGTAAAAAAAAAAATTAGCATGCAAGACTTTGGGTATTCTTCATTTGCTATATGATACATCATACAGTGACCCATTTAATTCATCCAAGAAAATATCCATATTACAAATTCTTTCAAAAGTCTGTACCACTATGTGTTGATTGTGGTGAGAAATGCAGTAGGCAAGAAAAACTTACCTTGCGTACAACAGCTGGCTCATTATTTTCCTTGACCGTCACCACATCATGTGAGGGAGGGTTGGGGATGGTAGTAGAAGATGGGTGAGGTTTAGAGATTGATACAGACGGTGATCGCATGAATTTAAAACTAAAGGTTTGGGATAAGGAGTTAGCAACCTGGTGTCATTAAGATGTTAGGAGGGAAAGAGGAGAAAAGGAGGAATGCTACTTTAGATAATGAAGCACATACATAACATGTACACAAACACAAATCCAATATAATATGCCAAACAACAACATTAAATATGTAAAACACAATGCAATATATACATGTATAATATGGCAGCCCATCAACTTGGATATATTTTGTGGAATAATAGTAAACACACCCTGCATCCTATGATAAGATATTAGTTAAAACCTACTTCCCAATTACATTTTTCACATTTTATGATATTTTTTGTTTTTTTTTGGGGGGGGGGCTTGTGAGGATATTAGAATCATCATACTTCTGGAGTTATCAAAATAACAAATTTTGAACAACAGACAAACATGTTACAATGACTTTCTGTTTCATTTTGTTTTTTCTTTACACAGAAAAATATGTTCCAGAAACATTTAAATTGTGTTAAGCTACATAAAAAGTTATTGACAAAAAAGATAAACTGTAAATGAAATCCTTCATATAAGTCAGGGCTCCACACTATTTTTTTTTTAGTGTATCCGGATTTGACTTTGAAATTTTGGGGGTCATAACTAAGATTTTGGGCGCTCATGTGTCATGGCACCTGTTAATGTCGAGCCTTGCATAGGTGTATAAGAACCAGAGGCAGTATTCAAGTCAATACTTAAGAGAGACATACTAGTTTTGGGCTTTCACCTTGTATTATATATTTCCATTGCATGTTCTTACTAAGTATTATACCACAACTTAAGGAAATTAGACCATTCCCATAAACTTGTGATTAACAATTAAAAGTAAAAACATCGGTGACTTTACTCTTTCACGGTTGCACCATTCTTCCTCATACTATATCCCAGCGTGTTTATAATTGCGGATTATGAACAGTCGATAACCTACCGACTTCTGTTTACCTATTTGTTATGTAACGCTATGTATACCATGAGTACTTTACTGGAGGTCATAAGATGTTATTAGCCCCAGGTACCCTCATCTGTATGAAAAAGGTTAATGCAGTTTATTCACACTTCCCAACAGAAATACAAAGGGGAGTGAAAGTTTACTTGGAATACCAGGTTAGTTTGAACCTTGCAATTTTATTTTACATCTACATGTATGATACCTAGTAATAAGTTAAATTTTTTGTAAAGAAGAAAAATAAAAGCAGGTTGGTAAAGTATAAAAAAAACTGGACAAATAAGAAGAACATTATATTTCTAAGTTGAAGTCCATATCAAAATGTATGTGAATCTCAAATTGGGTGAGCTGGTCAATGGTCCGTGATGTAATTTGAGAGCAACTATCCTATTCATTATCAGGTATATCAGTTTTTCTGCGAATAAATAAGTCCTGATGAGAAATAAACAAATAAATAATGAGATTTTCCAAAACAGAATTTGTTAAGCAGGCCACATCCATTATTTGATCTTTAGAGGAAATTTACATTATCAGAGGACAACATACAGAATCTACAGTATGTTAAATATTGTTAACATCTTCGACTGTGCAGATCCATCGAGAAAAAAAAGTGCTTTTATAAAATCTCTGACCTTGACTAACAATATACTTTACCTATATCACTTTTAAAGACAAGCCAATTTATGCTGTATCGAGTATCAGACAACAATGAAAGGGTCAAAGTCACATGTTAAAGAGAAGTTTGAGTTCTGGGAAAGGTAAAAAAGAATTTGTGAGCTTTCTCATTCCTTTTATGTCAGTTTGGAAGAATATAATAGTAGAAAAATCCCCTTAAAAGCATTGCTCTTCAAATGCCCTCATATTCAAAATATCACTAGAAATTGCTGAAATGTTCGGGCCGAACATCCATGTTACTTGTGTGTGTAGTCCCATATACCCATTTCTGTGTGCAGTACATGTGCTTTTCAGGGAGAGTGGGTCAATTTCTTATCTATCTTGATGATTCCAAAACAACACAGTATAAAACAAGTCTTATGTAGACATGATCAACCTTTCCCAATTGTTTTAAGACGGTTTCTGTCACAGTGTAATTGCATGACCAGAACTCAACTTTATCTTTAAGGCCTTTTTATTTTTATATGAGGATCAACAAACCAAATATCTATCACATTGAAAGCCATCAATCAGATATGTATGAGAATAGCCCAATATTCTCTTTGTTTCGTAACTAAGATCATTATTGAATAGATGCATGAACTGCAAGATTACAAAGTTAGGTTGTTAGTCACACCACTCATACAGATTATAATATAATGATAAAGCTTATCAGCATTACAGGCATAAACATCAAATAAGATTGTATTAAAAAGGCCTGCTCAGACATGAATGCAGTAAACCACATCAAAGAAACACAGTGTTGCAGAAAAAAAAGAACCCCCCCCCCCCAAAAAAAAAAAAAAAAAAAAAAAAATCTCAATATGTTAAAGAATATGTTCAAAATGTGTTATAAACTTTCTGTTGGGGTAAATGCGCTCAGAGCCTAGCCCTGTGTAGAGCCACTGATTTGTGTAATGTAGCATCCAGAAAACAATATTGCTGCAGCTGTTTTTTTTTCACTGCAGTTTACTACGTCATGTGTAAACAGGCTTTATGATGTTCAAATTTACAATGGATCATGATCACGATCAAAAGGAAGGATAAATGAATTCCAATAGTATATATATTAGTATTTACGTACATATGCATTTCACACAAAATGTATTTTCAACATATACAACACAATCCAGTTTACAAATATATTAAGGAAAAGAAGAATACAGAATAGAAATGTCTACCTCTTCTGTCAATCCTTCTGGCATGCCAGAAGAGGTGTTCAGATCTGAGCTCCTCTCTGATGGATCATTGTCCGTAGCTAGCTGTGTCACCTGCAATCAAGTCATGCAAGATATAAAAATTATTTTTGGATGTGAGTAGTCATACCATCAGAGAACCATAAACCATAATCCTAACCCTAAACCATAATCCTAACCCTAAACCCTAATCCTAAACCTAAACCCTAATCCTAACCCCAAAGGATAATCCTAACCCTAAATTCTAATCGTAACCCTAAACCATAATGTTAACCATAAACCCTAATGCTAATCCTAAACCATAATCCTAACCCTAAACCATAAGCCTAACCCTAAACCCAGCGTTCTCGCCAGTTCTCGCCCTTGGTGTTGATACCAAGGGTGAGAAATTTCAGAAAATAAGAACCATGTGTAGATTCCTCAAACAAGGGTACCGACACGGGTAATAAATCAGTCCATGCCTACTTTCAATCTCAATATTTATTTGGGTCCTCCCAAACCACCTCCCTGGGATGTCATAAGGTCATGTTTCACCGCAATATGGACCAATAAATGTGTCAATGTATATTTTCAACCTGCAAAATTGCTTTGGCATTCTCAGATCACCCCCATGGGATTCGATAAAGCCACATTTCTGTCAATTTGAACCATGTGTGAACATTTTCTGCTGAGAAGCCTGCCCAAAACCTAACCTAAAACCCAACTGCAACCCTAAACCGAATCCTACAACTTCTCAAAAATAAAGGCAAGAGTGAATGTAATCGGAGCATATGTTGGATCACTGTAAAGACGTGATGCATCAATCCATCTAAAAATGAAAGCACCTCAAATATAAAATAAATTCTATGGCAAAAGGGGTGTCAAAAATAGTATCTGCATGCAATAATTAAAGACCCTTACTTGTACTCTGCGGTGGGTGTGTTGAAATAAACAGATTTGTGTCATGTATAATGAAATTCAATTTTGTTGCTGCAGTTTTCTTTTAGGCAGTTTACTGCATCATGTCAGACCAAGAATTTATAGGCAAATAATTTACAGATAGAAAGCATCTTGGGAGAAAGAAATATATAGGTACAAATCCTGAATGATAAACAACAGAAAAAATTATATTCATGATTTTATTGAGAACTTTCAATGCCTCTTACCTTTCTGCGTAGAAGTGCAAGATAAATAGTGAGGGCATGCTCTTCTACTGTGCCTCTTATGACATCTGCTGGGCTGTAAACAGATAAAAGTGATTTATCATTAAATGATGATTTAGTGCAATGTCCTGCATGAACTCAGAGGAATGAATCCGGATTAAATTCAAATACTACAGGGGGGTCAATCAAATAAGAAATATTTCCTCTGCATTTTTGTTGTTCCATGCTAATATCCTTCATTCACATCAGTTTTGAATATTAATACTGTAAAGGGATTGTAAGATTAAGTACAAATATTGTACTCTAAATAAAGGTAGATATGCAAGAGACTTGCAAGTAGACTTACTGACACAATCACATTGTCTCACATTGTCTCCCCAAAATTAAAATCATGCAAAAATAATGCAGCGTAGCCTGGTAGCATAATGCAACAATATGTATATTGGCGTAAATATTTACAACTGAATGACATGCACGATTAAAACTAATACACAACAACAACACTGATTTTTACCCCAAAGATGCTGGCCTTACCTGAGTAGAGACTTTGTAATCCCAAAATGTTCCTCCGAAGCAATTAAGGCACAGGTCAAATTGTTCACATAAGTCTCCTACAGCAATAATAACATAATAAATAAATGAAACAAGAATGAGAATACATGTATATTTAAATAAATTGTTCATTATTTTACATGTTATTGTGTATTTAACAAGAAGTACATGATTGTAAACAAGTTCCATGGGACCTAATCCTAACCCTATGGCTTTGAGTCCTAAATGAGGAACTACATGTAGGTATGTAAATGAGGATGAACACCTTACCAATAGATATTAATGCACATACTTTGTAAATACACCACGGCCCACATTCATAAGACCTTCCTAAGCTAGTTGTCAACTAATTGCATAGGCTACAGTACATGGCTAGTTGCCAACGGGGCCTAGTATTAAAGGTTTCATGAATATGGGCCCAAGTTGCCAAGTTTCCAAAATTCATTCAACCACATTGTCTCCTACATGTAACACTAATGACAACAACACTAGCTTTGATTTACGTTCATAGAAAAGATTGGAAGGTTATGGGCCTTGAGATGATACCAGATATACTCTGGTCACAACTGCTCCGTAGATGATATCTAACATTAAATGAATTCCCCAAAACAACGCTGGATCCAACAAAGTCAACCCTAACCCCAAAAGCAAACCTAAAACTGGGTCACAACTGAAGCCCTACTCGTATATCTTTGATAAAGTAGTCTCAAACTAGTCCTGAACATTAAAAAAACCCTGAAAACCCACCCATTTTGTGCAGCTTACAACAATTAGTACATTCAATAATTATATGTCATTAATCTCCTACAGTAGCTTATTTTGTATATAAATTGTAACAGGTTCGTTATCTAATTACCTGAGCATTTAATTAAATGTGTACTTTACGTAATCAGACTTCCTATCTGATTGTTTTGATTAGATTAGGTTTTTATTTATATCTATATATGTACCCTACTTTTGTTTGTAAAGCATTTTGAGAACCGACTCTGTCATGAATTGCGCTATAAAAAAGACATATTATTATTACAGTGAAACCTGTCTATAAAGACCACTCAAGGGAGGCAAGAAAAGCGGTCTTTATGAGCAGATGGTCTTTAAGGACAGGTTCCTTTAATACACATTTCAATGAGAAATGTTGTCCAAGGGAAACAATAATTGTGGTCTTTATAGACAGGTGGTCTTTCTATACAGGTGGTCGCTAAAGCAGGTTTGACTGTATTATAAAGTAAAGCCAACAGCTCATGTGGCCGAAGCAAATGTCAAGTCAACAAGCTATGATACACAGAGCACATCACCATGTGGGCCCCGTTTCATAAAACTTGTTATCAATGACAAGTTACGATAGTTATTATAAGCAACTGAAATCATTGAATTTGATTGGCTAAAAACAAATTTGTCATAGAAATATGGCAGTTGTTATCGATAACGAAATGAGGCCCTGATTTTATACACAACTATAAAATACAATTTGGGGAAAATCAAAACTATTTCTGAGTCCTTGAAAAAAAAAACTAATCACGTTTTAATTTTGAACCTATGAGCAAAAGGAGATGGTGAGATTGAAAAATAAATAGAAACTTAGGACACTGAAATAGAGGAGAGAGCAAGAGGGTAAGACAGTGTAAGAGATAGAAAGAGAGAGAGAAAGAAAACACAAGAGGAAGATAAAGAGATATTAGCTAATAATGAAATAACAAAGAGATCCATATAGAGACAGAAAAATTTAAAGAGTTGAGGAGAGGGGAAGATGAACTTAAAAACACAGGATGGTACAAAGAAACAAATTTAAAAAGCTTTTCAATTGATATGCAAAATATAATGATGGCTTCTTACTGTATTGCTATTTGAATAGCTGCAGAAAAGACCAATCAGCTCTGCAAGCTTGTTGTTCTTTTCAAAGCTGTACAAATAAGAGAAAAGAGCAATGAAATTTGCTGTTGTTTTATGTCTCATAATTATGCATGTTACAATAATGATCTAAATATCATACAGAGAATTTCAATGACGAAACTTGGAAGAGTAGTGCTGAGTGACTATTACATAAATAATCACAACTCAGATTTTACTTAAAATCTTGACTTACATGGATAATCACAGATTTATATTTTCTCATTTTGAAAAAAAAATGGCTGCCAGTGCTTGCAGCAGTCAAACAAACAAATTATGTGCACTGCAGCCTCTTACTTCCTGAAAGAAAATGCATACAATGTCCTACTCTTTAGTATGGTTTCAGACAGACGGAAATGATTTCACACAGAAACAAACTGGGGAATTCCCAGTGTATAACCCCACAATGTATCACTGTGATAGAGACCCAAGTATATGTAGTCAATCTTGGAAAGTAGGAGAGTTATAGGAAGGTTTCAGGCCACTTAGGTGCTTAAGAGATAAGAACAACAATTGCACTTATAGCGGAAGTCAACTGGAGACAAGTTCCCTTTCATTCACTATGTATTTCCAATGGGTATCATCCTGATATGAATGATTAATTTCTTTCATTTGAAAAATGAAAATATAGTTGGACAAAAAGATTTGTTCTTTTCTTTTTCACATACAGGCAAACAAAAAATATTCTGTCTTGGCCTATATATTGCCTGTTTTTGTTCTTATTTATTGTGACCATTTTGGTCATCAATAGAAGGTTGATGTTTTAGACCATGGTCTAGAATAAAATCACCTTTATAAACTCGGGCCAACAGGATAATATTGGAATGTGTTAAACTCACCATTGTGCAAGTCCCTTGCCAGTATCTAGAGACGTCTCTCCAAGCTGAGAGGCACACCACTGGATCAACTGCTTCTTGCCACTACGGACTGTCTTCTGCTGTGCTGGAGCATCTGAGTAAAGATTGTATTCAATCATAGTGGTTATATCACAATTGATATCATAGTTTATAATAAAGAAAATAATATATCACACTTCAAATCAAGTACAGTGAAACATGTATATAAAGACCGCTCAAGGGAGACTGGAAAAGCAGTTTTTATGAGCAGGTGGTCTATATGTACAAGTTCCTTTAATACATATTTCAATGAGAAACACTTTCCAAGGGAAACAAAAATTGTGGTCTTTATAAACAGGTGGTCTTTCTATACAGGTGGTCGCTAAAGTAGGTTTGACTGTACTATACCATATCACAAATCATCAATTTCCCATCTCAATCTGCCTCAAATTCACATTTTTACTTTCTTTATCCTTCAACCTCTCTTGACTAATTACACCTCTGTTAGCCTCTTGCTTGCTATGATTATATCCCTGTCTCTGAATACATAGACAACCATTGCATTATTTTTTTCACAAAGGTTTGATTTTTTCCCTTTTTGTTAGTCAACAAATTTTAACACTGAAATATAAGTGGGGGGGGGGAGAAATCCAGATATTCTTGTCAAAAGGTATGGTTTTCCCAGCACATTTACAGAAAACTTCACTTATGTTTTGGGAATCATTCCCCTTTATAACGTTGAGTTCTAGTCAGGCAATTACATTGTGAAGAAACTGTCTCAAAGCAATTGGGAAAGGTTGATTATGTCTACATATAGAATTAGTGTATACTGTGAGGTTTTGGAATCATCAAAATGATACAAATTTGACGCAATCTAGGTGAAAAGCACATGCACTGCATACAGAAATAGGTATATGTTTGGCACAAACATTTCAGGTATTTCTTGTCACATTGTGAATATGGGGGCATTTGAAGAGCAATCTTTTTTAGGGGACATTGTTCTTCCGAACTGACATAAAAGGAATGAGAAAGTTCACAAATTATTTTTCACCATTCCCGGAACTCAACTTTCCCTTTAACTTTACTGCAATAATTGCATTACCTGGTGAGTGTACAGTAAAGTGTAGTATGATTGCCCATATCACATCCAGAATGCTTTTCAGTTCTCCTTTCAGTACACCTGTAACAACCAGAAGTAAAACATTAGTGCTTTGATATCATGCACAGATTGCACACGGCAATACATCATGGAACTATACTGAATTCTGATTTATCAAATTTGCAAAAGGAATCCAAATTCGCTTGATTTAAGAGGTAATCATTATGTAAGAATATTTTTTAGACAAAATAGTCTAAAACTGTATTTATCAAATGAAACAATTTTTAACTAAACAAATATATTTGAAGTTTCCATTATACTTAAGAAAATATGATAAATGCAATTCTTGGATTTTCTACCATTCATGATTGCTTTTTAATGTCCAAGCCTTATTCCACAACTTGTGCAAAAAACAAAAAACAAAAATTCCTCCTTTTTTCTTAGGAGCTCTTTCCCTATTTTCTATCGAACAATCCGCTTCGCATAAAGGGACTACCTAACGACAAAAGTCATGAGTTATATTTTGATACATTTTTATTACCCGGCGTTTGTTTGTTTGTTTGTTTTTTGGGGGGGGGGGCTTCCCTGAGTAAATTCTCCTGTGTCATTTCTTGCTGGTTTTCACAAGAACTATCATTCTTCAGGACTTTACCTGATGCTGAGACTGTTAACTTAATCCCCAGTCCAGTTAGATAGTCCAGGATGGTTTGAACCCTGTCTAGGGATGACACTTCATCGTCATTACAGTCCTGGTAAAGAAACATATAAACAAATATCAACTAATAAAGATCATAAAAGCTCCTGAAGATGCCAGATGAGAGAAGGAGATCAAAGAAGGATAGCCCAAGCAAAATCAGCATTCTCCTAACTAGATAACATACTGAGAAGTTGTACACTGAGTATGAAGACCAGGATACAGGTGCTGGACTGTTACATGCATCTAGTGCTAACTTATGGAAGTGAAACCTGGGCCTTGTTTCATAAAACTTGCGATCTGTGACAAGTTACAATAACAGTAATAAGCTACTGAAATACTTGCATCTGATTGGCTGAAAGCAAATTTGTCATAGAAATTTGTCAGTTGTGAGTGATGATAAATTTTATGAAACTGGGGCCCTGGTCATTGCTCTCAGACTCTCGAAATCATTTGGAGAGTTGTGAAGTATGGTTTTATAGAAGAATAATGAAGGTCCCTTGGACTGTAAAGTGAGCAATGAGGAAGTTTTGAGAAAAGCTGGCCTGAAAAAAAAGCTGATATGTGAGATAATGACAAGACAGATTCATGGGGCCCTTGGTACATAAAGAAAGCTTGTAGAACATTGCACTGACAGGAAAATGTGAGGGAAGAGGAGTAGAGGAAGGAGAATAATACTCTGGATGGAGTCTGCAGAAAATGTTAGAGGAGAAAGGATGAAAGACAAAAGAGTGGGTTGATGGCGAAGGGAGGAAACAGAGGGTTGCGGAATAACATGATCCCCAAAGTCTATCAATATAGCATCTAGAGAGAGAAAGGGAGATAGGCCTCTTGCACAAGTATCCTCTGCTAAGAGCCAGAAGGGTGTTAACTATATAATTTATAGAGTTAATGCCCTTCTGGCTTTCACCATTCATCAGACTATATAGCAATAATACAGTGTAGTTACAAAGAGGACCAAAATTAATCAGTTTTTGTTTCACACAATGGTATCAAACTAATGGGGTGTTGCAAGAAAGTTGCAATCAATTGCAAATCCCCCATTTGCAATCGATTGCAAATATGATACAAGTATTTTAAATGGAACTTGCAATCAATTGGAAGACTTGCAACACCCCCTAAGACACAATTAAATAAAATACTATTTTTTAAAATTTATTTTTATTTCATTTTATTTATTAATTAAAAAAAAAAAATTGGGGGGGGGGGGGGGTGGGGAGTTGTTAAAGAATAAAACTACAAATGTAGAATAGTAAGAATTTTCAAATACAAGAAAATACTCATAAATGATATAATTTTATCACAATAACATGTTAAAGCATATAAATTCAGATCCATTTGTCCTTAATAATGCATACTTATTTTGTTTTAAATATCAAAATCTAGCCATTTCTCTCCTTGTAAATTACCTCTGATGAAGGAAACAACTGGGTACCGGTGAGGATCTGTATCAGCAGAGAGAAGATTCGCCCATCTTGGAATTCTTTCAGCTCATTTATCACAATACCATGTTCACACAGCAGACTGTTAGCCCAGTCAAGGTACATCTGTGTTCATACAACAAGTTAGATGGTGCTTATAGTAAATAACATGATTAAATTTTGTTGCTCTCTTTTTCCTCAATCTTTGTCTCTGTCTATCTGACTCTTTCTCTCTCTCTCTCTTTCCTTCTTTCTTTCTCTCTCTCTCTCCCTCTCAATTTCTAACTATCCCTTACTTTCTTCCTACCTTTGTATTCCCCCTTTCCCTTTTTTAATATTAACATCTCTTAAAATGGATGTATGAATATTAATAATAATGTTCCCTTCTTGTATGATATAACATCTTTATGCATTTCCAAAGGACTATGGATATTATTACCATTGCTTTAGCTGGGGTAAAATGTTTCAATTCCTGTACAAAAATATATTTCCTCACATCATTTCGATTAAAAATATGTTTTAATTCTTCTACCAACTATATAAAAGATTTTTTAAAAGATATGATAGCAACATGATTGAAGATTTTGCATAAACATTAAGAGGCGCATAGTAAATGGCACATTACTTTTTTTGTTTTCATAGTTGTTTTTGTTGTTTTGTTGTTTTAATTCAATTTATACCTTCTAAAAGTTCTTGCCCTGTACTCTTTCATCTTCATCATCATCCTTAATTTCCCTTCCATTTGTGAAATGCTCCATTAAATTATCCCATAGCAATTTCCATCCGTTTCATCTGATTCAAACATTACATGTATAAATTTGGTTAGAATACAAGACAAAAATGCTAGAGGGTATAATTGGCTGGTTACACAGGCAGATGTATGCAACCTTGACTCAAACTGTAAAACCACAAACTTTTACGGCATTTAATCTTCGCGAATTTCGCGAGTGGTTAAGATCATTGAATCATAATTGACATAACACACAATTTTTGCAAATCGTGACAGTTCGGTTTCTTGCTGCGAAAATGGCTGCCGTGAACAATTCGCGATAGTTTCTGGTTTTAGAGTAATAAAAACATGAACCCACCTGAAGAACTGATGTGAATGCCATCACGATGCTCCTTACTTTGTCCAGTTACCACAGCATAAGATCTGGAATCAAATTAATTTAAAAGAAACAATACTAAGCTCCCTAAAAACTTGAAATGTCCATTGCCGCGCAATGTGAATGTATTCCCCAGCACAAAGAACCTCCCCCCCTCCCCTCCCTCAAACAAAAGGATGGATAGAGATTGCCGCCAGTGGCCCGGACTATTGTCATTACTAGCATCACCAAAACAGCATCACCAAAACAATGTGTGTAGAATAGAGTATTAATGCATCTCTATAGAAAATTCGAAAGAAATCTGTCAAGAAATGTGTCCTCAGAGCGCACACAAGATATCCACTAAAATATGACCTTTGATCCTATGAAAGACGGAACACTGGGGGCAGCATTACCAAAAACTGTAGAGGTCTAGAGTAATCTATGATGGACCTCCATACAAAATCTGAAAGAAATCAGTCAACAAATGTGTCCTCCAGAATGCATGCAACCAAAATATGACATTTGACCCTACAAAAAGTGGAACACTGGGGGCAGCATCAGCAAACACTACAGATGTGTAGATTTCACTAAGACGTGTACACCTCCATATAAAATTTGAAAGATCCGTCAAGAAATGTGGCAGTAAGAGTGCAAGAAATGGACAAATGACCTTTGACCCTATAAACGACGGAAAAATGAGGGCAGCATCACCAAAAAGTAAAGATGTGTAGATTATACCAAGTTACATCTCCATGCAAAAATTGAAAGAAATCCATCAAGAAATGTGGCCTGCAGAGTGCACTCATGCCATTCTCCAAAGTATGACCTTTGACCCTATCAAAGACAGGACACTGGTGGCAGCATCACCAAAAACTCTGAGTTTTTAGATTACACCAAGAGACACCTTCGTGCAAAATTTGAACGAAATCGTCAAAAGAAGTGCTCAAAATGGACAAATGACCTTTGACCCTATAAAGGACAGAACAATGAGGGCAGCATCACCAGAAATTATAGGTGTCTAGATTTTACCAAGATACACCTCCATACAAAGTTTGAAAGAAATCTGTTGAGAAATGTGACCGCTAGAGCACACACAAGAATGTGACGCGGCAGCGGCGGAACGCTGCTGAATCCAAAGTATCCTCCAGCATTCTGCCGGGGATACAATATATGGATACCAAAGGATAATCTATAACGTTCATTAATATACTATTAATACATGGTTGGGAGTGCGTTGGTGCGATCTGGCAACACAACGGTTTTTATCGTGGTGTACTATATGCACGAGGCGCAAGCCGAGTGTGTTTGACACCACGATAAAAACCTGCGTGTTGCCAGATCGCACTAACGCACGAACTCACAACCATGTATTAATAGTTTTATAAAACGGGTCGGCAATATGATTATGAAGTCTATAAAAATGGTTACGAACCCCATAGAAACGCCAAGAGTCGCACAGTCATGGAGGCTGCCATTTGCTTTCCTGGATGACATCACAGAAGCGCAGCCAACAAAAGTCATGCCCGTTTGTAATCCCTGCGCTAAAATGACAATTAAACTACGCGATTTCATTGCGTTTTAAGTTTGCACGCACCAGAGGTACGCGTGCGCGCAGCTCATCCGTGCTTTAGAGCCTTTTTGCCGTATGTTATCACTTTTTTTTTGCACGGTCACGTGGTGTTATTTGACGAATCAGGATGGCTACATTCTTGAACCCGTTTTATAATACAAGCTATTGTTCATGTCTTGTAATACTTAGGCTTCATGTAAATTTCTTGGAGTTCATTTGAACATAAAGTTAAACTGTACATGATATCCAGTGTGCACTCATTCATTTTACACACAGTTCAGGTGTTTTGACGTGAAAGACAACAATATGAGGCTTGTGAATGAAATGTCTGAAATAAGACCTTTTTTCAATATTTTGACTCGTTTTTTGCATAAATACCTATCGCTATTATAAAAATGAAAACTTTGTGTTCATTGTGTGTTTTGTTTTATCAGAATCGCGCAGTTATGCATGTGCGCAGACAAGAGAGACAGAATTTATGGTCTGCACCCCATGTACAGCTCCGTGGATCGTGAACCAGTACCACATTGATAAGCCACAGAGATCATACATACATGTACCCCTTTCCCACTGCCGTCCAAATTTGGTCCGCACCAGGTCCGGACCAAATTATGTCCGTCGCAAGTGCTTTCACACCGCCATGAAGATTTAGGCCGGACCTGGGCCGGACCAAACATATCCGTCACAGTTGCCACGGAAACCACTTACCCCCCTCATGAAGCGCGCAACATTTGGAACTGGCTAGCTAGCTAGCTTCGCGCGAAACCCTCGCTCGCTCACGATCACGTACGTACGTGTACGTATGTTTGTGTAAAGTGGACTGTTTTGATTGTGTTCTTCTTCATCATGAAAAGTTTACTCGAGTTGATTTTTTCAGTGCTTTTACTAAACACTGTGCGATGCAGACAAGTTATGACTGCTTTAGATCAATCCTTCCGTAGAGAAGTGAAAAGGAAGAGAGTGCTGTTTGCTCTTGCTCAAGAAGAAGGGAGTCGCCGGCGTAGTCATTCTCGCGTACAGTCACCAATTCTTCCCCCTCTCCTCCCCCTTGGACATATTTATCGAAAAGTAAACCTTGGCCTTGCGAAATGCCGACGTAAACAGATAAACAACAAGAGCAGCTCAATGCTAGTGTACAAATTGCATAGACTAGTACATAACGCAGAACTAGCAGCTGACCCAGCCGGAAGCAGAAGTAGAGATCACGTACGTGAAGGCGCGCGGGTCATGCATTTGGTCCGGACCAAATTCTTTGTGCTTTTCACACCAAATTTGGTCCGGACCTGAAACACCTCTTGGTCCGGACCAAATTTTGGTCCGCACAAAGCTTGATGTGAAAGGGGTAAGAGATAGGCAAAGTCTAAGAGTAAAACGACTTTGTCATTGTCATTTTGTGAAACACTGACTTACAATGTAGATGATAGATATAAGTTCTAACTGTTATTGTTGACTTTGTTAGCTGTTAGCGGACAATTTGACATGGTTGAGCATGTTGAGCGATAACTATACACAACGATGTCGCGAAGCGACAGCGCTGTACGAGCTGCCCATTCTCTAGCATTGTGAACCGCGACTACAAAAGTGCGACTACATGCTTTTCATTGAAATTACATATATTTTTCATCTAAATATTAAAACTAAATAAAACTTCAACTATTGATTAATTGCATTCACGAAGTTAAATTTAGTTAACCAACTTACAACTTACCAAAAATGATGATTTATTACGTTATCTGCCCACAGTCCGTAATGGAATGTAATCGCGCTGCACTTTTTGAAAGGTCAAACCCATGCGTAACTATACACAGCGCTGTCGCAAAGCGATACTGCGATGGACAGGTTTTGGCAGTCAAAAGTTGAAATTTTATACCCTGTGCTGTGGACATTGCCTGATGGCTTGCTGGGGATTGAACTTCAACAAATCCATCCAAGCAATCGATTTCATGTGAGTATAATGTAAAATTGAAAGTTTAACATACATTTTAAATTAATTTTGTACATTGTTTTTAGTGACATTGAGGGGTGTCGCAATGAAAGTCTAATGGGGTGTTGCAAGAAAGTTGCGATTGATTGCAATTTGCAACTGATCGGTACTGACCAATCAAAATCATTGTTACAAGCGCATCTTCTTGAATGGGCAGACCCTGAACCATTCAGAATGGTTGTTCTAATTTGCTTTACAATTTGCAATTGATTGCAACTTTCTTGCAACACCCCATATGTGTCCTTGTCAGACGTCTGGTCAGGCTTATTGAGCGACAGCGTCGAGATGTCGCTGATCTTGTCATTACGACAGTTTGATGAAACAACCCCATGGTCATCCCATCATATAGCCCCACTAGTATTCTGTGCATGGGTCTCACAATTTACATGGGCAAATGACCATAGTTGTATCGTAGGTACAGTCAACCTCGCCTAAGTCGATGATGACGGGACTGAGTGAAATGCGTCAACATAAGCGATTTTCGACTTGTGCGGAAGTCGAAGAAAATCCAACTTACGCGTGTATACATAACACAGGGACGCCGCGGTGCAGACTGTGGCGGTTTTATCTATTGGGAGTTCTCATCACTGTACCATGATTTATATTGTGCCTACATCGTGAAAATAAGAACATACATATTACTTCTCACTCCCGTTACAAGTTAGGCAATAAAGAATAAAACCAGACACGTCCAGTGATTAATTTTGATGTATTAAATCCTCCCTTACATCCCTTTATATGCGCATGGCCTTGAAGGCAAAAAAAATGCATGCAGTGCATGCAACCGGCATCTGTCCAGCCGGACAGCCATACAAGAGAGGACACAGAGATCGCGCTAGCAAGTCGGGGAATTTTTGTAAACAAAATCGGCGTGTGGCAGTTTCGACAATGATTGATTTCACATCGTCGTCTAGTTCGACTTGTTCGGTGTAAAATTAATGTTTTTTCATGGTATTGTTCTGAGAATTTGATCGATTTAGGCGAGTATTCAATCGATCTACAAAAATGGACTTGTACAAAGGATTAACATACGTAAGTCTATGAGGATAAATTGGGACTTTTTTATTTTCATCGACTTGAGCGACTATTCGACACATGCGACGTCGACTTAAGCGAGGTTGACTGTATGATGGGGAGCCCTATGTCTGCGCACCTAAGGTTTTGACCTGAAAATGAACAAGAATTTCTTTAATATTCCTCTAAAGCTTTATTTTATTTTATTCCTGATATTCTAGAGTAAGTTTGAAAAAAATCTCATCAAAATTAGAGCAAGAACAATGCCATTTCCACAAGAAACGGTGGCCGTGTCATTTCAACATTGAAAAAAAAAATGGTGCCCATGTCTGCGCACTCATTCATTTTACACGCAGTTCGGGAGTTTTGACATGAAAGACAACATTTTGAGGCTTGTGAATAAAACGTCTGAAATCAGACCGTTTTTTCATTATTTTGGCTCGTTTTTTGCATGAATACATATCGCTATGATAAGATGAAAAGTTTGTATTCGTTGCGTGTTTTGTTTTATTAGAATCGCGCAGTTACGCGTGTGCGCAGACATGGGCACTGCGCAGACTTGGGCACTCTAGCCATACATATTTTTAAAATTAAAGAAGTCTATCATATATGCGATGGCACCTACCTAAATAGACCTTCCGAAGATCAACTCTTCCTCAGAAATGTATAGAGTCGATCAAATGTCACTTTCTTTTCACTCAGTTGTAATCCTCCCTCTCGTCTCTCGAGAGCGAGAATTTGAACGTACGTAAAAACATACTGACGCGCATGCGTATTGCAAACCATACACCGGCCTACGAAAGTTTTTAGTACAGGAGCCGGGAAATTAATAGGCCTTTTTTATATCATCCTCATCAAAAAGAAAGACGACAGTTATTTGGAAAGTATTGTAACTGTACCTAAAGTAGCCTTAAATGAAGTTATGTCATATTTCATGGTAGGCCCTATAAACTATAATATATTCTATAATTTTGACATAGAGTAGACTACGACTTTTTACGAGCTTGGATTTATTTTAAGGTAGTGGCTATTCTTACGACGAGTTGTAAGAATAATTTTCCGGCTATTCTTACGACATGCGCATACGCTCCATTTTCGTACTCTGCGCCGTCGTAAGAATAGGGTTAGGGTTAGGGTTATGGCACTCCCGGGTACATTCCTGTAAAATAGTTGGTATTTTCTGTCGCATGTACTAAAGGTATGGGGGAAAATAAGATAAATATTTTAAATACCTTGCTTTCAAATTCAGCCCTTAAAAATCTCACTCCTACCTCAAATGGCCGTTAGGAAGAACTTTTGATATTTTCAGCAAAATCCAAAGTCAAAATCTTGTCCAAAACCGGAGAAATCCCCGCCGATTTGTTTCGCGATCGCGTGTTGTTTACATACTGCCGATGTCTTAGACTAATGCACTTATCAATTGTAAGACGCACCCCTCGACCCCCGGGAATGGTGCGTCACTTGTCAGATGTGAGTCGGATTTTCCTATACCATGACGCACCTGTGTGTCTCGACTATGACGGACCTTTTCTTACAATGACTGTGCCTGGACGAAAAAATATGACGCACCAGTTCTAGACTTTGACTTACCATTGTGACGCACCCCGTCATGGTAAAGCTCCGCGCGCACGTGGCACGCTATGCATCGGCGCGGCGCTAGTATAGTATTGCATGCATTGTTGATATCGACATGCATGCATGAACGCTAGCTGAAGACACAAACACACGTTATCATCCTGCACGCTATTGAGGCCGAGCTCGAGATAAGATTATCGGCGATGACATATGAAAATGTGCAGAAGTCAGGCAGTGCAATCGCTGACATTCTTGTGACGTCAACACATGAATATTCATGTCTCAATCCAGCCTAGCACAAATGCTACCGATCGCGATCATCGCGGCAAGAACCGAACCAGCCAACGCAGTGCTGGAACGAACGGGGTAAAAATAAACAAAGTAACGAAAAATACCTTATTTCTTCCCTTTTTTGAGAACCCAGACAGAAGACAGCATGAGAGAGGATTTGAGATCAATTATTATTATTTGGGGGTTTCCATTTTATTTGATGTCATCAAACTCGATTTTGGGCGCCCGGTGCGAAAGTATAGATTCCATGTCAATATATTTTTTTTTATATTCAAGGAGTTTGCATGTTTAAAAGCCCGGTACGCGGTGAGTATTGCGCGGACAGACCCGTTTGTAAACATAGCGAGGCATTATGACGCACCCATGTAAAATGACCGACTATGACGCACCCCATTCTCCATGCTGTGACTGACCAAATGCTTCCATGACCATACCCTGCGTCATTCATTTGTTGGTAAATTACCCAACCATGACGCACCTTTCCCGGGGGTCGAGGGGTGCGTCTTACAATTGATAGGTGCATAAAATCGGCCAATAAAATGTTTGTCCACGAAGAAACTCGGGATCGCAAGCGCACATCGATCTTTACGATCGCGCACACAGAAAATCGGGACTTTCCGTGTATGCCACATAGGGACCGAATTTTTAAGGACAAAACTCTTTTGGGGAGATGTCAGCGCCCGCGGCGACCAGGAAATGTACACAATGACTCCGATAGCTCGTTTCGCGAGAATCAACAGTAAATTACGGATCTGATTTTTGGAAATATCTTTTCCAACATCGGTGAGTTGAATTTATTGTATTTCTTGGATATTTTGTTGTCGGTTTTTGTAAACTAAATGCCGATTTTGAGTGAATGTTTGTGACTTTTGTGCAGTGGTGTTTTAAAAAGTTGAGGTGTATGACTGCCTAAATTATACACACGAAGTATAGGAATGTAGCTATGAGTGGGTTATGGTTAGGGTTAGGGTATTTATATGTTTTGAACACCTTCGATGTCAACTCCTTCTCACAGGTACATCGTTAAGTCAGAGGACTGGCAGTATCGAGGACCCAGGTTCGATTCCCAGCTTTGTCATTTGTCGTTTTTTTCATTTGTTCATGTTTGTTACTAACAGATGTTTTCTCTCTACAGAATTAGGCCTAACGTTACAGATATAAGATGGAAAAAGCTAGGAGACAGAGAAAACAGAGACAGAGAGATTTTTACTCAACAAGTGAAGTGTGCGCAGAGTATGAAAATGGAGCGTATGCGCATGTCGTAAGAATAGCCGGAAAACTATTTACGACTCGTCGTAAGAATAAGAGGCACCCAACAATAACATGCCCAACCTTTCACAAGGACTGCTGATTGCCGCAGTAACCCATCATACAACAGATAACGTGATTTGGACCTAACTTGTTAGACTAGAGTAGCCTAGGCCTATACAAAAAGTTAGACCTATAGATATTCTAATTTCTATTTTCTATATTCCCATACATTCATATTCATGTTGGTTTCTTAAACCAAGACCCACTGTCATGACTGTCAGTGTCACGGACTTTCTTCCACAAACAAAATGAGGTTGTTGAATAACTAATTTATACACCAATTACTACTTTATAGGAAATGATCATTAAATCAGTCTACTCTAAAAGTCTAATTAATAATACGAGTGGTTATTGTTAACTCACCGTAACGCATAATTTGGGGAATTATCACACTGATAAATTTGAATTTGAAATGACTCCGAGAATCCGACATCGACATGGCCTGGCGAGCTAGCTTTAACTTGCCACTATTTGTACATCAGTCAGGTTCCTGAAACTGGTACAGTGTTTCCTGAGACAATCTAAGCGCGTTGCCAAATGCATGAAGCCTAAAACTAGTAATCATGCAGTTTATGTCAGTCGTAGGTGTTGCAGCTCTCACAATTCAAGAGTTACATAACACCAGAGAGAGCATATTTTTAATTCATACCTACGGTACTTGGGTCTACAAGATTTCGCACAAGAGCGAGGGGATTATTATTATCTTAATCATCTTCCCCAGAACAATTGCATGGCCATGGGGCTGGTATTTCCTGGACCCACGCTCCGCCACTGTTAAGTTATGACTTTGTAGATGATACTACTGATGGTGATACTGATACTGATAATGATACTAAACTGTAACGTTAGTCCTATTCTCAATAGTTTTTATACAGCCTTTACAGGGCCCCTTAATCTAACTTCTAACTTTTCATTTTCATTGTGTTTGTTTACCTTCTTACCACAGAATGTTGTTGTTGTTGAAGTAAAAGGAATGGCACTTTTGACCACTAAAGTTAGAGTCCTGTGTGCCAGTAGCTATATATATAAATAGTCAGTTGGTCCGTCAGTCACAGAATAAATCATTAGCATAAAACTTTATCAATCATTTCTACTAGTACAATTTTCATAATATATCTTCCAAAACATGCCTTTAAGAATCAATCGTAATTCAAATATGTTTATAGAGTATTTTCCACATGAGCATATTGTTGAAAAGGAGTATACATTGTAATACTTCTGCATCATCTGTTTGGTGTTCTATTTTAACAAACCAAGTAGAGAATATTTAAAGCCCAACATCAGTTCATTATAATAACTTATTCAATGAATAACAAAGCTTTTAGTATGTAAAGCTATTGATGCAGCTAAATGCCTGCTCTTTACCACAGAATAATGTATGGCTGACATTAAAATATAATTTGCGATACTTCAAATTGGCAACATACCTTAATTGACTCTATATCAACTAGCTAACTTCAGGTACCTGGCTGATGTACAAATAACCTCAACCGACCATACGCGTACGTACGCGTACGTCTACGGTACAACTTCAGATGAGAACATTTTAGAATTAGGCCTAGACTTAACTTTAGTCTTAAATTAGAAGGTGGATAAAAGCACTGCTGAAAACAGATCTAAGAATAACGTAAGTTTCACAAAATTACAGCCTTGTAATTTGTATTTCTGGTGGTGTCAGGTAATTTATCATTTTATCAAGATGTCAGGATGTTCAAGTTTCTTTTTGAGGAGAGATGCTCTCCCACTCCCAGTCCCAGTCCAAGTCCCATACCCACCGCAATTTCATCCAGGGGCCTCGGGACTCGGCCGGCGGGGGAGGGCATGGGGTGAGCTACGCCGTAGACGGAGGGAGGGGGAATTTCCTGGCATTATCGTAGAGACGGTCCTGCTAAAAGCAGCCAACAAGTAAAATCAGCAAAACTTAAAGAATAAAATTATAATTTATAAAACATGGATGATCGATATGGATGTTGGCGGCTTTTAGTAGATCGGACTCTCATGACTCTTGGCGGCTGTTGCCTTTTTTGGCGTATTTTGGTAAATCGATTAGGCCTACCGTGTCTTGCCTCTTGGTATCTCACTATCTGGTCAGTCGGGGTCCGGACAACCCGACCACCGGACAGCCCGACCCAAGACAACTCGACCCAATACCCTGGACAACTCGACCCGGTCGAGTTGTCCAGGGTGGGCTGCGTTTTCGGACAACTCGACATACTTTTTTTCTTCTAACAAATGTAATTAGGGTTAGGGTTAGGGTTAGGGTATCATATCAATATCATATCATACTTGATGCAGAAAATGTCTTTTATAGCCATGCTGTGAAACTGTTCATGAAATTTGCCCGGGGGGCCACTCAGATATATGGGTGTACACATGCGTGTCCATGGGTTTTCAAAATACCCCCTAAACAGGTTTTATACTTGGATGAAAAAAGACCCCTAAACGAGGATATTTGCACGGTTTTTCATCATCCAACCCCCTTAAACAGGTTTGACTTAGTGCAAGCTAGCGCGCGCTATAACTTATAAATAAGCAACAACACATTTCAGAGGGGGAACCATTTCAGTGCACTATGGCTGCGTCGGTAGAACTCTCCGCTCCCGATTCTCCTCTCTTTTTTGCATCCATCTGCATGCACTGCCGCGCGCCACTCCCTGAACTGAAATCGGGCTGTAAATCCCCGTGAAAATCCCTGAAAATATCAGAAAATGTCCCATTTACATATTGGTGCCAAAGTGAAAAATATACCCCCTAAACGCGTTCGGCCAGATTAGTCAAAAGCACCCCTTTTTGTTGAAAATCAGCGTTTTTGGACCCCTTAACGCGTAACGCACGTTACGCGTTCTACCTGAAAAAAATACCCCTTTTTACGCGTTTTCTTGGACGCGCATGAGTACACCCATATATCTGAGTGGCCCCCCCCGGGGAAATTTGTTAGAAGAAAAAAAGTAGGTCGAGTTGTCCGAAAACGCAGCCCACCCTGGACAACTCGACCTGGTCGAGTTATCCAGGGTACTGGGTCGAGTTGTCTTGGGTCGAGCTGTCCGGTGGTCGGGTTGTCCCGGATTCGGTCAGTCATGTCATGCCTGTCATGCCTGTTGGCGGCTTTAGTTTTAGTAGAACTAACTATACACAGCTCTGTCGCTTTGCGACAGCGTTGTACGAGTTGCCCATTCTCTAGCGTTGTGAACCGCGACTACAAAAGTGCGACTAGGCCTAGGCCTACATGCTTTTCGCTGAAATTACATATATTTTTCATCTAAATATTAAACAAAATAAAACTTAAACTATTGATTGGGTGCATTCATGAAGTTGAATTTAGTCAACCAACTTACAACTTGCCAAAAATATTGCATCATCTGCCCACAGTCCGTAATGGAATGTAATCGCACTGCACTTTTTGAAAGGTCACACCCGTGCGTAACTATACACAGCGCTGTCGCGAAGCGATACCTCGATGGACAGGTTTTGGCAGTCAAAAGTTGAAATTTATACCCTGTGGACATTGCCTGATGGCTTGCTGGGGATTGAACTTCAACAAATCCATCCAAGCAATCGATTTCATGTGAGTATAACGTAAAATTGGAAGTTTAACATACATTTTGAATCAATTTTGTACATTGTTTTTAGTGACATTGAGGGGTGTCGCAATGAAAGTCTATGTGTCCTTGTCAGACGGCGTGCGAATCTGGTCGGGCTAAGTAGAACCCTCGCAAAGACTCAGACTCCAACCCCAAGCACCTGCTAAACAGGAGATTCTCCTGCCTGGAACCCCTAGCAAACTGGAGACTCTGATCGCGCGGGAACATGTGCACATCACGAGCTTGAAGCGCGATGTCCCTTGCGGCCAAGGTCCAGGGCCAGCTTATTAATGACAGGAATTATTTAAGGGCTAAATTGATTTACTCATACTCGTGTGTAGAATCTAGGCAGTCGTACACCTCAACTTTTTCAAACACCACTGCACAAAAGTCACCAACATTCACTCAAAATCAGCATTTAATTTACAAAAACCGACCCCAACATATCCATGAAATACAATAAATTCAACTCACCGATGTTGGAAAAGATATTTCCAAAAATGAAATGCGTAATTTACTGTTGATTCTGGCGAAACGGGATATCGGATTCATTGTGTACATTTGCTGATCGCGATCTCCCCAAAAGAATTTTGTTGTTAAAAATGTGGTCCCTATCACGTTCACAGAAACGTCCTGATTTTCTGTGTGCGCGATCGTAGAGATCAATGTGCGCACGTGATACCGAGTTTCTTATTGTGGACAAAATTTTATTGGCCAATTTTAGTCTAAGATATCGGCGGAATGAAAACAACACGCGATAGCGAAACAAATCAGCGGGGATTTCTTCGGTTTTGGACGTGATTTTGACTTTGGATTTTGCCTTTGGATTTTGCCGGAAATATCAAAAGTTTTTCCTAATGGCCATTTGAGGTAGGAGTGAGATTTTAAAGAGCTGAATTTTAAAGGAAGTATTGAAAATATTTATCTTATTTTTCCCCATACCTTTAGTACATGCGACAGAAAATACTATTTTTGCATTCATATCGCGTAGTGGTCAATATGACCACTAACACACGAAGTATAGTCATGTAGGTATGAGTGGTTCTGATAAGGTTTTTATGCCTCCGCCCACCGAAGGTTGTGCCGTAGGCATTATGTTTCGGGTTGTCCATCCGTCCGTCCGTCCGGCTTTCTTGTTCTAGCAATAACTAAAGAACCACACGAGGTATGAATTTCAAACTTGGTGCTAGTATGTATCACCATAGGAAGACGATCTGATTAGATTTTGGGGTACGTAGGTCAAAGGTCAAGGTCACAGAGGCCAATTTCTGAAATTGCAGGTGTTAGCCTCGTTCTCGCTATAATTCAAGAACCATATGAGGTATGAACTTCAAACTTGGTACTAGTATGTATCACCATAGAAAGACGATCTGATTAGATTTTAGGATAAGTAGGTCAAAGGTCAAAGGTCATAGAGGTCAATTCTGAAATTGCAGGGTTTAGCCTTAACCCCTACCATGCCGTGGGCGGCAAATCCCGCCCCAAAATGTGGGTGTTGAACATTTCGTTTAGGCTCATATTGGTTTGAAAATTCTTCCTCATACAGAAACCTGTGCCTTTAATATTATAATGTTTATTCCCTTGCAATATATCTTTGCCCAGTTTGCTAAAGAAACTCACTGAAAATTAATATTCAACTCTTAAAAATTCATTTTTGACATTTGCTCAAAAATCTGGTGGCATGGAAGGGGTTAACGTGATATCTCAAGAACCATTTGATCCATTAACTTCAAACTTGGAACTAGTATGCATCACCATAATGAGACAAACTGATTAGATTTTTGTTCACGTAGGTCAAATGTGACAGGTCATAGTGGTCATTATACAGGTGTATGTAAAATTAATGTTTTTTTACCTTTGTTATCACCATATCTCAACTATTTTGTATTCATGACTAGGAGGAGATAAAGTGATTAGACTTTGGGGTTATAAGGTGTAAGGTCAAATGTCAAAGAGGTCAATTAACATGTAATTATAGGCTTTTTATTCTGGTTCAATCAAAATTTAAAACAAATCAACATGAATATGTGATATATTTCTGATCTGGCAAGGGCAGAGGCATAAATTTTGACTGCGTGCAGTTGAGAATCATCAAGTTAAACATTAAAAATCAAAATGTCTTTGAGAACAATATACATGATTAGGAACTTTGTCGAAAAGTTGAAAAAAAATATTGCAAATTTTGATTTAAAATACAATGATTTTGACATCTCAATGTGTTGCCAATTTGAGGACTTTAATTCTCGTTCTTAAAATTCCTGGCGTCAAACGCAGTATGGTCATGCAACAGAATGGAAATAGTGTGTTCAGAAATTTTTGCTCTTTCTACTCATGCATCTGGTATATTTTTTTAGGGCTGTGAATCACAAGTTATTGAGACAAACCACAAAATGTGGTCAATTATTGTCTTGAAAGGGTTATGGGCCCTGGAAGCTCTACGGTTATAGATGCTATCTTCAATGATCTTCAGCTTATTTTTGAACCTATGATAAAACTAAATGTATAATGCAATGATTAAGAACATGAATTAAGTTTTATATTTTAAAGAGAGGTAGTTGGGCGGAAGAAAGTTAATTTTAAGCGGGAGAAAATACATCTTAAGCGGAAGATACACAGCTAGAGAGGGAGAAATTCAAACTGAGGCGGGAGAGCGGGAGATTTTGCGAAAATGGCCTGAAAGCGGGAGATCTCCCGCCGAACGCAGGAGAGTTGGAGTCTCTGTTATCGTGGTTGAGGAAACTACCATTTTCTCAGCACAGAAGCGCTACATTGCATTACAGACATTGGTTTCCTCATTCCCCGTCACAATATAGCCATTTTCTCCCTCCCCGCGCGAAGCGTGAAAGCTCTGACATTTTAACAAATTTGAGAGACGGACAAAGGCTCGTAGCAAATATTTTTCATGTCGAAAGTTATTGTTCTATGCCTTGACCGCTCTTCAATTATTTGGATGTGATACTGCACTGTATGTAACAGGGGTGTTTGCAGGGAGGGGGAGTTGCCTGGTGTTCTTCCCTCACTGTATGGTACTCGCAGCTACTCTGTATGCCTTCCCAGCCAGGGTGGTTTGGCTTGAGAAGGGTCCACCAGAACTCTTTGCTCTTTCGATGACCGTTACACGGGATTGACCTCCAAAACTTTACCAAATTGGTCAGAAATAATGTCAGAAGCCTCCAAGTTCGACCCGGACAGCATATCCGCAAATATTCTCCTCCATCGCGGACTTTCTTGGGCGCGGAAAAGTGATATTTTTCCTGATGTTTTTTCCAAACTTTAGGCGGGAATTGCGCCCAAACTTTCTGTACAAGTATGTATTGAAATGTACATTAAATGATCGGCCGTGAACCCTGCTTTTGGAAAATAGGAAGCTGGACTTATAGGTATGTTTGGCTGATGAAATTTTTTTTTTCTGAGGGACTGTATTTCGTCACAAAAATGCGACAGTGGTAAGCAGCGTAGGTATGCATTCTGTCGCATATGTGTGACAATGGTCACGAAAGGATTAATTGGGTGGCAAATCTGTCTGGATGTGCCTTGTCTTGGTATGACTTTTAACTTGTGAAGTCATTTTCCATAGAGAATGCTAATGCTGACAAAGAATAATGGAAAATTAAATATCTCAATTTGAAACACTGACAAAAAAGTTGAATTTGTGAGACATTATAGAGCAAGCGCCATGAGCACCCAGCAACGCCAGATGCTGGTGCTATACAAGAAGCCATCATTAGTATGTGTGTTTACATGTAACTGACACACATAAGTTGTATGAAGCTTGTATTGATCTGTAGCAATACCAACTGGAAAATACTTTTATGCCTTTTGTCCAGAAGAATCGGGTCTTTGAAGCCATGGCGGTCTTCAGTTGGGGGTGTACCCAGGATGGACAGCTGGGAATCTCAGATCTTGGAGACGATGTTGCCTCTTTTTCTTCACCGAGGGAGGTTCCTGGTCTTGCGGGAAAGCATATACGTGAAATAAGCTGTGGGCTCCGTCACACATGTGTGCTCCTGCGTGATGGGACTGTGATGATGTGCGGAGCCAATGATAGGGGCCAGTTGGGCCAGGAAAGGACAGGGACTGAGCTGGGTAAGTGCCAAAGGTTCAAAGGGAAATAAAATCACCAAAAATATTTTGCTCTTTATGTGTTACGGTCTTCATGTCACTATACTTTATTCAAAACGTGAGCTTCAAATATTACATCTATAAAGAGTTCAAATACACTCTCAATAAATATAAAAGCGACTTATGAGTAGAGTAGTCAACATACCTGTACGAGCTCCAATAAAATAAGGCGTGCACACAACCCAAGTCTGACTTGGTTCCGTACAGGGGGTGTTATGTTATCCTTGTTTAATAAAAGAATGTCTGAATTAGGTGAGTCATAACTTTAAGTTCAGGCACAGAAACACTATTACCATGAGGTAAAGAAATTATCCTTACAAGCCCTCCTAGTATATTTATGAGTTATTGAACTGGATTACTGGAAGTAATCTAATATCTTGTTTGTGGAAGTAGTGTTATTTTAGCTCTTCTATTAAATTTGTTAGTTGATAAACAGGAAATTATCACCAACATGTGTTCACCCTTTCCTCATGTTTTTAGTCCATTTATTCATCTCATTACAGCCCAGGTATCTGCTACAGAGACGTTGGTGGTCACTCAGGTGTCCTGCGGGAATGACCACACCCTAGCTGTAACAGATAGGGGTCAAGTACTGGGATGGGGTCGAGATGACCGGGGTCAGTGTGGCCTGTCTTCTGGTGACAGAGAAGACAAGAGAAAACCAAGGTTTGAACTGATAATTAATCAATAATTTGTGTGCTCTTGTGTTGCTGGGCACATGCTACACCACAATCAGACACTCAACTAGGCTTCTCTGTTTTGTGGTATGCATAAATGTCAACCAATTTAGTGATATGGAGTCCGTGAGATCTTTCCGAAATTTTTCTGTTTGCTGACTCCTGTTTGATATTGATTATGTATTGATCAATAACTGCTTTTGTTGCTGATCAGATGTGTTTGTTTGTTGTCATTAAATCAAACATGCTGAAGGTGCCTAATGCCTATTGTTGTTTGCATTATGCCTCGTAGAATCCTGAAGAGTTTATCATCGTACCAGGTTGCACAAGTAGCATGTGGATCCATGCACTCAATTGCACTCACAAAAGGTAAAGCAATGATGTTTTGTTTCTATTTCCTGCTGATTTTTGTTTCTACCATATGCAAGATATAGTGATTTAAGAATTTCATATAATTGACCCATCTAGTAATATAATTCAAATGAAAAAACAAACCCAGGACACAAGTAGAGTAAAAATGAAGATACATGATATAATTATTTTTATAATACTGTTCATCTGTATTTGAGTCTGTTTGGCCTTTAAGTGTTAGCATCTTATTCATTTGTGACATTGAATATTTTAATGGATTCTACTTTTAGCAGGAAACCATGGCAACCAAATTTTATGAACTTTTAATACCTTTATTGATACCCTTCACAACAAGAATTAAAATAGCTCACTACATTTCGTTTCAGGCCTTCAGACTTTCCAAATTTGCCAAATATCTGTTCATAATGAACTCATCAGGCTCATTTACTCATCTATTTTTCCTTACATAACATGTGTGCATAAAAGATGGCAGAATGTTTGCATGGGGTGACAATTCATTTGGACAACTAGGCATCGGAACCCCGGGACTGAACCTGTTCAGAGATCATCCACAGCAGCTGTCCTTGCCTGGTGTTCCAATCAGGAGAATGGCCTGTGGGGGATGGCACTCCTTTGCTCTGTCCGTCTCGGGGGCTGTCTTTGGTTGGGGCAAGAACAGCTGTGGGCAGCTTGGCCTTGGAACAACAGAAGGTGAGTCTTGGGGGCTACAACATTCCCTTAGTTTTTTGTGTTTTCATTGAAATGTAATACAGAGTTCTTGAAGTTTAAAGGTATGTGTCCTGCTCATGAAGGAAACTTGATTCTGACCGAATCAAACAGAACTTAACACTGAACGTTCAGTACCAAAAATAAATTTAATCTGATAAACGATTTTGGTAGAAAATGTTTTCATCTGAATGATGAGCAATGGAAGATATGGAAAGGTAGTAGTCCTAGCCATGTGCATTACATGCTGCTGTATGTGTGTTCATGTTGTTTCCATGACATTTGCTTCTGTGACAATTGCACCGGTCTAACTTTGTCATGTTAATCCTAAACCTAACCCTAACCTTAATCCTAATGTTCAAATTGCCCTTAACAAAAAAAAAAAATCATGACCTTGACCTTAACCTTTGACCTTTCGAGATATGAACGGAGGAGCAAATTTCGCAGGAGCAAATGTGTCACCGCTCATGTTAGTTGTGCTTTTCAGTGATCCTATGATTGTTATTACTTAATATTAGACACAAGTTTCCAGCTGCGAGACAAAGGGGGAATATGCTTTAATATGGCACAGTCATACAGTACACATTTTTATGCAGGATGGACATGAGATATGGGATGATATTAGTACTTTCTTTGAACCAATCTTTTGCAGATAGAGTCTCCCCAACGCTGCTTAAGAATCTGATGACTCAACATGTGAAATACGTTGCCTGTGGACAGAATTATACAGCCATGCTAACAGCAGTAAGTCTTCCTCAGGTTTAAAGAGTTATGAAAAAAAAAAAAAAACTCATAGATACCATTTTGAAGTGTTCAATTGCAGAAAAAAAATTGATATTATAGTGGAAGGAATTTTTGTACAATGTGGCATTAGTTATGATATAGAAATGTCATGTTTTGATAATCTATAAGTAATTAGCTGTAATTCCTTATTTCCAATTTTGTATTTTGTGTTTGCAGTTGTCATTATTTCATTGTTAGGATCATATTGTGATATCACTCTATTATTACTGAGCCCAACAACCTGCAGTGTAGGATTCCTGTGTATTACATAATTTGAAGACAAGGTAATCCTCTTGAGATCAACTCGTACAGTTCTCACAATTTTGGCAGTCCTTGTACAATTTATAGTAGTGGTGATGATGATGATGATGTCTTCTTTTTGTAGACCGGGGGACTGTTCCTCTTTGGCCAGGGGTCAGAAGGTCAGCTGGGTCATGGGTCAGATAGCAATGAGATCAACCCAAGGAAAGTCTTAGACTTCTTAGGCAGTGATATTATTCAGGTGGCTTGTGGAAGGCAAGTACAAATTTAAGAAGTTGCTTTAAATTATGTTGTAATTTACATACTGGACCATTGGTTTTTAAAGTAACTTCATGTATTAATGCTGGGATCCACACTAACTTTTTTTCGTTGGGGTCTCGATTGACAATGTCAGGGTCTGCATGCGTGGGTCCCATGTTAAAATTTAGAAATTTCAGGGTACAGACTTTGATTTTGGGCGCCGAAGTATCCCAGGCACTTGTGAGTGTTGAGTCCTGATTCATTTATTAACTCTTACTGTGCCAAGAGTTTTAGCTCTCTTCAAAATTTTACCTAAATGTGATCATGCTTACTTTTCAAATGTCTCCACTTCATTAATTATTTCACAAAATATTGTGTACATAACTTGTAGGAAATTTATTACCATTTCTTATGATACCAAACATTATTACTTTACCCAACTTTATGTGTAAGAATTATTGAAAGTTACATTTGAGTTTCTTTTTTGTCCATTATTTTTTGGTTTCTTATTTGTTTACTATTGTTTTAATGTTGAATAAGGTAATATATTTTTCTAAATTTGCAATTTTCTCTGAAATTTCTATGGTAGCATATAATTATAGTCATATATTTAGAATGCTTGATTTATGCTAAAAACGTTGATATACATTGACCACCATATACCTTTCCTGTGATTGAGCAATTGGTGAATGTAAATGACACATATACGTGCCATCGGCACTGAAAGAGTCAATGTATTGTGTACTAATGTTTGTTTTTCAGGCAGCACACTCTCGTCCTTGAGGGCTGCTCGGGAAGGCTGTACTCCTTTGGCCAGGGAAGCAAAGGTCAGCTTGGACTGGACAACAGAGACAGTTCCAGGTCTTGTGCAAGTCATGTTCCTGGTCCATGGAAAGCACGGAGCAGTACAGATGGATGCACAAATGGAGAGGAAACAAGATCTATCATTGGGTCCATCTTTGCTGGTGGAGACCAATGCTTCTGTACTGTCTCAAGGGGAAGCGTAAGTTTAATTTCATAGTTTTTGTTTTGTCATTTTTTAATGGATAGTGTTTTTTCCTCCTTTTTTATGCCTCCGCCCACCGAAGGTGGGTGCCGGAGGCATTATGTTTTCGGGTTGTCCGTCCGTCCGTCCGTCCCACTTCTCGTTACCGCGATATCTGAAGAATCATTTGAGGTAGGAACCTCAAACTTGGTATTAGTATGTATCCCCATACGAAGATGAACTGATTAGATTTTGGGGTAAGTAGGTCAAAGGTCAGAGGTCACAGAGGTCAATTTACATGAAATTACATGAAATTCTTGGGTTTTAGCACCGTTACCGCGATATCTCAAGAACTGTTTGAGGTAAGAACTTCAAACTTGGTACTAGTATGTTTCCCTATACGAAGATGAACTAATTAGATTTTGGGGTAAGGAGGTCAAAGGTCATAGGTCACAGAGGTCAATTTACATGAAATTACATGAAATTCTTGGTTTTTAGCACCGTTACCGCGATATCTCAAGAACTTGAGGTGAGAACTTTAAACTTGGTACCAGTATGTATCCCCATAGAAAGAGGAACTGATTAGATTTTGGGGTAGGTAGGTCAAAGTTCAGAGGTCACAGAGGTCAATTTACATGAAATTACATGGAATTACTGGTTTTTAGCACCGTTACCGCGATATCTCAAGAACTATCTGAGGTGAGAACTTCGAACTTGGTACCAGTATGTATCCCCATAGAAAGATGAACTGATTAGATTTTGGGGTAAGTAGGTCAAAGTTCAGAGGTCACAGCGGTCAATTTACATGAAATTACATGGAATTACTGGTTTTTAGCACTGTTACCGCGATATCTCAAGAACTATCTGAGGTGAGAACTTCAAACTTGGTACCAGTATGCATCCCTATAGAAAGATGAACTGATTAGATTTTGGGGTAAGTAGGTCAAAGGTCAGAGGTCACAGAGGTCAATTTACATGAAATTACATGAAATTACTGGTTTTTAGCCTCGTTATCAAATATTTCTAGAACAGTTTGAGCCATCAACTGAATTTAGGCGGAGGCACATAGGAGATGCAGTCGCATTCATCTTTTTTTTTACTATAATGAATTTCCAGCATACTCTTTTGTGCAATACTTCTCTATATGTTTGTTTTCTAAAGTATGCAAGTGAAGAAAAAAAAGTAGATGGGGGCGTAGGGTGATTAGCCTCGCAAACTCGGAAAGGTAATCTGCAGATTTGTTAAGCCTTCCAAACTTCTCTTCATATTTCTTTGATTTTAGATTATAAGTAGCAAAATACAAGCAAAACTAAGCTGCTGTGAAGTTTTTTCCTCAAGTAAACTATTAAACAAGTGAAAGGTTGACTAAATTAGAGAGAAAATGGGTGCTCTTTCCATGTATTTTTTCCTTCTAATCACGAATCTGCCAATCGATTGTCCAAATTATGACTCGTTTTGATGAAAAAAGGGGGAAAGTAGAGGTTTTGGTACCGTTCCTTCATACTCGTGAGCTGATTGGCTAACCCCCAAGTGACGTATGAAGAGTAAGAGGCACAAGATCTGCAGGCTGCAGCATATAATATTGTACACAGAATGCGGTATTTGACCCCTCTGTTCAACGGACAATTTATGAAAAAAGGAAATTAATCAATATAATCTTAGGAGTGAATAATCATTAGCAATATATTTTCTACAAGATCAGAAAACACTTTTGCCCAAATATACAGCTCTTGTTTTGTTTTTTAGCTTTTCTTTTGAACAATGTTCTCATCCATCTGAGCTTGCCGAACGAAAGTTTTGCATTGGTCTTAAACGCGTGCACAGCCGTTTTATGTGTCTGTATGTACAATGTCCTACACATCTTTAGTACGGCAGTGACTATGTTCCCCTCGTACATAGCGACTGGTGAACGCTTTTGTTTTGTTTATTTCACTTACGGCTTTTTTCTTACTTCGCTTTACATAGTACGGTAGTACTGACTTAGATTTTGGCTGAATTCGAGTAACTTATATAGAGAGAGGAAAAGTGCCTGCGATTCCGAGTTGGAGGACTTTTCTGAGCCATGCAGATACGAACTCTGATTTATCAGATGATTTATCAGACCCCGAAGGCAAAGAAGCTCGAGTGGCAAGGGGAATTCGACCATATTATATGTTTGAACCCCTCGCAGAATACGGTGAAGGGGCCGTGGGTAAATTCTGTCTCTCGTTCGTTAGCTCGTCTTAGCTAACGAACGAGAGACAGAATTTTCGGTCTACGGGTGAAGCTGCTGTAGCTGCTGTCGTTGAAAAACAGATTGGAAGACTTGACTCCAAGTCTGATCGTTGGAATAGCTGAATCTTTTAGCTAGCTTATCCTTTTCTTCATGCCAAATTCGGAATACAGGCCAGGATCCTCAAAATCATCTTCGGCAAAGTGATCACTGCAGATTGTACTCCACTCACTTGGCCGGCCCTTGCCACTCTCCCCGCGTGAGCTTTACCTTTGCAACCCACAATTTCCGTAGATTTTCATCTTTAGGAAAAAGATGTAGGTTTACACCCCCTTACATCATCTTTAGGGGTCTTGCTACAGCCCGCAACTGTACACCGATTCGGCATAATTGATGAAACTGTGTCCTCAAATCAACGTTATTGTGAGCAATTAAACACGAAAATATGCAATGCAAATGGTCGATGCGGTGAATATCATGCTCGCACTCGGCACCGTACCGGGCTGGGCCTGCCAGGCCTGCGGGCATACACGGTATACATGTGGGTGGAATATTTTCCTTTACTTTTTTGTACGTCACAGATCACGATGTTGCTTCGATGGGTTTTTTAGGGGCGGGGCTTATGACTCTGTAAATCAGCAAAAATGTACTTTTCAAATGATTATGAAATACGACTGAATGCATAAAAAAGTGTGTGATAGATATTTTTTTGCTCCTGATGACTCCTTCCTACGAAAAATGGGCAATCAATTTTTTATTTTAGTGACCCTTGAAAGGTAAAAAAAATAATTTAAATACCGGGACAGGGATGTTAACTCCTGCAGCGGCAAATAGTACTAAAATGTGTACATAAGTTTATTAACCTATGGGGGACTGTGTATGCTATTCGCATGCTATCTCTGTGCGAAGCATGGAGCTCGTTGAGCAGGCAGCCTTTGAGGTGAAAGTGTATAGCCGTTATATAGCTTTCCTCACAGATATGTACACTAAAATTCACTGGAAATCATGATTGGAATAGCAAAAGATGTCATACATACATGGATATCTTTTTATTCAAGGAGAGCAACATGAGACTAATATTTAAGCATTTTTTTCAAGTTACCTTTTTCGTACCAAACCTGCACATGAACTTTAACCCCTACCATGCCGTGGGTGGCAAATCCCGCCCAAAAATTTGAGTGTTAAACATTTTGTCTAGGTTCAGAATGGCTTGAAAATTCTTCCTCATGCAGAAACTTGTACCATCAATATAATTTTTTATTCATATGCAATATATCTCTGCCCAGTTTGCTCAAGAAAAAAACTCATTAAAAGTTAATATTTAACTCTTGAAAGTTCATTTTTGACAATTGCTCAAAAATCTGGTGGCACAGAAGGGGTTAAAGAGTAGGAGGTGTATTCTGAGATGTTGTCCTGATGGCTATATACCACAAAATTTTATTGGAATTTATTTTCCAATGATTTCTCATATTTGAACGGTAAATGTATACCCTATTAAAAAAGTAATGTTGCATGTACTTGCTGTATGCTTATGCTGTATGCTTATGCTGTATTTCTGCTGCATTCATTGTGTAATATGAATGTTTTAACAAGCTTGATATTCTTCTATTTGCCTATAGGTATTATCACGTTAACTCATTTATTTATGATTGTGAAAATATATATTTGAATGGTGATCAAGAAGTAATTGAATACTGCTTGGTTTCAATATTTTCTTTTTTATAGGACCCCGATCTTCCTCTAGACTTTAGGGAACCTATTTCAAGCCTAGAGCCTGTAGTTCTCACAAAAGATTTGTTGAAGGAGGTCTCAGAAACTTTTGCTACTTCACCACAACCATCCAAAGCAGTGCAGACTCTAGAAACAGCCTTTTCATCTGCAGCTTGCCTCAATGCCTCCTTCCTAGTTGGGTAAGGAATGCATCTCACCTCTTGACTTTACCAATAGGATGGCTTCTACATGTCCAGAATTATACAGCACATTACAATTTGGGTATTTTTTTTACAGTCCTGACCATTATAATACGGTCAACATCATCATTATCATAGTGCAACTGGTGTAACCATCTTGCCCCAATCTGCAGCCAGTTTGACCGGCTGGAACGCCTACAATTCCCTGTAATTTTTACTTTCAGCAGTAGTATGTCCATTAGAAACCACAATCAGGAAGAGATTGCATGTTGAAATGTTCATATCTAATGCCATTAACATTTGCCATGAAAGGATGGGCTCAGAAATGAAGAAAATTTTGGGCTCATTAGTACTCAAGATTTGTATTCCCAGTGGACTCCACAATTTTGCATCAATTGTATTTCATATTATTAAACTAAATTCTCCTGTCTTCTAGATGAAATTTGATTCGGCACACCATCAAGAGAAATTTTGAGCATTATTTTAGTGCTCTTGTTATTTTAGGGATGATGATCGTTACAACTGTGAAAGTGCAAGTGACAAGCATGGACTTGATCTGGATGCCGCTAGGTCAGCTTTTGAATGTCTCACCGGAAAGATGGACATCATCAAAATGGTAAGAATAACTAATCCTGTTTAGTATTTTGTCTCTGTTTTACTCTCCCCACCCCCTCTCCCTCTTTCTTTTCCTCTCACTCTCTATCTCTACAAATCTGTCTCTCTTTTTCTTTCTGTCTTTTATATATTTGTCTTTCTTTATCCCCCTCTCTCTTCCTCTTTCTCTTTTTTTTTCTCTCTCTCTCTCTCTCTTGTCTTCTGCATTATCTAACCCCTCTGTCCCACTATAACTGTCTCTCTCCGTCTCTGTTTATATCTCCTCTGTACCCTAATCTACCCTGGTTATATTATAGGATGTCATTACAAACTTCAACTTTCCTCATCTTTTCTTTTTCTTTTTTTTTGTTGTTCTTGTTGTGGTCTTCCTCAGATCGCAGGTATCATCAACACACATCTCATACCCAACCTACAGAAACACCCCTCCGTATATCCAGTGCCTGAATGCCTCAGGCTCTACCTCTTAATAATGGAATGTCCCGCCCTCAGCCACCCTGAGGAACAGTGGTGCAGACAAACCATTCTCCAGATGGGGAAGGCCTTGCTCAACCTGACATCAACAGATGAGGACACAATAGGTGTGATTATATCTCTGCCTCAACCACAACAGATTTCTCCTTTACCATCAAAATTTTTGGCACATATCTAAGTATTCTAAAGTGATTAACACTTATAGTGCTTTATTTCATACCGCTCATATTTTAATATTGTAGATATTTAGGGACAAAACAAATCTAGTCCTTCTTCTTGTAATTCCAAATAAGTTCATGAATCGTGAAATTGAATCGTGAAATTTTGTTTGTATCAAAATCAACAGCAAAAATAACCATGATTAAAAGCTTGCCTCTCGAAATTCATCCTGAATTAAACGTAAAATGTGGTGAAATTGGTGATTCAGTAATGGTTAATATACTAAATAACTTATGAAATATTCATCAGTTGGTAAAATTTAACAGACATAGAATATTGGATTTTTCATCGTCTTTATATTCAAACTTTTGCCTCATGCAGCTGCAAAAGTGATTTCATTTTAATTTTCAAAGTGAGCACCAAATATTGAATTTCTTGAAAGCTATGATTACAGATGAAATACTTTAAAATAACAGTGGTTTATTGGGATAAAATTCTAATTCAAAATTAGACAGCTGGTGGTCAGGCCTGCTACCACGCCATCTCAATCGTATCTTGACCGTTCACAAGGACTGTGTAGTGTCCATCCTAGAGTCCAGATCAGCGTCCACTATGGGGGATCAACAAACTCAGTGGACAGCTATGAGGGTACTTGATAAACTACACAGGGTGAGTTTTAGCATCAAATGTATATTCGAAAAAACAAAAAACGTGGGATTCAGGGGGGCCAGAACGGCCATGGTACCCCTTTGTGAGGAAAAAAAATTAAAGCTCATGTACAGTATTGGTAGCAAAAAGGAAATTGGAAAGAAACATGTTAAATATAGTTTCATGTTGTTCTCCTTGTATCAAAAGATGTTTGTAAGAGATCATTTGGTGTTCTGTCTATGATTTCCAGTGAATTTCAGTGTAAATATCTGTAAGGAACACTAGATCACTGCCATATGCTAGGACCTTTCCACCCCGATGGCTCCCCGCGCAGCAATCTTGGGGCTTTGCATAGAGACAGCATGTGTGTCACTGTGTGTAGTTTACATGTGTGTGTGTATCGTGTATAGTACATGTTGTTGTTGGGAGTTTACATGCCTGACCCGGCATAAGAGTTATATTTGCCTCTCATTTGTGTGATATTAAACTTTAGGAGGCGAAATCTTCAGTGTCTTAGTATTGCTAGTATCTTGCTTTTTATCAAAAAAAATTGAAGAAATCTGAAGAAAAGTTTTTGAGGGCTTACCAAAAGTCTACATTACCTTTAAGGAAACTAGCCTTCTTCGAGGTAAAGGTAACCACTTTCAGTTGTATTTTTTTTTATTTACTCAGGCTTTTCTTTTGTGTGACCACTAATTAGCGTAAACCACTTAAACCGCATTTGTGAAGAATTTTATGTCTAGTTATTGCAGTGTTTGGCAAGGGCCCTGAAAGTGTCATTCATGCTTTGATGTTGAAAGTTCCTTTGTAAGTTCTGTGGTTGAATTATTCAGGAATTTTTTTACAAATAGTAAATGAAAGAGGACGAGTTAGAAAGGTTCAAGCAAATTATATATCTGTTGTCATAAAGTGTGTTCCAAGAGAAATTTGCATACTGCCTATAACCCAAAGAAGAGTATTTTCATGTGTTTTTGGAATTGAATACTTAAAAATCATCTCCTGTAGATAATCATTAGATCTATTCCAGTTATCACTCATAGTGGCACAATTTTATTTTTCATTTGTTCACACTGCACAGATCAATATCAGATGTGGGGAGACCCTGCCTTACTACAAATTCCACATCCCAAACATTGGCAAGTACATCAACATGCAAGATGATTTTCTCCAGTTCTTCAAGAATACAGTCTTACATAGCATGGTAAATCAAACCGTAGACATTTCAATACAAGGGCTCATATTCATAAAGGTGGACTAAATTGAACCTGTTTTATTTTAGTCCACATTGCCAAGTGTCAAGTTTAATGAGAATGTTCAGTTCTGGGAAGGGCGAAAATATAACCTGTGAGCTTTCTCATTTCTTTTATCTCAGTTTGGAAGAACATCATAGTAGAAATGTCCCTTGAAAAGGATTGCTCCTCAAATGCCCTCACATTTGAACATATGACGAGAAATAGCTCGAACAGCCATGCCACATGTGTGTGCAGTCCCATATATCCATTTCTGTGTGCAGTTTGTGTCCTTTTCAGCAAGATTTGGTCAATTTCTCATCATTTTGGTGTAGACATGATCAAATTGACCCAATTGCTTTGAGACATTTTCTTTCACAATATAATCGCACAATCAGAACTCACATTTATCTTTATTGATACCCAAGATATTAAGCTTAACTGGTCCACTGGTCAACTATGACACGCCATTATTGGTGCAAAGTGCTTTTATCAAAATACAGTCCAACCTGCTTTAGCGACCACTTGGATAGAAAGACCACCTGTCTGTAAAGACCACAATTTTCATTTCCCTTGAAAAATGTATGTTATTGAAACGTGTATTAAAGGAACCTGTAGGTAAAGACCACCTGCTCATAAAGACCGATTTGCTTGTCTCCCTTGAGTGGTCTTTAAAGACAGGTTTCACTGTACAAGAACCATACAGTCAAGCAACATTAGTAACAATGATTATACCCTGTTGTATCTCAGGGTTGTGATTCCAAGACATTCTGTGACTACCCGTTTGTGTTTGATGCGGACATGAAGTCTTCACTCCTCCATCTTGATGCTCTCCTTCAAATGCAGGTGAGTTCAAATCATGCTTCATACCCTATCTTCAATCATTCATCATGATTTCAGATATTCTTTGTAACCAGAGAGTATATGCATACCTGCCAACTGTCCCTATTTAACAGGGACAATCCTGTTTTTTGGTAAAAGAAAGAGCCACTTCTACCACTGTGTCCCTATTTTTGCAAAACTCTGTCTGTAATAATGTATAAGAAACTCAGAAATGTCCCAATTTTCAGCCTCTGCCTTGTCATTTGTCCCTATTTCTTGGGTTTCGGGTTGGCAGGTCATATAGAGAGAGAGAGAGAGAGGATTTAGTGCTGTTGTAAAATTCAGGCCAAGGATGGAGTATGTAACTCCGAAACATGTACCGTTCTTTTAGGTGCTATGGATTTTTCATTGTTTCTATTTTGGAATTGTTATCCTGTCATACTTTTTGGAATAATTAGGCTCAAATGTATATCATTATACCGTTTAAAATTTTTTTTCCTATTTTATGTATACCTTATATCCATTTTCCTTTCATTGCATAGAGACACAGCATTTTGTTATGTATAAGATACAAGAATTGTATATTACTAGTAGTATTTT